>VZSC01003839.1:138368-400148 GCA_013398225.1 Steatornis caripensis
TTTTTTTTTTTTTTTAGTATTTAAAAAAGGGATTTTTTTTTCCCCTCGGGACAAAATGAAGAAAGTTACCAGTTTACCAGTTTCAAGCTCCAGCGACACTACGCTGATACTCCTAAAAAATTAGACCAGCAACTTGGAGGATACAAGGAGAATTATGCCACAGGCGATAAAGTACAAAATGATGTCCCCACGTCAAGAAGTCGGGCTGCATGAAAACATCTGCACCTTGCCTGGCAATCAGACAAGTTGCAGGAGAAGGTAAAACTAATACAGCGACTTCGACCTGTAGATCTCAGTCCTTGGCCAGTCATACTCTGTGATTGGGAGCCAAGACACAAGAGCCCCTGGAGATCACAGGCAAAGAGCATACAGTTGACAGCTATGAAAAAAGCCATACTGTTAATTTTAAGGGTAAAGTTCATTTCTACTAAGCTTTCAGTCCAAAATGTGCAGCCAACTAAGATAGAACCCAAACCCAGGAAACACTTTCTCTTCGCATTCACGAGCGTTCTTCAGCAACCTCCTTTTTGCTAACATTAGCATAGTACCCTATTAAAACGGGCAGGGAAACTTGTACAACTTTTTCTTAGGAGCGAGAGAAAGCAGATAACAGCCAGCTGCATGCGAGAGCTGTGCGAACACATCACAGTATGTGGACCCAGACGGTATGCTGAGGATGGCTACACAAGAGTACCAGCAAAGTTTCAGTACCTCTGCTGTAGGCGTGCGTGGCCTGAGCAGAAACAAGAAACTGCTGCTATTTCAGATGACCAACCAGCCACCCAGAGTTTCAGGGGTGATGAGGAAGTTGCTTACATGATTTGTGGTTATCAAATTTAAGACTTCTGAAACGACCTAAGCAGCTGGAGCCCTCCACCCTTGCTGGAAAATCTACTTCAAGCTGGGCAATCTTAAATAGTGTAAATAACTTACAGAAACTAACAGAGAAAGAAGTTGATGTGTCACAAGGCTGGGTTTCCTGGGAAACTCTAGTAGCAAGGGACAGGATTTTGGAGGATGAATTTAAAAAAAAAAATCAGTGGGCTGAGGGCTACTGTGTCCTTCCTGGGTTGCCTGTCTTCTGTCGAATGTTGAAGCATGTTCAGTTTGCCTGCTTAAAATCAACATGAAGCGGTCTCAGAGCAAGAGATTTGACCACCGTACATACAGACATCAGTGGCCAAGAAACACCTTGTTAAAAATGTTAATGAGTTTCATCTTATTCTCACTGGTTGGCACTGCTGATAAACCACTACACCAAATCAGACCCAAAAGCAAATGCTGTTGTGTTCCTAGAGCCAAGCAATCAATCCAGCATCCTGTGTCAATACTAAGTATTGGTGAAAAATTGAAAACGAAGTATTTGAAGGAGTTGTGTCTGAGAAGCAAAGCAAGCAGTTCCACAAGACGTTTGCTGTACAACCTCATCCAGTAGAAACCAACTTCTCCAATACACAACAGGCTTTAGGCTCATCTCCGCACCAAAAGCACCCCGAACATGGATTCACCAAGGAATATTATATATGTAGCTCCCCAAGATGCGTTCCACTAACCACCTTGTGAGTTCAATCATCCCTCAGCCTCTCCCACCCTTTCCAACATTTGCTGAATCCCGATACTGAAAGGTGTCAGCTTTCCAGCAGGCAATGCAGACTTAAGTGTGCCCCATCTATTCTGAAGAAATAACAACTATAACCCATATAAAATCTGGTGATAGATATACACTCTGGCAAATAGACATCCAGCTCTGCCGTCTGGTCTCATCTACCCGCTGCTGAGGGCTTGGGATACATAGGAAGCGGACAGATGTGCCCCAGTTGAGTTTCCCATTTTTGACCCTCTGTGATTAGAAATTTGTTTCCCAGTTTCTAACGCTTAGACCAGCACATGGTATCAACACTAACGAAGCAGTAAAGATTGCTGCATACCAATTAAGTTGCTAACCAGTTCTGTTTTGTCTTCTGGCACATGTCCACCACTCACATTTATTTGTTTAAATTGTGATTTTTTTTTTTTTATGTAAGAGTTGTACAACCACAAAGTTGCGTTTTACTTGCAGTTTTGTACGCTACCCCACTGGTGCTGGTTTCCTGAAGAACCCAAGAGTATAAGTATAGGAAATGTTGTGCAAATTGTCAAGGTCGTTTTAGTGGTAAGTTTCTTTTCCAGGCTGGATTGCAGCAGAAAGGTAGTCCCACGGGACAAAAATGAACATATGTACTCAGTAAATTCTTGATCCTTCATGAAAAAGCTTGGCCAGGATACAGCTATGGCTAATAGCCCAAAGTAAACCTAGTGGGAAAAAAATTCTCATACACAAACAAAATTGTTTAAAAGTTGAACTTAAAGCCTTCTCCTGAATAGATGTCCAAATCACATTAATTATTTCACGCACCAAGTAGCTAGACAAAGAACTAAGAAGCAAAGTCAGGCTAAAAATCTTGAAAACCCCCAAAAGCTCTGTATTAAAATTATAACATTATTATGGTATCTCACCAGTCTCACGTTGAGATCCACAGAGCACGGGGCATCAGCAATGAGGTATGGAAAGGGATGTGTACCTATGCTGTCTGCACACCGCTGTCTCCCATAAAAACCTTCTCCGACGTGCAATAAATGACACCAGAGGAACTTTGTGGAGATGTTTCGGGAGATCATGGAAGTAGCCCCACCTTATACTCCCAACGAGGAGCAGCAGCACCATTTTGAATGAAAACATTTAGGTTGTTAGTGAAATATGATTGTTCCCATAGGAAATAAAACTTGAGCAAAACAAAAGAATAACTTTCACCAGAACAGCCCATTTTTTTTTTATTAAGGAAGTTATTTAAATAAGGCTTTTTACAAGCCACAACAGAACATCATTTCTGCCTGCATTCTATTTGTGGAGATAGGGTCAAACTACAAGGAAAAAACCCCAAAACCCACCAAAAAATGAACCCAAAGTGTTCTCCTTACAAGAAATCTTTCCCTTGGCTTGATATCTCACGCGAAGTTTTCTGTAACAAAACAGGGGAGAAGAGCTATACCCATTTGAGAGCAACAGAGATTTGGCCCTCAGACATTCGGAAATCAGAAACACACAGCAGATGCAATTTTATCTCACAGCAGAAATAAATATTCAACTTACTACAGGAATGTGCCAATGAACAACTTTTCTAGAAAAAAAAAGATTTCAACCAGAACTCATTTAGTTCTGCAACAGATGCTTTGAGTTTGAGTCTGCTTGCTCCCAAAAGCATGAGACAACAGCTGACCGTAAGCCATACCTTCCTATCACCCTCATTCCCATATCACTTTATAAACCGCTGAATGAAGTTAAGAATAGAATCGGTCTCATGTTTAGGATTTACAAACCGCTTGGAAGAGTTCAGCCTGCCCTGACTTTATTTTGTTCTCGTCACTAAGACACATTCATTAACTACCGTTAAAGAATCCCTGAGCAGTTTCTCGGGATCGTAACACAGCTATTAAAAGCCTTTTGGATCCAAACAGTAGTTATTCGACACCAATCTATCTTTCCAGCTCTTGACAGGCACCACATAGGCAGATATCAAAGAAAGCCAAGTATTTGATGAAATTTTTACCAAACGATCTGTGAGCAGCAGAAAGGTTACGCACCCGCAGTGTTTGCACAGGGTTTAGCTTGGGGGGCACAAGCTGGAGGTGCCTCTGATGTACCACCACGAGATTAACGTTCAATATCTTTAATCATTCCCTACAGTATTTGAAACACAAACAAATCTACTACAAACTATACTGGTTTTTATATTTGTTATTATAAACAAATAAGCGTTGTTTATAATCTTGGGCAGAAAACCATGTGGGAGTCAACGTGCGTGTAGAATACAGTTTTAAAACTCCCTTCCTATTTTCCTGTTTCTTTGAAAGCACCCAATGAAAACAGCACTGTTCTCCGCTCTTGGTGTTATCTGTCAAAGGGAAATGTTTCTGCGAATGCCACCAGCTGTTTTATATCCTAATTAGGGGATTGGTTTGTTATTGGTACTTGCAGAAAAATATATTTTAGAGATAACTAGAGTAAATATTTATACCTATTAGTTACAGCTAAAGAGAAATAGTTCAGAAACGGCTTTAACAAGTTGTTACTCTACCTGCTAGCAGTGTAACTACTTGAAATATCATGGATGTTAAATAGAAAACCATTATGAGAGCAAGAGAGTCTTCATACTTGCTCTCTCCCCAAAGACAAAGAGAGACCCTAGCCTAGCTTTTATTGCACTCTGTGATTTTTTTTTTTTTTAATCACAAATGCATTGAAATGAAAATGCAGTCAGTGAAAACTGGATGGCTGCTGTCTGTAACACCTTGCGCACATTTATTCTATCTGCAAAAGAGCTTGCTTTAGTTTTGCTGCTCTGGAGTATAATTTGTTAGCAAATCTCTCTGCTAGGAATTTCACACAAACAACACGTTTTAAGCAAATATTGGAGCATACGAATGAGAGACAATGTTTACATTTACAAAATGTATTCTTGAAACCAAAGTCCAGATGCCACAGCCGCTTATCCAAGATTAACTTTATGTGCGCTAGAGATTTCACTGACCTCAGGACCGCTGCGATGCTTCAATAAAGTGACTCATGTGCGACCCTTCCGAAAGTAACAGCAGCGTGAACTTACAGTAATTTCTATCAGAGAAAAAACACTCGCTTATACCCTAACTTTTAAGCATGCATTTAGGCTTTAGTAAAGTGTGTTTAAATTCTTAACGGCACAGCAGTGAAATCTCATTCAGAGATCCCACGAGATAAGAAAAGCCTAACGAGCAATGATTCACTCATAATTGGAAAGTTGTTTAAAACTAGTGATACACAAAACTGCGAAGTAAAAATATAGCCTGTTGATCTTACTTCTAAAAAAAAAAAAGGCAAAATTCAACCAAAATCTGGTGACATATATGGATTATTCAAAGCATGAGTGAAAGCATGTACTTAGAGGATTTCTGAAAGTAGAAATTGTGTGGCAGGAAAAATTCGAAATCTTTGAAGTAACTCTGAAGATTTTCTGTAGAATAATTATTTTCCCCCCAATCCACAGATCTTTGAATAGCGAGGGCACGTTTGTCTCTGCTTCCACAGCTCCACTTTTTGATCGACTAAAACCACAGACAAATCAAGAAAATGAATGGGAATGAGTTGCTGATCTTACTGTCACTGATCTTACTGTTCCCCATCAACCACAGTACAGCTCAGCTCGCTGAGCCGGCAAACCAAAACGATCACAGAAGACAACATGCCTTAGAGACAATTCTTGAGCCAGTTCTTGCAGACAGATCACTGCAGTACCTATGTTCTGGTAAAGCTTCTGCTATTGTATTATTCATTATATAAACGTGCACTACATGGGCACCATCAAACAACCTACAGAATCAACACTGTTGGAAAAACAGCTTTACTTCTCAGCCATCCATTTGTGAACGTAAAATCTTAACATAAGGATGAACTGTTCTGTGCTGGAGATGCTGCTAATATGATGTGTTCAAAACCATCCCTTCGCCATGCCTCGAAAAGATGTATGCTGTTTTGGGAGCTGTAGGCTTTGCCATAATGCTGACAAACACACAGAGAGAGATTTCCCGTTGATGCCAACGATGGCAGTGGAAATTGGATTTGAGCAGAAGATGGCAAAACTGAGCAGGAAGTTGGTCTCAAAATTCCTATCCGGGAAAAGCACCCCGACGGCCAATTAACTTGCGATTGCACCATGTGCTTGAACCAGGAGTAAACCTTGCAGGTTTGATCAGAGAGCGGACTGAGCATGAGTCACTAATGAGAACAGATGTGCTGTCCACAGCTGCAACCACAGGCCCATCCCATAGGCCTGACTCAGAACAAATAGAAGACCTGCTTGGAAGTCCCATACCTTCAAAAATAAATATTTGCAGCCAAAACAATTACATTGTCAATGGGAGCTTCCTCGTATGGAGTCTGATTGTTGATGGCCACCCCAGATGGGACAAGGCTGAGCACTTGCAGGATGACACCACTCTGCCAAGGTGTTACAGGAACCACCAGATGGTTCAGCTTGGATTGCTGTTATACCTACAGCCGGTCAAACAACTGCCGTGTGAGAGAAACATTTGCATTCAGGTAACATAAGCAAAAGCAATAAATCTGCATGACACTGCTGACTGAATATGATTGCTGGTAAAACAACTAAGTGGTTTGAAAGAAAAAAAAAAAGGAACCAGGAAAAAAAAAATAGGGGGTGGGATGGGTGGGGAAGATGAAACCTCCTGGCTGCTGTTGAACAATCACCACCCAAAGCTTTTTCTAAGTATATTCCCATCCTCACAAGTCAAAATCATGGCTTTCAAATTACACCTGAGGGCAAAGCCTTTGTTTTTCATGGAGGCTTTTATTTGGAAACATAGACTAATAGATTTGGGCCATGAAAGAGTCCAAGCCTTTGGATTCTGAGAGGAAAGGATTTCCAACCAACTCTCTGTGAGTAGATATCTACTATGTCATCACTTCCCTGCTCTCTAAAGCAATTGGAGAGGATTAACCCTTTCATTCTCCCATAAAACCTGGTTGCACCAGGTATCAGAAGATCTCAGACAAGTTTGTGCCAGGTATCTCCAGCCCCGTGTGTGCATGATCTCACCCTTTCTGCACAGGCAAGCAGCGTGCTCTGCACGAGGCCACGGCACAGTCACAAGATTAATTCCCTCTCCTCACCTCCTTGCTCTCCTCTTCTATTGCTGCATTCCCTTCCCACCAAAGTGGCAGTGGTGAAAGCTAATACCGATCCCATCTGATGGCTTCTTCAGTACCAGAAGTCCAACTTCAGTTTTCACATCACCAAGTTAATTTGATTCTATAGAGTTCTTTGGGGATGCTGAATGCATTAAGCAGGGAGAGGTACAGGCGCATATCCCCAGTATTCTGCACTGCCAGTGAGCAGTATTTCACAAGAAGAATTACTCATCTAGCCTTCCTATCCATAAAAAAATTCATGACTAGCAGTTCCTATTCTAATTTAAGTCAGTTTTTATTAAGCTCTTTGTTTCTACCGTCTGAAGCAGTAAGCTTTGAACAGGGTATTATAAACAAGGAACATTTTACCTTCACCCCTCACAGAATAGACTGCTGACTTCATTAAAAAAATATCAGACAATGATGCTATTAAAGAGTTCCATATCAATGTAATTTGAAGTCATTTTCTAAATGGATCAAGAAAGCATAACAGACAAGCGGCTGAATAAGACCTCAGACAACTGTCTAAACAAGAAATTTTTTCTTATTTTCATGTGTGTGAGGCATACACAGGCAATGATAATGATAGCAAGGAAATTGTTTCTTTAATTACTACGTGATAGAGTATAATAGAATAAAATGACTATTGTTGGCTGGGGTTAGGATCAGATGGATGCCTCGGAAGGAAACCCCCAGGATGCGGCTGGACAAACAACAGGCACAAATACATGCAGAAATTCCACGAAGCACTTTATTAGTGGGGCCATTCACTGAATGGCAGCTGATAAGGTTTTCAATAACATGGACACTGCTAGTTGTATAATGCTCTGTAATCTAAACATAATTAAAAGTGTTAACAATTTTGTAGCCTTTATCTGAACACATTTTTCCCACATGCTTTAGGTGACCGGGTCATAATCCAAAGACAAGCAACTCTCTTGTTTTACACTATTAGTCTAGCGAGTGGCAATTTTTTCCCTGTGCACAAAGGTCATCGTACCCCAGGCAACGTCTCTTGTCGGTATCTTCCACAAATCCAGGATGCACCAAAACAAACACAGATGGATTACATGTTGCCTATTAACTCAGCATTTTTCTTCCTTTCCTCAGATGCCAAAAAATAATTAAAGAGCATTTGTGTGAGAGTGGTGGCAATGCATTCATGTAATTTGGCAATTATCTTGTCAGCTACCTTTATTAGATTCTCAGTACTGTAAATTGCTTTAAAGTATGTGCTATATGGCTCTACTATGCTTACTACATCAGCTTCTGCAATTGCAAGCTCAAAGATAAAGTTTTAACAGTAAACAAGCTTTGAGGAAGTTCAAGATTTATATTAAAGCTTTTTATTTTTTCCTCTTTAAAGTCAGGAAGCTAAATCTTTCCTAGGAGGTTAAGTGGGAATTTTTTGCTTTGCTTTTTTCAAGAGCAACTCAGTTCCCTTCCAGACACGTATGCTAATAAACCAATTCTGAAAGATGCACAGTGTCCCAAAAGCTTCCCTTTAGGCATCAATAGGCACAATGGATTTTTCAGTGGATTTTAAAATCCGGCCAAAAGAATATCACCCCAAAGCAGGGGAGCAGGAAAGGTGGTGTAGACGTCTGACTCTGTGGGAACCCAACTTAAAAGAGAAGCCTTCATCCCAAACCAGAAGGCAGTGGTAGAAGGCCTGGGCCATTGGCAGGGGTGGCTACAGGGGCACCAAAGTTAGGATCCCCACCTTGGTAACCGGCTGAAACTGGAGACACACAACATCTCACTTCCCTACTCCTGTGAAGAGCAGCATTATTTAATACATCAGAACTGATGGACTACTGTGTAATCATGATCCTAAAGTACCCCAAAATACCTCCCCCCACCTCCTCCAACTCAGTGAATAAGAGAAGTTACAGTAACAGCTTACAAAGTGCTTGGCTGGCTTCGTTTCTCTCAGCTACATATTTTAAGAGGAAAGATTTATCTGTCTCCAGTTTCCAATACTTACTGACACAGACCATAACAGCAGCAAAGCCAAACTCATGCTGTCCTGCTGAGAGGCATACAGCGCATATAAGCCATTAAATCCTACTTCAGTGCTACTTGGAACACTGATGGATACTTGGAGTGTAATTACTAGCTCACTTTAAGTTGAAAAAATTTCTCATGAGCCGGGATAATTGAATGCACAATAAAACTATCTGAATTGTTTGAACAACATGCGCACCTAACAAATGCAGATGGTTTTCAGGGCGTACGCTCCCCTGCCCTCTTCCTAACATCTAGAAACACGCAAAATTTTTCTGCTCTGTAGTGTTTCTGGCTTTGTTTTTCAATTACGGGTAACACTGGACATAAACCTTTCCATGGGGAAAGGTAGTCCTTCCTGGATTACACACAACCACATAGTCTGCATGCAAAACAACCCGCAGAAGAGTGAAGGGTAAGAAAAGATTCTGGGAAGTGCACACAAAGCCAGGCAATTTCAAACATATTGGCGAGTGCCTTCTCCATCACAACACAAAGCATGAATGTGGGCATATTACGCTTGATTTCACAATGAGGCACAATTACAGCACTCAGTTTGCAAAGACTTGATTTCACAATGCTGGCAAAATCACACATAGCAGAGGCTAACACCTCTCTCTCAACCGCGTTCCCATCAGCTCTTTGCCTGCATGAAGGACACAAGGAGCGCTTCTGAGATTGACTGAGGCAACTTTGCACTCGAACTAACAGATCTGAGCACAGCATCTTGAGTCTCCAGCAATCCCAGATGCTGAAATGGGAGCTTGGGTACCCAACATCAGGCAGTGACAAGTGACCAGACTGTATGAGCACACAGAAAACATGCAGACACTGGGGGTCACCAAGCACGTGGGAAAGTGCTGTATTGTCCCTATCCAGTGTTATAGGGCAAAGATGGCAGAAATTACAGTCACAGTTGTGGGTGCAATGGAAAGTTAGAGCTGAAAGTCCCTGAAGTTGGGCATATCTGACTATGGCTCTTTAAGGAATAGACCAGCCACAAGGGTCAGATGCCAGATCTCTCTGAAAATCAATGCATGGATTTAGATATAGTCTCTTTTCGAAAATTCGTGGCAGAAAGAAACAGAAGTTACACAAACACAGAGACAGCCTATTTTCAAAAGTTTATAGCTAAATAAAATTCAAAACAAAGCTAATAAATTCATTTCAGATATGAAGAAACAGCATTGTTTGAATATTTAATGGATATTCATGGAAATTTTGTAAAAAAACCACAGAGTTTCTCAATCTACAAATGATGTGATATAACTTTTTTTTTAGATGGGCTTAAATACACAGATCTCATCTTTATGAGATTTTTGCTAGTGACTTCTATGTATTGTCTGTATCTGGAATATTTAAACACAAAAAAAAAAGAGAACTATTACCAAATTGGACAAAGGGTTTCCTTTCTTCCCGCTTCCCTCCCCCTTTGTCAAATATTTTTCTGTCTTCCCCTTTAACCACTGGCAATGAAAAATATCACTGCAGAGACAGTCTCCCAGTTAGAATATTAGCTCAAAATTTAGGAACTTTTGATTTGCATTCCTGCCCTCTTCCAGGGTGAGTGACATTCAGGTGACTTGCAAGCAAGCGAGGTCCCCAGGAGTCTAAAGTCTGCTTTCACAAATGGCTTAAAGACGGCAAACTATAAAAACTTTTTTGTTATTTAAAGATACCAACATATATCTGGTGGTTTTGGCAGCCTGGATACTTTAGAAAATTCTCATTAGGACCATACCAAATTTAGACATATAAATATCTATTTAGATAGCTGAACGTACCAGAGTATTTGGGTACCTTGCCATCACAGCAGGATCTGACAACCTAACCTAGGTATTTATTCTGTATTTAAACAATTCCACATAGCTCGCAGGGCCTGGATCCCAGTATCTCCACTCCTAGCGGAGCACCCTAACCAATACACTCCAGACTCACATTCATTCCTTTTTGAATTAGTCAAAAAATCAGAACAATTGCAGCCAAAGAGACCTCTGCTCTGCTTCCTTCATTGCCAAATGGTTTGGGAACAAGAGATGGGAACAGGACCCTGCTGTGGGCAGAGGAGCGAACCCGTCAACCAGAGGGAGGACCTTCCCACTGCTGGAGCTGGTGGGTTTACTGGGACCTGGCTCAAGGTTGCCTTCCCTGCTATGCTACAGAGACATGCCAATTTCACAGAGAAACCCAGCAACAGATTATTTTCCCTACAATATTTTGACCAGTCCAAACTATAGACCATATTGTTCTTGTACTGCGTTAAGTGTTGCTAATCCCAAAGCCACCGCTTCCTCTGTTTGTAAGGGGAAGAAATAGTGAGCAAAACAGCTCAGCTTTTTCCTTGGAGTCACTCGTCTGTGTAAGCAACCATCATTCAGCATTGCACAGTCAATCTCTTTTATGACACTAACAATTGCAGATATTTCACAACTAGAACTGCTCTCTGCCAGCCTGCTCCCAGATTTTTATTAAGTTAAAACTTGAGCCATATTGTGTCTAATCCTTGAAGTGTCATTAGTAGTTATAAGTCTATTAACGTAACACTGAAGCCATTGCATTTTAGTTATTACCTAGCACATGCCTCCACAGTTCTGATGCCACTTAAGCTAGCTAAACAACTGGCTGAACCATCCTTCTCCAGGACAGAGCGTACCCTAGCGCGACTGTCCTCTGTTGGGCTGAGATAGTTCAGGTGGTAAACTTGGTCTTTGTGATACCACTGCTTAGAAATGGGATTAAGTGGGAAGAAACCGCAGTTGTAGAGCCTCTGCTAGAGGTCAGCTCACACATGCTTCCCTGTATGTATCTGGAAGCATCGGAGAGGCAAATAATCACAGTGGTATGCAAACCGTACGGTAAGTTCAGACCAGATACAATTACACCATCAGGAAGCAAATAATCAGCACTCATTTGCAAAAAGCCGCGCTAGGAGGGGACAGTCCTATACCTCCCCAATGATTTATAAGCTACAATTGTAATTACCTCTTTGAAACAGCACACAGAATGGCCTCTCACCAAATGTGCATGCAACACCGAGACATCATGTCTACCCTCTTCTCGGAAGAGAAAAATACAAATGAAAGTGATTATTTCATTCTAGCAACAAAGATCTTGCAGAGGGGAAAATGATTCACATTAAATAATTTCCAAGTGGGGAGTTGCCTTAGAAGAAACAGTCGTGCCTTTGAACCCGAGAGGAAAAACCTAGGATTCTGCCCAGCAGAAAAAAACCTATCTGCATCGGTGCCAAAGACATCTCAAGGTGGGCATGCCTAGCAGCTCCTTGTCCAGTTTGAAGATGGAGGCATTAGCTGAGCTCTGACCTGGAGTTGTACTACTTTTCCACTGTTTATTTACGTTTGTACATGAAGAATAGATGAACAGTAGCCAGGAGACTGAAGAAGAAGAGGTGGCAGAATCAAAATGTACTCAGGAAAATGTCAGAGAGAACAAACTAAAGCTAGTGAAGTAAAATGGGGCAGAGGTGAGGGTCAGGATGAGCTACATGGTGAAAATCCAGGCAGAAGAAGCAAAGATGACCGTACACCACCTTTGCATAACACGGCTGCCCAGGGCCGCAGGTGCAGAGGATCTGTACACTGTGAGCTGATCCCGCCACGTACACTGCACACCCCTAAAATGCCCCTTTCCCTTGAAGGGGAGGAGGGGACTGGAGCAGAGCCAGCTGCACGGAGGCCAGCCCAGCACCTTCTGGCCGTTGCGCTCCAGCTAGCATCTCCAGCGCTCTGCAGCACCGGAGAGCGGCTTGCCCTAGGGTCAGTGACTGCCTTCACCAGGCAACCTTACTCACCAGCTTATTCAAGATGTTCCAACAGAGAACATTTTGTTGCCGTGTTCTCCAGAGAAACTGTGAAATACCAACAGTTTTCAAACATTAGACTCAACAGTTGAGAGCATGTTGCAGGGCATTTCTTGGTTGCATGACGCATTTTCATTAGGTTTGTGTTATTCACCCTCGCTTAAGGTAATAGCAAGGAAGGAAATCATACCCAAGATCTCTGCTTTAAAACCGACATTTACTACCACTACACCTCCACATCCCTGTGACTCAGGAGCAAACAAGCATACCTTCCCCAAGCCACCAACACTCTGTGCTCCAGTATTATAACTAGAGTTTTTCTTTTGGGCAATGAAACAGTTTAGGAGCCGGAACTTGTTGAGCAAGAAGGAGAGAAGCGAAAGGCTCAGCTACAAGTCACTTCACATCCTCATCCTGGGAGCTCACTAGACTTCTCAATGCTTAAAGTCACTCACCTTCATTAAATAGAGATAAGAAAGGGTATCTCCCCTGTCTGAGGGAGCAGCTTCCCTCTTCTGCCACACCACCTCCCAGATGAGCCCCTTAACAGCCAAAATCTGATATCCTCTGACACTCTACAAGAGTCAACTGCATCGTAAGATCTACACGAACATCCCCAGAATTCATGCAGTGTCGGCGCAAGAAAAAGGGAGAGACATAAGAATCTTGGTGTCAGATTGGGGCATAATGTAGCAATCCTATCCCAAGCAATGTATGGCAAGAAATTCTTCTTTCCAAGAAACAGCAATGAGGAAGGAAGGAGATGGTAATGAATGGATGGAAAGAGCCATGGATAAGAAATAAGGTGGGCAAAACCTAATTCTAGTCTAAAAGGACACAAGATAGGAGGTATTTCTCTGTTCTGCAATATTTCAGAGGACTTAAGTGGAACAAGCTGGTGGGAAGGATATCTACCATGTCTTTGCCAGGGAACAGATGTGTTCTCATCTGAAGACCAGGAGACAGAGCTAACACCAAGGCACAAATAAAGGCTGCGACGTGTACGGTACCAAAAGCAGAGCTACAGCCCATGACAGGTAGTGAGGAAGGAGCAGCATGTTTTGTGACCCCCCCGTATACCAAATCTATACCAGAGAATCAAACTCGGCTTCTGGCTGGGCACATTTAATAAAAAGATAGAATTTTCCTTAAACAGAGATTTCTAAATTTTACAGCACAGAGAATGGTGCAACTTTCGTCATTCAGAAGTCTGGCACAGTGCCACGTCTGGATGCACAGCAAACCAACATGCAGGGAACCATATGGAAAAAGAAGGTGGATCTCCACAACACTGAAAAGAAGAAAATGCCGCACAAATGCCAAAATGGGAGACTCGGTCCTGAGCCTGTACCAAAAGCCGCCATTAAATATTTCTCCCCAGAGCCCTTCTTTTCAAGCACAGAACCTCTCTCCCTATTCTCTGCAGCAGCAGTTTCCCCATCACAACTGTTCCGGCTGCTGCAGCGTGGATGCTCTTGGTAGGTGGCGGGAAGGCCAAGCCAATGCCACAAGCCGAGGCTGCATTTTTAGTACGTTTCACCAGAACACAGCGCCCTTTTGCAAAGCGATGGGGCGTGCACAGACTCTGTACCCTCACTTATTTTGCTAACCATGAATCAGGGAGAAGTATGGCATCCCTTGGTTTTAATTAAAACAAAAGTTCAGGCAAAGCCAGGAAGGTATCGTGGCTCAAAACACCAAAGCTATTAACAAATACAACAGAATTAATAGTTGTTTTCCCAAAGACCACACAATAAGGCTTTTTTTTTTCTTTTGGTTTTGGTTTTGTTTTAAATAAAACCTTTGTTGCTCATATCACTCAAGCTGATTCAGAGGCTGCTCCTACTGCCAGTGACTTCAGCTGGTGAAAGGCTCGAGTTGTACATTAATAGAAACTTCTATTCATAACTTACCTGGGGTTGTGTCATTTTCTACAGGCACCACTGAGTGCGTCCTTCTTATGGGCAGATGCCTAGATGGCTGCTTAGGAGCGGTCTCAAAAAACCCCCCCAAGCCTGACACCTTTGTTTAACAGCACACTGTAGGGTGCATAAAGCAATTCATCCCAAGCCCTGAATCACAGCACGGAGGACTCATCTGTGGCTACTGACTGTAGCTGGAACAGAAGACGAACCCTGTGTTAGCTGTGCCATCTCTGGTCCTCCAAGATCAGATGTCACCTACATGTCAAAAAACACTCGGTCTTCAACAGGACAAAAATGACCAATAAAAGCAGGGTGACTGCTCCAGCTTTGAGGTCCTGCCTGCCTCTCTGTCCCTTGTAGCCTGGGAAAACAGCCTGAAGTTAGGTACGAGTTAATAGTCAGATCTACACGGATATTTTGTCTTGCTTGGTTCTGTGTGCGTGTGCAGGAGTCAAACTTTGGAAGCCCACTGCAAACCACTGTAAATATTACTCAGGGGTGCTATTGAATAAAGTCATATAAAAATGCACATTGCTTACAGCTGGACTGGAGCTCATTCCTCCTAACTCTTGCAAATCAGACACAAACCCTCTGTGCAATTAGAAAGAAAAAAAATTAGAAAGAAAAAAAAAGGGATTTATACTGGCACCCGGAGGCTTGCGGACATAGTTAAAGAATAGGGAAAGTTATGTGCAAAATTCACATGTGGGCATAAGGGACTTCGACTTCACCATAAAAAATGTCTATGCAATTCCACAACTGTAATGTGTACAGAGCAAGCAGGGCAAAGGGGATCTTCTGGGGCAGGGAAATGGAGGAGGACACCGGGATGGTGGGGAAGGGCCTGAGGAAGCATCTGAAAATTAATACAGCTGATGAGAGGGCAATCTTCAGCACTTTCCTTTGCCTGCTTGTCCATCTTGCCTCTCCTCAGCTATGGAGGGACACTCGGCAAAATCACTCCCAGTTCACGGTGGATGAGTTAAGACTGCATCAGTCCTCTGGGCAGATACCTTTATTCAGAACTGAAGCCTAACTACAAGGCAGTGCAGCCTAATACCCTTTTAAATTCACGCTTTAATTACCCTGATTATGTCGCCTGAATGCCCTCATGCAGGGAAACCATCAGACTTCTAGACAGATCCACCAGACGGGAGGGTTTTCACAGTAACCATCGCTCTCCCGGCGCTTTGCGATGCAGGAAAGGCTTTCCCACCCCCTCCCCCACTTCGAAGTACTCACAGGCAAAGGAGGACAGTGTCTCCCTGCCAGCATCCAAAAGGAGGGAGCCATTTATTCGCTATTCTCTGCCTTGCTGGGAAGTCACAGAAAGCCCCTGAACTTGTCCCTCCTCAATGACTGCCTCGCCAGGGAGACTGCTCTCCCTGTCTGGGAACCACTGAATTAAGTAACCAAGTCCCAGGGCAGCTGCCAGCCTGGCCTGGGCAAGGGATAAATAAGGCAAAATGAGCTCAAAGCAAGCATCCATGACCACATGATGTTTCCAGACTGACTGCTAATGTATGCGTCTCCAGAAAGGTGCAAATGAGCGAATGGCCCATTCGGTGGTACATTTTAAGTGCTCCTGCCTTTGAAGGCAAGCACTAGCCGAGACAGCGCACTGCATGATCTATCGCTTATTCAAGATTGATATTACAAAAAGACTTTTGGAANTTCCAGACTGACTGCTAATGTATGCGTCTCCAGAAAGGTGCAAATGAGCGAATGGCCCATTCGGTGGTACATTTTAAGTGCTCCTGCCTTTGAAGGCAAGCACTAGCCGAGACAGCGGACTGCATGATCTATTGCTTATTCAAGATTGATATTACAAAAAGACTTTTGGAATTCTTTTCTTGCAAACAGGAAAAATATGGTTTCGATACAACACAAGTCTTCCAAACCAAAATTTTGCTCTGGACAGAGCTAATTCAAGTGCTTTCTGGCCATGAATTCACAGCGCTATTTAGCTGGGACCTCTTTAGATAGCTAAGAAGTGAGTCATAGAGACAACACCACTAAGCTGGTCATCCATCAAAACCAATCTGGCCACAGACACCACAAGTCCTGTTATCTCGCTGCCAGACACTACATTTTCCCATATCAGTCTGCCGTGCAGCCTGGTCTCCTCACCGTCTCACAGCCTTCAGCATTTCGGTCTTCTGTGAGTTTCTCTCCTTCTTGCAAGCATTTTCACCCTATATGCCAGGTAACAGGGAGATGAGAATGCTCAGACAGACCATGGCCACATTTTTTAAAATTAACTTGCTGGCTTTTGGAAGAACAAAATAATTTTCCTCAGCTATCTTCAGGGGGTAAAGAAAGAAATAATCTGCATAAAAGCACTGACCAATTTAATTTTACGACTTTCTTCCTCATCCATTGAAAAAGTTCTCAGAGAGAAGTAAGGCATTTTTAACCAGATCTCTTCTGCAGGAGACAGAACAGCAAACAAATTTTGTGGGGAAAAAACCCCACCCCAATATCAAAGCAGTAAACAGGTATTTGCCCCTGGATGAGAAACACATAAGGGTCTGTATTAGCCTCGGCACTTACTGCACGATTAGGGGGCAGTTAGGCATTGCAGCACGGAGACAACTGCAATAGGGTATGCAGAAGAACCAAGAAGGAAAGGTTTTCCTAAGACAGACCTAAATTATACGAGTGGCTCTGGAAAGAGAGCTCTCTGCACCGCTGTGGAACATCCTGGAGTTTTAGGTGGACAGTGACATGTGCGCAAGCCATTATTTGCTTGCAAGGTGCAAAACCAGACACTCTGAATGGCAGCTCCTTGTTTCTTCATTTTCAGACTTGGGTACCAAATCCGCACTTGCTTCTTGTGTTCAGCAAAGCCAAAGTTGCTCTGTGCACAGATCACACAACATGCCATCCAAGATGGTGCAACACACATCTATGAAGTGCCCTGCGATGCACCACGTCCTTCTTCGTGAGAGGCTCTGGGTAAGCAGCAGACGACAGGCTGTTTGCGTTCAAGCCTCTCACTTGGAACGATTTCCACCCAGAACAGCTTCCAAACACTGGTTTTGCTGACGGCAAGGGAAATAAAATAACTCCTGAAACATGTACCTGTGTTCCTGCCTGGTTTGTCTCAAGTATGCGTGCAACGGTAACACAAACATGCCATCTTCAGCTGGAGAAAGTGGATATGGCTCCAGTGACCAGCCCTGTGCTTAAACCGTCTTACACCCACCGACACCTGGATCCACCATATTTTCCATTATGTTACAGCAACTGATACAACTTCCATTCCTCTTTATAGTGTCTGTGCATATCTGATTAATTCTTCTTTCTCACAGGAAGTCCAGCAGCCATAGACTACCGTTTTATTAGGTAGAGTATATCCAGATGATTTTAATAAAGCACTTCAAAAAAAAAACCAGAGAAAAAAAAAAGAGAGACTAGTTTCTTGGTATTACAGTAAAAAGAAACCCTACTTGGAGGGAATAATTTCAGATGATAAATCTGCTGCCATTCACCAACGTTTGTATAGATGATTAGAAACAGTGCATTGTCCCAACCATGTCCCCTCCAACTCCCCACTGGGAACACTCCCACCAGTACAGATATGAAGCATATTCCCCCCCACAGAGATACGAATATTGGTGATAAGTTGGTAACATTTAACAGCTATTGTGCTACATTTCTTGACAGATTACACATGTCTTTTTGTACACATTTTTGTAATATTTAGGTCCAAATACTTCGGGCATTCTCCTACCGTCTTGAACTTTTTATTTAAACTATCAGGTCTGGAGAAATTAGAACAATCCGCTGCCAACAACAAAACCATCAAAAGCTAAAGGAGTGTATGGAGGACAATGGCAGTAGCATTACCGATGCGTTCAGTAGAGTCCAGCTACATCTATTCTATATAACAACTTAATCTTGCATGGGTCTAACACTGGGTTTTCGTCATGCAGCATGCTAGCATCTCATGAGGCAGTATACAAGGAAGCACACAGGCAATGGAAAGAGAGCATGAGAAAAAATAAGTCACCTGCGAGTGTTATGATTGCATGTGAAATGAGTTTATTCCAACCAGATTTTTTGACTGGAGTTTGCTGCATCAGTGATTGCAGGAAGAATTTTAAACTTGTAAGCTCAAGCATTGTCCCCAGAAGTCAGAGGACAGAGCACTGCTGATAACATGGAATGTTATCCCACACTGCTCCCAGAGCTGCTTGGGATTCAAAGAGGGAGTTAAATGAACAACACGGAGGTGAAACTCACATTTTCATGTGAGGACTGTGAGAACACATGCAGTCAGTTTGCAGCAAGAGAAAAACGCTGCTGGCCCATAAAGAAATGGCTTTGGGGAGTTTTTGGTGCATTTTACTGAATACAGACACTCACAATTTCTCTTATTTCTCATACAACACTGCCCCCCAAATCTCCGTATATAGTTTCCTACTTCAACCCCTTTACGATACAGCTGACTTTTCTATAACACTGCACATTCAAATCCCCAAACTGAAATACGAATGTAACTGATGAGAACCGGTTGATTTAAACCCCACATTAATACTGGGCATAAAATGTAGAGTCGAGAGTCTATGATTAAGTCCAAATATCCTTTAAAATATTTTTTGCAAAAGTTTATTTATGTGACAAGAGGAAGACATCCTCCCTGTTCACAGATGCTCCCAGAACAGAAAGCATAACAAATTGTGAAATAAGAGTATCTGTCTAGCTAATAAAATAATGCTTAAATTCATAGGCAAACAACTGACATATGTTAGCTCTTTGGTTATCCAAAAATCTGTAACTCTTTAAAGAGCGCCCGGATATCACAGCTTATTGCATCCAGGCAGACTGCAATAAATGCATCTCTCCCTGAGCCCGTGCCTGCTTGTTGACTGCTGGCCCCAAATCTTTCTTTAGCATCAATAACCACAGCTGAAAAAAAGAAAAAAAAAAAATCAGAGTTCAAGTTCAGCACCAATTTTCTATCACATCTTGAAAGCACTGCTTTANTCCCCGAGCCCGTGCCTGCTTGTTGACTGCTGGCCCCAAATCTTTCTTTAGCATCAATAACCACAGCTGAAAAAAAGAAAAAAAAAAAATCAGAGTTCAAGTTCAGCACCAATTTTCTATCACATCTTGAAAGCACTGCTTTAATTAAGAATGGAGTTAAATCATTGTGTTTGTGTAGGTCGCTGCTCTGGGCCATCCCTGTAGGGTTGGATATTTGTGGTCTACTCAACTTCCTGCCGCTCCGTCACTTCTCTCTTGGTGCTTGCCATGAGATATGTCGACTACAACATCTGTGCATGTAACATCAAAGATTCACTTTAGTTTACATTCTGGTGAGATGAAGTAAATGCAAGTTGTTTGAGTCTTGTTTATTTTTCCTCCTCTTCTTCTTTTTGCTCTTTTTCTAAAGATGCCACTGATGGGTCTCAGTTCAGTGCCAGTTTACCGTAACAAAGCACGATGGTCTACCAAGGTTGTCGCGTGCTCTCCCCATTGGAGGAGGGAAAAAAAAATTAAAAAAATGAATCGCGTGCTTAGATGTAGGGGGTCTTTCCAGAGAGGATAGTCTATTCAAACTCAGAAATGGAAACTAGCCTGGCAATAACACTTTGCTTATTCCTCCTTCCACTTCCATAGCTACAGATGACACAGTTTAGCAGGGGAAACAAATTTATTTAGATAAATGTCTGCATTAAGAAAGAGGAACTTCACTACAACACCTATGGAATAAGACAGTCAATTAAGAACTGTTTTAGAGACGTAAGTCTGGTCCGGCAGGTAGGACGCTCGTCTCAGATTTAAACCGCTGCATTCTTTGTCCTCTCCTTAATTAGTGCACTGGTTGGACTGAACTATTTTGATGAATCTGGATGTGACTCCCACTGCTTTACTGCCACACTGTTAGAATGAGGACAGCAGTATTTCCCTACCTTCCACATTAGGAGAACAACTACATTGAAGCCATAGGTGCTCAGATATCAAGGTGACAGGAGACACAATGGTACCCGTGATCTCTGGTCCGAGTACCTGCATTCTTGCAAGCCCAACAAGAAGCTCCTATTAAAGCTGCCTGTTTGCAGTCTCTCTCCAGAAGTTATTACCAGTACAAAGCTTTTTGGGATATCAGTTATCAGTAGAGGGGCCATAAGAAAAGTGAACAGAATTGAGCCACGGAAAGCTCTAACACACGACCTACGCGCAGTGGTTCAGAGAAGCAAGAAAACTTCTGCTGCGCACAAACGCAGAGCTGTTGCCGGTTCCCACAAAACAAGTGGAGAGAACCCTGCCAGCAGCGACTCCCAGGTACAGACGCTCCCAAATGCGCCATTAACTTCTACCCTCTGGAAAGCATACCTGGATTAAGAGAGTCCTGCATTTTTCCTTTCATCCATAGCCACATAGACACAACAAAAATTTTGGTATCAGGTCAGGGGGTTTAAGGGCAACTTCTGGCTATTTTTGTCTTACTGGTACTATAAATAAGAATTCCTACTGCTCAGCAGCATAAGGCCCATACCCATTTGGGCAAAGCGCTCAGCTTTTTCTTTTTTTCCCCTCCGATGAAACTACGCCCCTAATGTCTAGTTTTTCCTCTGAGAGAAATTCACATTTTTAAATATAAATTCCATACTTCTTGCTTGTGTACATCCATAGACGCATGCATTTATTTCTATGTCCAATTATAACCATATTGTCCCTGAAACTCTCTTTTGAAACGCATAGCAGGAGAAAGCCGCTGATTCAACAGAGAATATTGACATTTTTCTCTTACTAGCCTGGATATCTGCCCAAACAAAGAGCTGGTTAAAGACAAAAATACAAAGAGCCCTTTTGTGAGGGGCTAAGTTCACCTGGGAGAAGTATTAATGAAGCCCCACAGGGGTGGGGACTCAAACTTCCCTGCTATCAACTATGAAAGAAGCCAGGCTGAGAACACCAAGTACCCTGCCTTCCTCACCCCTTTCTCTTTAAGCCACGAGAAGGAGCGCTAACGTAATTGAGAGTTAGGGACCTTTCTGCCATTAACCTCTAGCGTCTGTGAAGAGAGCAGCTAGATTTTCAGGTGGCACGCCAGCTGCTGCGTGGCAGCTGAGAGTCTAAAAGAAAGTTTGTAACCAGGTCAGTACAAGAGGGCTGTTAGCTCTGACTAAAAGACCTTTAAAGAAATCAATACCACAAGCAATAATTACATGGCGATAACAATACAAATGACTGAACTCAAAATACCAGTGTTTAGTGTGTATTAAGCCATTTCATCAATTTTCTTGCGACTGCAGAAGGCAAGGTATAAGAGCATTGCCCAATCTAGACAAATATTGCCCTGGCATCGCTGTGTAAATTGTAACATTCCTAATCGATAATTATTCACCATGCATGCTAAGGAACATTTTTCTCTAACCTCATGCGTTCAATAATCAGTTTATAGCCTAAAGTTGGAATATTCAAGTATCTTTATTTGGTTTTAATTCCTTTTTAAACTTTTTTTGACTCCTACCAAGCTCTTTGCCTTAACCGTTACATCAAAGCATGCTCCTGACCTGAATTGCACATTACGGAATACACGTATATATTTAGTTTCAACACTTTTCATACATTGAAAAGTCAGACAGTGGACCGCTCCTTGTTTGCGTGCTCTCAAGAGAGCTTAAAAGGTTGCATGTGCATGAACAAGGGGCAGTCTACTAAAAATAAGAACGATGATACAAAAGGTGGTACAAGTTCGCTTACTCGAAGCTTTATATGCCTCTTGGACTAGCAGAAGAATGGCTTTTCAGACATCATCATTCTCGTCATCATCCTCATCCCGTTTCCAGGCATGCGGACACCATGCTGGAAGCAGGGCCGCGCAGGGCTGCAGGCCAGGTTGTACAGACAGTAAAATATGGTGCTGGTTTCAAGACAGGCGGGCAGCGCAAACACACACTCAGGGCTGTCCACCAAAACCCACTGTGCTGTCTCCCTCGCCTCGTAATCAGATTAAAGGTGGCACCTCCAGAGCCAGCCTTCTGCCTGGGCAGACCAGGCGGTTGCAGGAACAGAAGAGCAGCCTGAGAAAGAGGAGATGGGACATGCCTGTCCGGCTTTGCTGATGCCAGAGCCTTGATGAGCCAGGCTTTCGGCTGCTCACCTATCTATAGGAAGAAGCCATCACTTCAAAAGAGAAGGCAAGGGCTTCCCACACATACCCCCCCCATTGCCACCCCAGTAACTGCAGGAGAGAGGAGCCCAAAGAGCCAGGTTAATGACTTCTTCCTCAGGACCAAAGAGTTGTGCAGTGCCTGAACTACTGAAAAGCTTTGAACCAGCTTCATCCACTTGTGGGAGAACCGTGCTGCCCACTGCGGTACGAACGCAGCCCTGCTCCCCTCAAGGATGAGCCCAGTTTCCAAAGGCCTTTTGCGCCCCATCTTTTGCAGCACAAGTTCTACTGCTTGTTTAGTGGGAGCATCAAAACCTCTCCATACGGTGCTTTTCCTGTGCAAAGCGCAAAGAAATCCACACAAGGCATGGGGATGCAGCTGCTTTTGCAGCAGTCACGACTTTAATGAAAAGGGCATATTTCAAGATCACCTCATTTATTTTGAAGCTTGCCTCTTCAAACTGCCCCACAAATCTCCTTCTCCATCTCCAACGCACGCTCGATTCCAGTAACACAGCTTGCTGAGAAGGGCTATGAAACAGCCCTAGGTTTGTGAATCACAGCTACTACAAAGAAGTTATACGTGTATACATCTCTGTTGAGCACAGGCCACTGACACAACTGCACACCTCTCTCTTGTGAAGGCTAAAAACCATAACAGAACGTTATTAAGAGCACAATTTTTGAATGAATAATTCAAAGCTAGGAACAATTAAGACAAGCTGCCAAAGCAGAAAGATTTATAGCATTCAGGAAACCACTATTTTGCAGGAGACATTCTTCAGACTTGCATTAAAAAAATAAAGTAAAATGGTTTTGATGAACCAATTTCCTTTTCCCCTTCATACTTTCCCAACACACACACACTGCCTACCTAGGCTTTCTTTTACTTCATTTCCAAAAAGCTTAGAAATGCCAAGAGCATACCAGCACTTGATAGTGATGCACCGTCGTTTCAAGTAATACTCATCATTCAGGAGAAATACTACAGCAATAAGCCTGTAATATACTTTTAAGTAGGGGTCTCATAGGGCAAGCACTATNAGAAATGCCGAGAGCATACCAGCACTTGATAGTGATGCACCGTCGTTTCAAGTAATACTCATCATTCAGGAGAAATACTACAGCAATAAGCCTGTAATATACTTTTAAGTAGGGGTCTCATAGGGCAAGCACTATAAAGGCATTTAGGTTGGACTTTAAAAAGTGAAAGTTTCATAGCCAGTCAAATGCTTTTGCTCTGGGCACCGTAGTTCTTTTTGAATGTAGAACTAAATCAAAACGAATCTGCTTAGTGTTCTTAGATAAATTATTCTGTCATTTGAAAAACAAATCTCTGTAGACGTTATTGAAGGTTACTGCTTTCTGAAACTTGATAGAGGGTGTAATGACTCCATTCTAGCTACACTTAACAGTCTGTTATAGTAAGTCAATATAACATTAAACAGGACATATTATATTGCTTTTGTTATGAAAAGCCTATGGCAAAAAAACAGAAACACACTTTTTCAGGAAGCATAACCCAAGATCTTCTGCAAAGACTCCTTAGAAGAACAAAACAGGGCAGTGTTTTCCAATTTCATCAACATTTTAAGTAAAATACATAAACAAACTCGGTACCTGGGATGAACACACACATGCAGACCTTCTGCTTTGTGCAAGAAAGGGCATAAGGTAGCCTAGGTGCTGAGCTTTCACCTAGGAGCAGAGCAGTACCTCTTTCACCCCAGCCTCATGTACGACAGGTCACCTTCCAACCAAAAGGCACCACAGCAAGCATCAGCTGGGNGCCTATGGCAAAAAAACAGAAACACACTTTTTCAGGAAGCATAACCCAAGATCTTCTGCAAAGACTCCTTAGAAGAACAAAACAGGGCAGTGTTTTCCAATTTCATCAACATTTAAAGTAAAATACATAAACAAACTCGGTACCTGGGATGAACACACACATGCAGACCTTCTGCTTTGTGCAAGAAAGGGCATAAGGTAGCCTAGGTGCTGAGCTTTCACCTAGGAGCAGAGCAGTACCTCTTTCACCCCAGCCTCATGTACGACAGGTCACCTTCCAACCAAAAGGCACCACAGCAAGCATCAGCTGGGTTCCTTAACCTCTCCTCTCAGAGGAAACAGCCGGACTCATATTAATCACAGATTGAAAGCACCTTGATTTTCCTTTCAATTTGAAAAAAATCCCACTTGCTCTGTTGTTAGAGCTGGTTTGCAAACAGCCACTGAGGGGCTACAGGTGGGCAGCATTGCCTGCTGGCCATGCTACACCCTCCCCACCACCGCCTGCCTCAGCACGCCCGCAAGCAGGACCTAAAATGACAGCACTCTGCTGCATGGGCAGGAGCGCCAGTTCGAGCTGTAGGCTTATCAAGTCAGCCTATAGATACATACCCACACATAGATATAGAAGGTCTGAATCCAGAGCGACTGTAAGCAACTGCTTCTGCTCGTGCCTGTTCCACAAGGTACAAAGGCACAGCGGCGAACTCAGGCACGCATTGGAGTCACTTTGGCTGAAACGTTTAAGTGACTCGGAGAGTAATAATCACCTTCCCTGCCAGACATAATGCTATTTTATAATTCTTACAAAACATACCTGTGTACGCATGCATGCATATATAAAACATACCAACGCGCTCCCTTTTTGGCCAGATTGGAGACATGTGAGTAAGAAGCTCTATATATCCCAAGATTAATAGGCATCTTGCTTATATTATGTAATAAGATTTGTCTCGTGACCACTTTATTAAAATCACAGTGCATAACTGTTAAAATAATGAAGTATCAGCACAAGCTTAGCTTTTTTAGTTTAACCCGAAGACTGATGGATATTCTCTCAATGCTTGCTGAAAGATTTTATTTTATTAGGTCACATTACAGAACTGTCTTCCTGAAAAATGAAATAAATTCATCTCCTTGGTGATAGCATGCTTGACTGACATGATGCACTCACCAACATCTTGTAGACAGCTGTGAACATTTGCAGTGGTGCCAATTAATCTACGATAGCATCAATGGAGACAGAGAAACAAAGAAGCCAACACAAAAAGCCTTATTGAGTAACATAATAAATGAGTGATGCAGGTGTTCTGTGACTTGGTTTAATTTTTTCAACCTTGCAGAAAGGTAACACTTGAGTCAACAGCGGTACAAGGTGTATCCTACACACTGCCTCTTTGCTGCCTCCTCTCAAACGGCCATACACAGCCCACACTGAGTTTCATTCAGAAATGTAAAGCTTGTCTATAGAAATATTAGCCTGTTCATGGTACGGATGGATGTTGGTTTCTAAAATGGCCTTCAATGATCTGACCTTGATGATATTTTCAGGATTTTTTATGGCAGCAGAAAACATATAATTTAAAATAACCACTAGAAACAGCTGCAATGTCTGCTGAACAAAACGGCAAAAGTCAAAACCATGAGCCTAAAACCCACTGAATGTAATGGCATGTAAGCACATGCTAGTTGCTTTGCTGGATGGGGGGCCTTGCAGTCTTAGCTTAATGAGTTGCTTTGTAAGCTCTGAGCTAAATGGAGCTTGGAGCCTTTAATGACCAATCTGTGTAAACAGCAGCTACTAAATAACATTTTAATGCCCTGATGATATTTTAATTCAATAGACAAATGATGAGGCAATTTTAGCTAGCATCATAGCGTTAATGCAGCAGGGAATGCACACGGGAAAGAGCAGAGTAAGTAAGCAAGGCTACAAAAGATGAACAGTATCTGGTACAACTCAGATGCTCAGATCTGCTTCCCAGAAATGAGATATCCAACATTTGCCCGAGTTCAGAATGTACATATTTTAGCAGAATAGCAGTAAGGTGGTACTTTAATCATGGTGTATACTGGGCCAGGGTTTTAGAGCCATGTTTCCACTAATGCTAAAGGATGCAACATGATTAAAGCACAGTATTGAAAAACCATCTTGGCACACTCGCAGTGAAAACTGAGATGCGAAGTCCCAGCCTGGTAATATCACAGCTGTGTCAGGAAGGGCCGTGCAATCAAGGGGTAATGGAGCAAGGTCACTATGGTGGGTACAGTCAGTTACAACTTGTACTCCCTCTGCCACAAGGATTGGGTTAGATGTCAGTTAAGTAGTGAAATAAACCCTTCATGAAAAAGATGTGGTTGAAGGCATGATGAAAGCAAGGCTATATCCTTACAACACATTGCAGTGTCTTTAAAGGAGTGCCGACCATTTGCCTGGAAGCGCACGAGCCAAGAGCACACCTAAGGTCTGCATTTAATCTGCTTATGTGCTCACGGTGACCGCATGTGTAATATAGCAGACTGCAGGTGCAAGCGCTCTGTGAACCCACGCTTCTGGAACTTGGCCACAGGTCTCTTCAGTTTAAATGACATTACCGTAGGATCCTACTAAAGATGCCAACCGCCTATAGGGTCACTCAGTCTGAATCAGACATGTGAAAACACTTCCAACACGTGTCGAGCTCTCCCCAAAGCTCTCCTGTTACCCACCGTACACCGAAGCCTCAGTTCAGGCTGCTCCTTTCCTTGCTCCCAGCCCTGTACCTTCACTACTCGCCTCCTCTTCCTCGTCCTCAAACTCTTCGTTCCCTATCAGACTCCTTGGTGTTTCAGACTCCAGTGCTGTTTCATGGGGTGATGCTGCACTTGGCAGTCTCGGCGGGTCTGGTACTTTCTTGGCTGGGGCTTCACTAAGTGCTGTTTCCAAGCCTCACGGTCTCTAGGGCTTCTCTGAAAAAACTGTGTCTAAAAATACATCACCACTTTCCCTGGGCTGAGGGAAACTCATGAACTCGGGAGGTCACGTGGTGGGCAATGTCCACTTTCTTACTCAAACGGAGTTCGGCAGAGACGTGAAGTGTCTGGTGGGTTTGCATAGGCACTTTCAGATATGCAAAGGGATTGGGTTCAGTTCTGTCTGAACCCTGGGATGGAGTCCATTCCCATTTCCTTTCTGATCAGGTTCTTCCTTCCTCAGGAAGGACATCCACATCTGCAGTTTTCCTAAAAAAATGTAAGTCATATATTTATAACTTTTTCACCTGGAAATGAAACTGCTGCCCATGCCATGCTTTTGTAGGTCTACACCATAAAGACATCAGGTTTTGGACTGGCTAACACCTGAGACTGATTGTACCATCACGTCACACTGGGGATAAAAACTGTTGCTTACCTGTCGGAGGGAAGATGCAGAACTTTTTTTTTCTCCAGTTACATTTGGAGACAGCGTGAGAGAAAAAGTGGCTGTTCAGAACTGTAGAAATTATGACTCAGTCTTAAGCAGGCAGGAACAAAGGGGCCTGAAGAGATGCATTTCATACTCCTCAGAAGTGGCAGGCTCTTCTTGAGTGGCTGTTGAAGCAACCTGGCCGAGGGGAATATGTGGGATGTGTCGGCACCTTCAGTGGACCTGGATCCCGGAGGGAGGCCAGGAGGCACAGAGGTGGCCGGGGCGAGGGCAAACACACGACTGAATCAAAGCAGAATTAACCTTTGAATTGTCGGTGCAGTAGTCCATGTTACACACAGCAGCTCCCTGCTTTGATCCATTTTGATTTGTTATTGGCTTAATACCCTAAGATATTTTATGTCATTTTCAGCCTCTCTTCATTCGAGGCTGATTTATACCATCCATCCCAAGAATTAAAGCAGGAAGCTGAAGGAGGGTGCTGAATCTGTGGAAAATTTATCTTCAGGCTTTCGGGCACAGCTCTTCCCTGCTCGTCTTTCGGAAAGCCAGCTCCCCCGAACTGGCTGGCGACGCTACTCCTGTCTGGCTCAGGGGGCCAGCAGCCGCTCTTCGTCTCCCAGCCACAGGTAGATGAGCTAGCCTGTCCCAAAGCACTGATAGTGGTGAGAAACTTCTTTTCAGTGTTCGGCTAAGTGGTTCCTCCACTCAGATAAGCCGTTCTTTACATTTCCTGGAGGTTTTTTCTTTCCTTTATGTGGCTGCTGATCCAGTCTACGTTGGTTTTTATGGGTGCATTAATGCCTCTCTTCTTTGAAGGTTTGCCAGTTCATTATTTAATGGCTCCATCAAGACTCAGCAAAATTCTCTCTGAATCCATCCACCTCTGCAGAATAAGGCCTGGCAAAGCCCTGTGCCCCAGATAAGGTGCAGAGGAACCGTCGTCCTGCAGAGCAGGGCGTATTGCAGTGTTGCGTTGCAGCCCCGTCCATGCATCCTCCTGCACTACTGGGGGTGGCATTCTGTGCCAGCATCTCTCACAAAGCCCAAGTGGTAACATCGCCTGTTCTGGGGGTTTCTTATCACCATCCTGCATTTCTCCACTGCCCTCAGAATGGTTTTATTATATTTCTATAGCTTGATTTTTTCTGCTTATCAGATCACAGTCCAGCTGGCAGGGAAGAGGTTGTTGATTCAATAACGTAAATGCAAACGTGGTCGAATGGTTGGCAGTCCTCTCCTGCCTCATGAATTTATTGCAACCGGATCTGACAAATTCACATGGCAAGCCTCTTCCTTTTTGCACCGTTTTTTTCTTCTGCCTCTTCTTCTTTTAGTTCTTGCAGTCACTGAAGTATTGGGACAAGGCAAAGCTGCTCTCCCCACCCTTTTCCCTGGTCTCTCCCCAGGACGAACTATGACTCAGGATGTTCACACCTCCAGTCAGCTTCGGTTTGCCTTTTGCTTCCTCTGTTTGACTCGTGTTCTTCCCTTCTTGGGATCTCACTGTGCTTATCTCCCAGGCTGCTGGCTGTCAGGAGGCATTTCTCTAGGGTAGAGCTACTTGTCTCACCCCTGGCTCCTGCAAGATGGAGCCCCACAATTCATAAATAACCTGATCTGTAATTAGCAAGATTTTCTGTCTCCAGGCTTGCCGTTCTAGTCCTGCATGATCCAGTGAATCCCTCCTTGTTTCTTCTTCACTGAAGTTGAAAACATCCCTCAACTCCTTTTCGAGACTGATGTGCTCGTGTGATCCCTGGGCAGCAGATCCAGAAAATGGGACTCTCCTCCTGAAAACAGCAGCTTGCTCACCTTGTCCTTGTCTCTTCGCTATGAGATAGAAAGCTGATGTCATTTCATCTTTATCTCCCCCAACCCTGTTGCCACTTCTGAATGCAGACTTGCCTCTTACTACAAAGTTTGCGTAAGGCCTTTTATCCAGTTGTCCTGGGAGGCTGAATCCCTCCAGGCTGCTCAGGCTGCTCCTCTTTCCTTCCCATCCTGCCTTTTCCACTCTCCAACCCTCCAGATGCTGCTTTGTGCTTTGACAATTGCACTTCTCTCTTTGGCAGAGGACATCCTGACTGCTGCCACCACAGCCCACGTTCTGTGCGTGGAGGGCTCCGGGACTGTTCACCTAAACCACCCCTTCACGAAGGAAACCATCTACAGACTTGCTTCAACCACCGTTCATCACCCAGCCAGGCCATCCACAGGCTGAATCCGACAACCGCAGTCTCCCCACCACCTTCCCTGCGGATTTGTTGCCCCTCATACTTTGTAAGCACAACGTGAATGATATTATAGTCCTGCAAAGGCTTTGGAAAGCTGTGCTGTCCGAAGCAGAGTCCAGAGTTGCATAGAAGGAGCATGAGTTCACTGACAGTCTCCAACTCTGATGAGCAACGTCAACAGCTTTCTCTGTTTTTGTTTTTTTTTTTTTTAAATCTCTGCCGTATTAATCTATATGTATATAAATATGTTCTTACTTAAATCCTGGCCTCTGGAAAGATTTGCTCCCTACAGATATTCAGTCTGCCAAAAATCCTTCCCAAATGTAAGTGCTGCTGCTTAAATTGTTTTGTTATTCTTCAAAGGCTACTTATGACAGCATATGATAGAGGAAAATTATGCTCTGCATTCAAAATTATTTTATAAAACCCTCAGTAAAACATCATTTGGATGCCGACTGTTGACAGATTCCATGAGAACAGCTGCTGATAGACAAAATCCCCACCAGAAGAGCAACAACTGGGGGCTATCACATCACGTACCCTTTGCGAATCCTAAAACTATCAGGAAAGTTGACTTCAAATGTTAAATTTCAGATTAAAACACCAAGTGTTAGAAATGTTCAAAATCCAAACTCAGCTTGGATGAGAATTTTGCAGGTGCCTCTTTCAGCCTCCAGAGATGAACGAGACATCTGTGGATTTAGACAAGTATTTCCATCTGACCTCTCCAGCCTATCTCAAAAGTCCACGGCAAATACCACCACCCCTGTAACAGTGTCCCCGGGTCCGTGATTTGTGTCCGCACAGAAAACAGCACAGCCGAACTCTGCCAGTGCGTGGCAGAGTTATAAATACACTTATAAATATAAAAAACAAGCTAAGAGGACTTAAGCTACTTTTTCCTGGCCATAGGTACACACAACCACTTTACACAAGCAGAACCGACTACTGGCAATGGCGACAGGCCAGTGCCACAATTTTATTTTGTCAGAGGCTGTCTAGCCTGATGATTGCAATTCGGAGAACTGGGAGCTTTCCAGGACGTTGCATGTAACAGAATTATCAAAAAAGCAGACAAGCACTGAAAGTGAACTACTCAAGGAGACTGGCCAAACCAAAGGCAAAATTAGCAGCTGTCTCTTTCACTGCCGTCAGTAGCTGAACCGGAGATTTAATGAGGAGGTGTTTTAAATATTTTCAAACAAATACAACAATACATCATATATCTTCATTTCACAAATATATGCAAGATTTATAAAGTACAGCAATATTTTTATGGCTCTGTAAATCATCTTTAGTCAGAAATCTTACGGTATAGCCAGAAATGAGCATGTTAGGTCAAACTGCGCCAATAAGGATGGTAGAGGTCAACTTGTTATAAAGGACTAAAGATTTTTCATGCAAAACCCTGAGGTCTTTCCATTCCTGCTGAAGCCTGTGGCAGGTAGGGGTGCAGGACCTGGGCTTACACATATATTGTAGGGATATTGAGCATCACAGCTCCCACTGCCGCATCTCCCAAGGTCCAACTGTCTCCTGGGAACAGAAGCAGCAGGCTCCCCACTCCTTGCTCCACCTAAGTGGGTTCATCTCTGATGTTACAGTAGCTAGTTAGAGAAAAAGCACACTTTTATTTTTAATGGCTGTACATGGCCAGGGTTTTTTTTTATTTTGGAACTTGGTTCTCATTTTCCAGAAAGCCATATGGGTTTTTTTGCACTCTAAGCAGCTTTATTTAATATGGAAAGTAGAATATCTTTTAAAACAGAAACCAGCTGTGTAGTTTATGGGTATCATCATATGGCTCTGCTTTTTGTTTCCTTACTTAACTGGAGTTTGGGGTTTCCAAGTTGCCAAGCTGCTAACACCAGTAAATGGAGTTTATTAGAGACAGTGTTTGTTGAACAATAACATTTTATATAGTCTGTCACTGTCTAGTACCTTAGATGAGTTACACATTTCTCTTCTCTATTTTTGCCTGGATTTTTTTGGCACTTTAGAGGCCACTTTCAGCTGTGGACAGCAAAGAGCAAAATCAAAGACTCGATCTTGTGCTTGGTTATGCTTAAAATCTGCAAAGCTGTCCCTGACCAAAGTCACCCAAATGTCTCAACAGAACCAGGCCTCCAAGGGTTAATCCCACAGTGCTTTTTGACTGAGCTTAGCCAGCAGGGAGGGAGTGGATGGCAGACCAAATACCTCGCCAGGAGATCTATTCCAGGAGAGGGGCCCCTTTGCCCAGTTGTAAGAGATAACGGTCCATCCAAAGGCTGTCCCACAGCAATAACGCCTGGGGTGGCTGTGAAGACTGGGAGAGGTGTGGACCCTCCTGTAGTGATGCTCTCCGCTCCCAAAGGCCCTGCTCAGCCTCTCCATGGAGCTTTGCAGCATCACACCATTAGGAGCACACAATGCTCACGGTCTAGGTTGTCTCTGGAAGTTGCTCTCAGAGGGCTGTTTGCACTTGGNCAGTGATGCTCTCTGCTCCCAAAGGCCCTGCTCAGCCTCTCCCTGGAGCTTTGCAGCATCACAGCATTAGGAGCACACAATGCTCACGGTCTAGGTTGTCTCTGGAAGTTGCTCTCAGAGGGCTGTTTGCACTTGGCTCCTACTGGCATCAAGTTCAAACCCAGCTGAATGGCCGGAAGGGAGCACAGGTTCCTCTTGGCCCTTTAGTGGTTAAACTGCATGCGTGAAGGGCAGGCATGATTCAAAGCAATTGAAAGGTTAGAGGACAGATGAAGTGAGGGTTGTTCGTAGCAGCACAGTTCTCCGTTTCTTCTTTGTGCTCTGCAAATACTGTGAGTCAGCTCTGGTAGATATCTTTATCTTGTTATCTGTTGCTCTTCCTCTAATCACAAAAGATTCATGCACTGCCAATTTTAAACAGCAGGCTTGCTTTTAATAGCACGTTAGTAACTTCAGATGTCATTAGTGCTCCCTTTCACCAGGATTCCCCTAGGTATTGGAGGAACTAAGCTTTTAAACAAACGCTCTGCGGGCGCAGCGTATGGCCGGCACGCAGAGCAGGGGTTACACCGAGTTCCTTCCCTGCTCAGAAATTATGGCTTCTTTGACTACTGCTAACTCAGCTCTGAAGGAGTTGATTTATCTTCATGGTTCATAAAAGCACTTCTTGAGAAATTTCCCTTTTCCTGTCCCCCTTTGGAATAACCAGATTGCAGCATGTCTCAGATTTAAAAACAAATATGGCCTGGAAAATGATATCTTTGGATTTCCCCCACTCATACCTTCTACTATGCACAATGGCTTCGCTCCCAGCTTTAAATTAGATGAGTGCTTTGTTAGCAATATACTTCACATACAGACTGAGAGCAAGGCATATGTAATTCCAACAAATGGGCTCAGTGGACGTTTGTTTGCCAAGTATTAGCTGTTGCAGGCAGGTAATTTTTATTCCCAGTTTTAAGAGGCCCTTGGCAATAGAAAAGATTTTGGTGCTTTATTTTCTTCAAATTATCTTCGTTAAAATTTAGAAAAACTACTTGCACCATGAGAAACTAGTGAAATTTGTTAATGTCTTCCAAATATTTCAGTGTATGCATTTCAGTGTAACAATGATGCATGACTCCCATGCAGTGAGCAGTGTCACTCATCTAAAGGAGCTCTTAATCTTTATCTTTGTGCAGGAGGGTGGAGGTGTCCCTGGGTGCTCTATTCCCTTTGTATACAGTTATCTTGCAGTTGTTCCCTGAGCAATTGCAATACATAGGTACAGGATAGGAATCCACAACTAGGCACTGTAGGGCCACAGAACAAAAGAATTGCATCTGTCCCAAAGTTACGACAGTTTTTATTTTTTAAAAAAAGGTCAGAATAAGGATCTGATCCTTCCAAGAAACGTATATGCTTAACACAATGTTGCGAATGGTCCAACAAAATCAATAAACACAGTAACCATGCAAAAATTGGAACATATGAATGCACTTTTGCAGGTCTGAGGAATGAGGAAAAGCCAATGTATCCCCCTGGGTTTTAGCAATCAGATAGCATACGTATTAATAATGTGCAATACCCAGCGCGGTGCATGGAAAGCCATAAAAATGTGAACCGTTGGAGACCGGTTCCTATATTCAGAATTCCCTTGCTCTCAGAGGTATATGCATTGATATCTACACACAAATCAACCGTAACAATAAGAATTTGCTTGGCACAAGCTTCCAGCAACTAATGGATAACACAGACCAAAAATGCTTCTCTTGCCTTTTGTTAACTGTGGAATGCTGTTCGTCACTGGAGACAATCCACAGCAGAAACGTACCCTGGGGCTAAACTGGGAGGGTAGCTAGAGCTAACCCATCTTTGTCTACAGAAACCTTCTAGCCACATAAATGTGTTTTACAGATGTCCAGTGGTAATTTACTCAGCCCAGAAGAATACACTAAATAGCACGAAGAGGGGTGCTGGGTTTAATGCACAGCCAGCGAGCTGTTTGTCACCACCACCTGCAGCTAGAGCAGACACTGGAGAGCATTTTACAGCCAAGGGGCCTGATCCGCTCTTGCTGGCACGACGCGGTGCCAGCTCCACCTTTCCCATGGAGTCAGGTGTTGCCCAGCATGAAGGGGTGATCCTGCCTTTGGTCCCAGGGTGCACGTGTTGCTGCTGGAGTTACGGCTCCTTGTGTTCCTCTTTCAGAGCAAGGGGAGCAAATGGGCCCTGGCACTATCATGCTCTAAGCAAAGAATATTGCAAAACTTTAGACATAACCCCTACCAGGAACTAGGAAAACAGAAATATCCTGCCCTGTGTGTCTGCCTCACAGTGCAGCTCTAGCTGACAGACAAGTTTGAGCCTTGCCCTTCATCCAGCACAGGCATTTGCATCCTGCCAGAATCTGGCACTCGGCTTGGAAAGGGAAATTACTAGTCTTTTCCTGAAAGTCAATTACTGCTGGTTCAACCCCAGACAAACTGGAGAAGGCCTGCCAAGAGGCCATGAGTACATTCAAGGCCAAGTTTCTACAGGTGTCCCTGCAGTTACAGTCAGCCCTGGGTTGCCACACCATATAGAGAGTTGAGGACCATGTGCACCAACTAGGAGCAGTAAAAAAGCAGTATTAAGGAAGTTATTAAATTCATGTCCATTTCCTAAAAACATGGAGTGCAATTTGTGAAAACATCCTTGACATCAGTCAGAGCAAAAGAGGTATTTCAGATGCATGCTGTGAAGTTGGACGAGCATCTTAACTTCCTTCCCCCCAACTTCTGGAGTGATTTACAACATCCTTCTAGTAAAGGATCCAGAGTCATGTGGAAGGGGAAAAAAAGACTTATTGGAAGATTAAAGAAATCACTGAGCTTGCCAAAGCTAACAAATGGACTCAAAGCTCAGCCACTTCTCACTGGAAGGAGAGATCAGACTTCTGGTTAGCGGGGTGGTTGGTACCAGTTTGTGCAGGACTTCATGACAGCAACAGCAAAGAGGTCCTGAGTTCTTCTTAATAAAGGAATCTACTCCCAAATCCACCCTTCACCAGCTGAGCCAAAGTCCAGGGGCCTCTGCAGGAAGGAGATACTAACGAACAATAATTTAGAAAGGAAAAGGAACCGTTCAATGGGCAAAGCTTGCTCTGCCAGGGCATGACCCTGCTCTCGCCCACGGAGAGGTCTGCCATTGTCCCCAGAGGGGCAGGTCCCTCGCTCACGGTCCCAGGGTGAGACACACCAGCGATGGTAACCTTAACGGCTCCTAAGACTGTTACAGTATTGGCAATTCCTATTTCCTCTGCCCATGCCTATTCAAAGCATCACTGAGCAAGGTTCTCCATCCTTTGATTCCCTGAAGAATATGCTCAAAATTAATAGCTACTTTTTAGCCTGAGGATTTTTTCTGCACCCCTAGCCTAGTGCTCTGGAGTTTCTTTTGTCTCCATGTTAATCGTTCTGTTATCAACTTGTGCAGCAATTAGATGGGAGATTTCCAGTATCTGGGACACCTCTTGGTGAATTGTATTTGCAATAATGCTTCCCATCCCATTTTCCATGGTAATAACAGTAAGTTTAATTTTAAACAATATGGCTTTTAATGTACTACATGTTTCTTTTTGATATAAAGGTTACACGAGTAATGTCACCTTGGTCACTGTTAGTCTTTCACAACAGTCAGGCATTTAGGATCAACTGATTTTCTTAAAAGAAAATAAAATTCAGTAGAATGAACCAGATGTATCAGGGATTTTTCTATTTAGCTTTTTGGATAGAAAGCCTTGAAGGTCATGTCATAACCCAAGATGAATCCAACCATGAAGATTAAAAATTGTATATTGAAAAAGAGAAGCCGAAGGTTTTAGGCAAGCATGAACACTTTAAGAATCTTGAAGTTATGGGCAGAACAGCAATAAAGTGGTATGTTAACAACACTGTTCTGATAACACTGCAGGAATCATTAGTTTATAATAGAGTTTATTTCAACCTCATTTGAAAAGGTTCAGCGACAGAATACCTACCGCTATGCGTTTCTGAAAGAGCTGCAGGAGTTTCTCAAAGAAACTTACCTACAGGGAATTTTCCCCTGCATAGCTGTTATCAGGCCAAATAAATTTCTCTGCTGCACTGTGCATGGCAAAGGCATATGAGGCTGAGGTGAATAAGGTCCTAAAGCAATCAGAGGGTTTCTGTCCTCGTGCATCTCTCAATTAGCCACAAACCTCAATGCACTGCAGTCGGTCGCTGTATGTGATGGAAAGCTTGAGCAGTATAGCTGGAAGCTGTTGTATTGCTGTCCAGGATGATACCATGAAAGCTCCGTTAAGCCCGAGAAACAATATTAGAATATTTGTTAGAACATCTTTCATCAAAGTTGGTGTTTATGCTGCTGCTAAGCCTGTTATTGTATTTGGAAGAGGCTGGGACTCTGCCACTGAAACATCTACACTGCAAGATGTCAGCTCATCAAAAGACTTTGTGAGAATGCATTGATGCTGATGAGACTATTGCCGGGAAAGGTTTCTCTGCTCCTGGCCGGTATTCCTCAGCGAAGGCCAAGAGAGACTCACTGCAGAGTAAGGAATTGACTACCTCTTGGGCAGCTTGTCAGGAACGTGGGAGAAGCAAATTCAAGAACCTACACCATGAGTCAGAGCAAGCTGCACCTCCCAAAGCCCACGCAACTGGCCTTGCCCTCAGGCTCTCTGTTATTCCTGAATACGCCTCTTTCAGGTTTGGTTGTTTTTTTTTTTTTCCCAGAACCTTTTGGGAGGCCTTGAGTCCGTGTTGTTGCAGAGCCAAGAAATCTCCGAAATCCAGAAAATCTGTGCGCATGGGAAACCTATTTCTCTCCCAGCTCTTCAGATTGCTTTATTTTTTCTGAAGCGATTGATTCAACAAGAAGTGGAGATTTCAGAGGGAAAGACTGCAAAGGACGTCATTGCTGAATCCTCCTCTTCACAATTCACTTGGGATACTGGCATTGATCAAAGATCTCCACTAGATCAAAGCACCGGAGCTATTTCGCTGTTCGCAGCTGCATGGTTACCCACCAGATATCTGATACCAGATTATTTTGTCTTCTAGTTTACTCTGCCTAGAGGAATGGCTCACAACGGCTCAGAAAATGCTGCTTGCTGCCTTCAGTCCTCTCATTAGCAAGGGGCATGTCAGTCTGCACATTTGCAGTGCCTGGCTTGGTACACTTGCCGTAGCTAATAGCTTGGCTGTATCTTGGCAACGACAACTATAAACATTTCAGACATGCCTGGCTTCTTCTCCGTGGAGCAGGGCATGACCAGACATTGCAGCCATAGGAAGGGACAGGCGCGGAGGAGGCAGGAGAGGGCTTGTTGCATGTCAAAGGAGGGAAAAACCTTTGTAATTCACTAAAAGTCTCTTTGCGAGGCTATGTTCCGATTCAGGTGATCTCCTCTGGCACAAAACCAGAATCAGATCCCGTCATTTCTCCCCAGTTCAAGAGATCATGGAAGGATGAAGCATAACAGAGAAGTGGACTCCAATGCTAGCAGCATTGCCATCTTTCTCTTGATTTTCCACTTGAATTTCAACAATAAAATAACAGTGTTCACAAGCAATATACCTTTCCAGCTCTGTGTCTGCAGGTATGTGATGTCTAGACCGGTAAAGGCATCTTGAGCTTGTGGTTTTTATGGGAGCAGAAGCAGTGCAGAGCCTCCGTGGCTTTGCCCTGGCTTTAATAAAAGGCCATGGTTGTTTTAGAAAGCTCAGCCCTAAGACAAAAAATAGACTCGCTTTGTTGATTGTTATTCCCTCAGCAAGGTGCTCTCAATTGGATTCTGAACTCTAGAAGGGTTTATCCATTTTCAGAGGATGTTTCAGCTCAAGTCCTTGGCTTCATCATCGTGTGCAATTGCAGCACTTGCAGACATGATTGATTGAGCTTTCCACTAGCTCACTCCCACATGCAGAGCACTGCCTCAGTATCAGAGCAGGTATTAGCTCAGATACTCAAGCCACGTGCTTACCACGTAAATCTGGTGCTTAGTTGCCATTTGGGTGCTATTTCAGGATGATATTTTGGCTCTGTGCCACTGTGCTCGTGCCAGCTCAACACCTACCCCCAGCTGTTAGATCTACTGAGATTTATTCCAGCACGGCTCTTGGGCCAGAGGGACAGCGGCATCAAACCAGCCCCAGCAGTACACGGCTTCCTTCCGCCCCTCTCGCCCCGTGCCTGCTTCCAGCTCACCATCCATCCCTCTTCCACATGATGGGGAGGGAATCACATGCTTAGTGCCTTCTGCAAGAAGTGATTTATGCACATGGGTAAAATCCAGCCTCAGCTGAGACCAGAGTTGCCTGATGTCTAACCAGAGCATGGGCAGAGCGCCCATGGCTCCATCCATCCATGCAGCATTTCACAGCAACTTGTGACCACTGTGTTGATGGATAGGACCCTGCTTTGCACAGCTCACCTTACACACAGGCATGAAGAATGCCTTATTCTGCAAGTTTTTATTTCTGGAAATGCCACAAGAGTGGGATTTTTTTTTTTCTCCCACAATGCAAAGCTCAATGCTTCTCCTCTAGAAGCCACAAAAACTTCCTCGGTAACTCGCTGTGTCCCTACATCAATTTTATTGCTTTCTTCCTGGCATGGGGAAGGAATGAAAATGGGTGATGGTAAGATATCAGCATGTTTTCTCCTCACTGCTTTTGCTGACTCAGAAATTTGAGAACAACAAGAAGCAGCAGCAGACAGCATAACCTAACCTTATCATGCCGGAATCCAATTGTGTGGCTGGCACGAGGCATTACCAAGGCAGGCTATCGCTCTCACTCTTCATGTTGCATCACAGAAAACAGCTGGGAAAACTGTAAACGCCCTAATTTTGCTAACTGTATAGAAAGTTAATTGTTCCATTTGAGTACATTACCCAACAGTGCCACAGACTTTTTTTTTTTAAGCTTCCAAAAAAAAATGAGGGGAAAAAAAAAATCTCTTTTTCTGTTGAGGCTGCTGCAAAGGTTCAGACTTGTTTTAAAACAAACAAACAAAAAAAGAAACCCAGATGACTGCCAACTTTAATTGCCAAAAATGTGCTTTCAGTTATTAAAGTCCTAATGAGGTAAGAAGGGGAAAGGACAGTCTCTTATTTCGTGCTCATGACAAAGAGAGCGAGAGAGGAAGAAAAGCAATAAACAGACTAGCTGGTGCTGTGGGGTGCAGGTAATGTAATGACCTCTGCTCAGAGCTTCAGAGCCACCAGCGCTGCAGTACGAGCCTTGCCACTTTTTGCATAAATTTACTTGCTAATAACGACAGCAAGGTATTACCCAGTCTCCAGAGAGAACACAGCCCATGCACAAATGCTTTCCTTGGGCTGCTGAGTGCCTCCTGACGTGTTAGGAGAGACTGGAGCGTGGAGGGAGGAAAGCAGCAAAAATGCAGGGGAGGGATGGCCACGTTTTCTCATTTCCTGGCCACGGTCTATTCCCAGCAGCTCTAATGAAATATGCTACCTCCTCTCCTGCATGACTAACACAGCCACAGCTCAAAACAAAAGGCACCTGGACTACACAGCAAGTGCTAAATCTTTATACAGCCAAGTAATTCCCATCGGGAAATAGGATGGAGCCTTCCCCTCACCATTTGCAGTACTCGTGTAACATCTCAGGACCAGAGGTGAGAAACTCTGCTGAAGGCTTTTGTATGGGAATGACGTGCCTTTGGAGGCCCTGTTGATTTTTAAGAGTAAACAAGGGGAAAGGGGTTTTGGAGAGGTGGGAGCAGAGGTGGCTCTAGACAAGTGGAGATAAGAAAGCAGAAAGGAGTTGGGCTACTTCAGGTTTTGTTAGAAGCCATGCTAGGTGGAAAAAGCAGCAAGAAATACCACCTTGTGCATGAACTCCAACAGCACGGAGCCTGCTCTGGCCTCATTAGCCATTGCGGTTTGTACAGTACAAGTGTGACCTTCTGCTTGCGAGTATTTTTGCTCGAGTGACCCAACCTGTGGGCACGCACATCTGCTGAGCCAGGAGAGCCCTTGCTACAGACCCACCCTGCTTTCACCAACACATGAACACTTCAAGCAGCTTTTTAAGTGGCGTATTGTTGGCTCGGGTTATGCATGAAGAGAGAAAGGCCAAGTTATAACCTCCCCAACCTATGCTGTCTAACCATCCGCTTCCCACCTTAGCCAGGCTGCACTTACTTTGTCCATGTCCAGTAAACAGCAGCTTAGTCTTGTGTTTCAAGGCCATTTCTAGAATTAGGAATTGAAACTGGCCCAGGCCATTTAAACATCTTTTCACAATTACTCACATAAATGCTTTTTAAAACAGAGTTTCCTAGGGTGGCTTCAGATTTACTTACTTACTCCTACTGCTGTTTTGGGATTCACCAGCGTTCGTGGGAGCATGTGTGTGTCTGAGCTCACCTGCTGATCTCTGCTTGGGGATTTGTCCCATAAAATGAGGCAGGAAGACCGATTTGGCATATGGTTTTGTAACAGGCAAGATGAAGAGTTGCTAACCGCAGAGCAGACAGCCTCCAGAGTCAGTGTGGGGTCTGAGCCCGGCAGCGCCTGGAGGCAGACCCGTGATGGGAGGAAAAGGAGAAGATGGACAGCAGGTCCTCCTGCTTGTGGGGCAGCTGCTCAGCCTCTCGCATTGCTGCCCATAGGGGATACAGGGGAAGGGGCAGAGGAAGTGCTGACAAGAGAATAAGCGGCCAGATATGAATTAATCTCGGAATCATCGCAAGTCCCATACCGTTCATAATTACCTATCATTTTCCTGATCCAAACATTTGCTCCTCTGAAAGACCCTAATCCATTACCTGCCACGTACTGCCCCTTTGTAATTTCCCCATCTGTGCTGCAATGCTCCGCTAAGCTTTGATGTTCTGGCAAGACCAGGGAGGCTCTGAAATTTGGGATTAGCAAACATCCTCAGGCATGATGTAGGCTCTCCAGCATTAGAGAGCACACATGTTCCAGCATCTGAATCTAATAAAGGCGTGCCAAAATCTGCAAAAGGCAGCAAGGTGAGCCCTTGCTTTTTCAGGTGGCAATGCCTGGGCCAGGAGAGCTGTTTGAAGCCAGGGCAGGCTGGCAACCCAGGTAGTGTCAGCTTCAGCTGCTGTTAAAGGGAGGTTACACACCCTGCTGTCCGGGCACCTCTGTCCTAAGGACAGTCAGCTCAGTTAATGCGGAAATTCATTCTGAGAAGAAAGGCATTAACCCTTGAGCAATGCTGCCCCAAAGAGGCATCATTCTGGGTGTGTGTCTTCATGCCTATTTTTTTTTTTTAAACACCAACATGTTATTAATGAAAAAACTGTACATAACATTTCCAAACTGTGGTTTACATGCCCCAGTCAGGAGCTGAGCAGTAGTGCTTGCAGCACGATGGGCTTTAAAATTCAGCTGCTCCCCATGATGCGTTTGCAATCCTGTCTGCTGATTCCTAGGTGTTCGTGCAGTAATTACAGCAGTAGAGTCCTGTTTGCATAAATCTGGTTTGAACAACAGCATCAAAGACGTGAAAAAACACAAATTGCACAAATCCTTTAACCAAAAAGTACAGCATCCCTTGCATTAAAAGGAAATCCTTGAGATCTGGAGTATTACTCATAAATGTAAGTATTTCTCTCTGAGCAGAGGAGGTGCCTTTGCTGAGCTCTGCATTGACATTGAATATATGTTGCCTCAGACCGGAGTAATGTCTGTTTATAAGGTTCAGATGGAGGGGATGTAAGTAGCTCTCCAATTTTGGGATAAACAGCTGCAAACAAAACACAGGAAAAAACGGGTTTGTTTTGGTTTTGACTAATTTGTATTTTCTGAGAGCATAGGGTTTGTTCCTGTTGTTGCAGCTGTAAATTTCAAGGCAGCTGCAAGGTAAAAACTGAAATTGTACAAGCAATTAGGCCATGGTAATGTCTAATCACTGCTGGCATCTAAAAAAAATGTGTAACAGCAGGGATGTTTAACTTTGAAAATCAACTACTGCACAGATGCAGGAACTATGTTTATTGAGGAAGTTTTCCTTGGCATATCGATGTGAATTGTAAAAATTGGCTCAAAACATGGCAACATAAACAGAACTGTAGAAAGAAGGATTACGGTTCATCACATCAACGTTTGACTATAATTCCTAGGAAACTTATTCACGCAAGTCAAATGGTTTCTAAGGGCCAGTGTCCACTGGACCAGTTAGAAAGGAATTATTTTCAGCTGTCCTTAGCACGCCTCAAGTTCATGTTCTTCTTAGCCACGAAGATTGCAGGTGTGATCCTGCATCCTTTGCACAGGCTCTGTGTGTGAGCAAGGGCCACCTCCGCAAACAGAGGTTACAACACCGCCCAATCCAGCAATCTGCACTGAACCAAGCAGCATGCACGAACCTCGGGAGGGGCAGCGTGTGTGCCAAAACCTACAGCAAGGAGCTGAAATGCATTAAAAATCACCGTAAAAGTCATGTTGACAGTCGGGGTTCAGCTTGCACAGGAGGTGCTGGGACCCTCCCCAGCCGGGAGGCTGGAGCCTCCCCTGGCTGCCCAGCTCTGACCCACTGGGTGCAGGGGGCTGGGCAGGGGAAAACACTGATTTATTTTGATGCATTTGATGCTTCGTAACCGATGTCTAATCTCCTATTGAGCAGTGGGGTTTGTGCCGACCTCACCACATGAAAGAGCTCTCCCTGATGTATAAGGATGCTGCTATTGTTTTTCCTTGCAAAATTATGGCTGTGGTATATTGCTGTCTCCAGAAATCCATCTCTTGGAGAGATGTGCTCCAGGATCCAGAGATATAGCTGTCGATTCCACATTTCTCAGAATTAGCAGCCAGCTTGACTGCTGGAAAACACTGGAAGAACTCAGGATTTTCTAATTACAGACCCAGAAAATCATGCATTAGTATTCAGGGGGTGCATAACACACAAGCACACATGCGGAACACAAGGGACATCTGCGTCACCATAGCAGTGGCACAAGAATCAGTTTTAAGAAGAGGAACCTGCCAGTCCTTTCTACTTCGGATCCAACCCAACGGCACTGATCTGTGTCATAGCACATTACTCTGCATAGCATGCTAAACCCATTTTAGCTTTTTTTCCCCCTCCTCTTACTTTTTTAAAAAGCCTTTTCTGTATTGATTTAAATCAGTATAGCCTAATGAAATCAGCGGGGGTATAACAACATGTGTCTGCACTAACTGCTAGTCGTGTATTTTCAGATGAAGTAAGAAGAGAATAGCAGAAAGGCAGGCAGCTAAAATTACATTAGGAAATAGATGAGCAGTTGAATACACTGCGCAAACCTCCTCCGTGATTACCGTTTGCCCTGAGCAACACCAGCAGAAAGGCACAGTAACGCACGTCCAGGAGCAGCAAGTGCAGCCACCCCTTGGGCTGAGAGGGTGAGAGCAAACCATCTGCACCAAGGAGGGACAGCACGTACCCGTGCTGATACCGGGGAAACAATTACAGAATGGTGAATCAGTGCAACTCCCTCAAGTTTCGCATCCTTCCTGGTCCTCCTCATGAGTGACCATGCTGGTGCACAGAGGGTCCCCACCTACCTGCTGGACTCCCTACAGAACACCTACAAAGAGAGGACTGGCGGGCAGGATCTCTGCAGCCCACACTGCCTCCAAGGAGCCTCCTCAGCCAACAAACAAGAGAAACTGAGGCATCAGTGCTTTTAAGGAGCTTCATGTGGCCTGCTCACAGTCCTAAAGCCCCACCACAGGTGGGTGAGCTGTGGGTTACTCCCCTGCGGTAATGCTCATTAAGTGCTGGAATACATCATTTGGGCAGGTGAAACATCTCAGTAATTGGGTTCATCTCGGGTTGGTATCTGTAGGGAGCAGTCTAGGCACAGCTGGTCTTTTCTAGTGAATGAACAAGGTAACATCTCAGTGCCACTCTGTGATCCCGAGGGGGAGTGCTTCCAAATGTGCCTTGGGAACCCTTCCAGCTCCGTCAGGCACAAGAGATGCGCAGGGGCAAGGAGCTGCCCCATCCCTTCTGCACCCTGGATGAGCAGGGTTGGCCGTATGCACGCTTCCCAGCCTCTGCAGAAGACGCAGGTGGATATTGGTTTGCAAATCCACTCATGCACCGACTATGCGTCCCAGCAGAAAAGTGTGGCCATGTGTAAAATGCTCCCAGGTGGGAACTGGCCAGTGGCTGGGACACGAGCTGCTCTCAGAGCAAACAAGCAAGCGGATGGGTGAGATCCATCCACAGTCCACTGTCTGCCTGGGCAAAATAAAGAGTGCCTGGGTTGTCACAGATGGCTTCATCAAAATCAGTATGGGTCATTTCTTGAGTTTATTACAAAATTTAATTAAAATAGTTAGAAACCTTTTTTTCTCATTTTACAGCTTTCATTTCTGCTTCCTTGGATTTTTTTGGCTCTGTCTTTTTTCTGTTTTTTTTTTTTAATTACATATTTCTGTCCTTCTCCATCAACTGTCACAGTTTTTTATGACACAGTAAAGCTGAAAGTGGGCTTCGACCCATGTATGCTATTCCTTTGCTAGCAAAGTAAATCTGGAAAAGCATCTTGCAAAAGATTGTATAAAGGGCCACTGTGTATATAGAATTATCTTTCTCTTATCCATAGCTGGGCGCTTTTTCAAGGCTGAGAAAAGGAGATGCAGACTTAAGTACTTTTAACATAATCCTCATGTAAATCACAGAAGAAAAAGCCAGTTCCCACAAACACCAACCTGAAAACGTATGAGGGAAAATGTGGTGGTTCTACAAATCTAATGGGGTTTTGCTGAGCAAGTCAAATATGCAGGTTCAAGGTTGGCTGAGCATCAGTATTATGTTCCAGTCTACTTCTACTGTCATGTATTTAATCTCCAGTAATGAAACTTCTAAATGAATCCTTTTCATAAAAGCTACAGTGCATAGAGTGAATCAGTGAGTACATTTTCATAACCTCAGAACCAACCCCGGATCGGGGTGGAGCCGCTCTGTGCAACAGTCTATGGAGCAGATAGAGATGTAACTGTCATCATAGAGGCAAAACTAAAAGAACAAATACAAAGAATTCCCTTGGCTCAAGGTTTTCAAGTTCTTTCCTGTTACTAAAAAAATAAACACACAGAGCACATTGTTTTGCTGCAACCCCTGATTACAAAATAAAAAATTATGAGGAAGCTGATTAGAAACTTCTGATTAGAGGTAAAAAGTATCACTGATAACATCTGGGTGCAAACTGAGAATTCACAGCATGACAGACATGGAGAGAGCAGTCTGTCAGCCGGATTGCTTGCTTTGGTGAGATAAAATGAGTTTTACCATGGCCAAATCCAACACAGACAGCTGGGAGCGGGGACTGGATGTCAGGAACCTCCAGAGAAATGCTGNCATCATCTGTCACAGTTTTTTATGACACAGTAAAGCTGAAAGTGGGCTTCGACCCATGTATGCTATTCCTTTGCTAGCAAAGTAAATCTGGAAAAGCATCTTGCAAAAGATTGTATAAAGGGCCACTGTGTATATAGAATTATCTTTCTCTTATCCATAGCTGGGCGCTTTTTCAAGGCTGAGAAAAGGAGATGCAGACTTAAGTACTTTTAACATAATCCTCATGTAAATCACAGAAGAAAAAGCCAGTTCCCACAAACACCAACCTGAAAACGTATGAGGGAAAATGTGGTGGTTCTACAAATCTAATGGGGTTTTGCTGAGCAAGTCAAATATGCAGGTTCAAGGTTGGCTGAGCATCAGTATTATGTTCCAGTCTACTTCTACTGTCATGTATTTAATCTCCAGTAATGAAACTTCTAAATGAATCCTTTTCATAAAAGCTACAGTGCATAGAGTGAATCAGTGAGTACATTTTCATAACCTCAGAACCAACCCCGGATCGGGGTGGAGCCGCTCTGTGCAACAGTCTATGGAGCAGATAGAGATGTAACTGTCATCATAGAGGCAAAACTAAAAGAACAAATACAAAGAATTCCCTTGGCTCAAGGTTTTCAAGTTCTTTCCTGTTACTAAAAAAATAAACACACAGAGCACATTGTTTTGCTGCAACCCCTGATTACAAAATAAAAAATTATGAGGAAGCTGATTAGAAACTTCTGATTAGAGGTAAAAAGTATCACTGATAACATCTGGGTGCAAACTGAGAATTCACAGCATGACAGACATGGAGAGAGCAGTCTGTCAGCCGGATTGCTTGCTTTGGTGAGATAAAATGAGTTTTACCATGGCCAAATCCAACACAGACAGCTGGGAGCGGGGACTGGATGTCAGGAACCTCCAGAGAAATGCTGTGGCAAAAAGGAGCTTGCATGGTCCATAGATGCTCTGCCAGGAGGGCACAGCCTTTCCTGAGTGTGCAGGAACAGGGAAGACAGTGCTGCAATGCCAGGGACAACACCGGTGTTTGACTTTTGAATGTTGCAGGAGGTGTTTTACTGGAGAGGAGGGCACAATGACCTGAGCACTGGGGAAACGCTTGCTTGGCATGCACTTATAGAGCTTGTTCTTTCGAAGAAGACTTAGAAATGTTTGGACTATAGGACAGAAGAAAGTATGGGGAGAATACACCACACATCTAAAGGGTATTTAACAATGAGGGAAGACAGCAAGAATGACTGGGTAGGGACTGAAGCCAGGCAAATTCAGAGGAGAAATAAGGCATCGCATTTTCAGAGTGAGGAGGATTAACCTTTGAAATGAACTATCCAATGAAGTGATGGATCATCTGTCTCCTGGTATCTTTAAATCCAGACTGGATGCCTTCCTGGAAGACATGTGCAAATAGAGGTTTCCTGCCTCACACAGGCATGGATGGGTGAGGTTAAACAGCCTGCGGTACAAGGGGGCTGGTATGGATGATCCAACGGTCCCCTCTAGTCTTTAAACTCTGAATGCGTGACTCAATGAAACATAATACAACATGGAAATGTCCCCAGGTCTTTGGATTACTGCTTGTTACAGGGCGTTTTGAATCGTCCCATGTCCAAGAGGCACTTACACTGACATGCACGGCACTGCCTGTGGAAGAAGCTGCTGTGCCACATGGACAACCATGGCTCTGTCTGGGCATAAATGACCATAAAATGACCTAATCTGCTTCTCTGCAGCACGAAAAGAGCTAATGCATCACATCGCTCATCACAATTACGAGCCGGCAGGTCCTCACCTTCCACTGCTACCGGGCTCAGAAATACACATTAATATGCTTTTCATTGTCTTAAACATATTACTTTTAAAAGAGAAACGTTTCTTTCCCATACCCCTTATAGAGCATGTCCTGAACACGTCAGCCACCTGTGCCCCCCTGCAGACAGCCCTCCCTCCTACATAGGTGCTAACCCCCTTTAGCCCTCCCTATTAAGAAGAAAATTCATCCGGATCAAAAATTCCAGTAAATTCAAACAAAATTTAAACTTCAGTAGAAGAACGACAGAAGCAACTAGGAAAAATCCTAAAAGTCCCAACTTTATAAAGCCCAACCTGTGCATGCTTCAGTGAGGGTGGCGGTGTACCCAAAAAGTCAGACCTTTGGGCTGGCTCTGGAGCAGAAAGGGTAATACTTCCAGCAGCGATGCAGAATGGCAAACCTGAAGATTTTCTCACAAATGTCCAGAAAATCAGCAACACGTGGCAAGCAAGGCCACATAGTGCTACCCCCTCTGTGTCTCACTTCAATTTTTATCCATTCCATGTGTTGCTTTCTTGCCGTTTAGAAACTTAGTTCTCATTTATCAGCATTTTCACATTTCACTTCTGGAGACTGCTGCCCATGCATTATCCATCCTTTTTATCTTGCTGTTTGAACTGTGTTCTGCAGCTCTGGTTCGGTTTTACCATTCATTCATCAGCATGAAGTTAAACAATTACCAAACAACTCGGGTAGCTGGCAAGCAGTGAGGAAGCAAGATCCATTTCTGCCCAGAGGGAAGAAAGATTTTATACAATAGCGTGGCCTTTGTTTTGCATCTCATGAGCGATGCTATTGATGTGAAGGTTATATCACATTATGTGCCAAACCACTTGAGCTGGTTTCAGATTGCAGTTTGCTGTGCGGTATTTCCACTCGATATTTAAGATAACCAGATCTGCTCGCTGTCCACTCCTAGCCCGGACAGTGCTGAGTCAGCTCCCCAAATCTTGGCAGCTGAAGTGAGAAAGCAGAGCTCCACTCTCCCCCAGTTATTACCATTTTATCAATGATCGCTCCACTTAATACTATGGAGCACATGGCAAAGCGATGAGCAAATTGCGCATTTGCCCGCGGTAAGCAGAAAGCACTTAAGTGACTGTAAAATATAGTGCCCTGTACATATATTCTGCTTGCATCTGCAGAATGGTAGTACTTTGTTTTGGCTTTAATTCATGACCACAAAAATGCCGATTACCTTGCCGCAAGGAAATGGACTTTGGGTGCATGACAGAGACGCAATTCTGCTTCCCGTGCATCAGGATTCAGGGATCTGACCTGGGTCATGTTTTATTATTTTGTTTTTAGAATTATCTCAGCATGTCCCACTACTAGGAACTACAGTACAGATAACAGTGATCTTAGCTTTGTTTTGTAGATCTTGATGTTCCCCCCAGCCCCCCAAGCTTTATTTTACATTAGAATTGTTATTTTACATTACAATTGTTATTTTGCATTGTAACCTGTATTTCATGATCTGGCCTCCCATTTTTCTTGCACTGTGCTAACATGCAAATATCAAAGAAGTTTTTTTTTTCTGCAGAGCTTGATACCTAGTGGAAAGACTACTGCTGGATGACTCGGACCAAGCCGTAACACCAGAAACCAAGTGCGAAGAGGGGCCAGCCTGCTAACAGCCGCTCCACCAGCACCTCGGAGGAGTCACAGCTCAGAGAGCAGGATGTGTGATCTGGCCTGGGGATGCTGTCCAGACCTCTTGCTTCCAGGGAGATGGGAACAGGGTCCGCAGGGAGGACTTCAGGATTTTGTTGATTTAACCCTCTCAGGCTGTTTAAAAATAACATTTCCTCTGCTTTAAACATATCTCTGCTGTTCTGGTGTCCCTCGGTTTTTTAATGAGATTTTTTTTTCTTTTTTTGGGTTAAAGAGTTCTCACGAAATGACTGGAGATGTGTAACTACTCTAGCATGAGGTTTTGGGTTTAAAAAACTGGACCTTGGGGCCCTTCTGCCCAGGAAAAATGCCTGCTGCGGGTTTTTGCTTTGAATGGTAGCCGTGGGATCCAGAGATAGTGACAGCATCAATAATCAGGCTGCGTTTCTCTGGCGCAAGGTGCTGGAGAGGTTAAGCACTGCTGGGGACAGCCAGCTTTTCAGATGGGGATCTGGTCACAGGGTATTAATGTCAAACGAATGTCACACGCACTAGGGCAACAGAGTCTGTAAAGATTTTATTCTAGTGCCCCAAGTCTGGAAATTCAAGAGGTCATTTGGAGAATACAAAGGAAAAATGCCTTAAATTTACTAAGGGGCTGAATGAAAATACTCTGTAAAGAGTTTGAAAGTACTGAGAAACCCATCATCTGAAGTCTAAGGGCTGGGCTTATTAACGGTCAAAACCAAAACTGCCCTTTTCATTTAGAAAATGTGCATGCAAGGACTCATCTCAGTGCGAGAGGCTCAGGTTCAAGCTCTTTTTCTGCTCATTGCAGACTTTTTTTCTCTCCCTCTTGCTGGAATTGCTTGATTTGTATAAACAGTGAAGCACTGACGAGACTAGAGCGCCTGCCAGTGTAACCCGGTCATCAGGATGACAGCCGGGAGATGGACACGCCCGTGCAGACCCTAAGCCAGGGAAGTGTCACAGCTCTGGGTGCCAATCCCCCTCACCGCCCCCCTGCCGCTCACCCTGCCTTTCTGAGCCAAAAATCCATCCCCAGGAACCTCCTCCCTCCACAGCGTTACTCAGCCCAGTGCCTTTCCGTCGGTCAGCGTGGCGCAACGAGGCGCTGGTACAGGGAGGTGTTTCTCACCAGCTTTAGTCAAAATCAGCAGAAAGCGGACGGTGATTTCATCCCATTTGTGTGCAAGTTCAGAGGCATCTTGGACTTAGAGTATCTGCTAAAAGTAGATGTGTCCACCATTTGTTAGCAATTAGACGGCGTTGGTTATCAGAAAAAGCAACAAAATAGGCTTATTTTGTTTTCTTGCCTCATCCGATATATTTCTACTGTTTATTTTGATTTTAGAAAAGAAACAATAGAGGAAACTTCACCAAATAAAACGTTTGCCAATGTTTTTGCAGAAATACTTGCCACTGGAGGTCAGCTCCATGTTTCCAACAGTAATTCAATAAGCCAAATCTATCATATTGAAAATTCCTCTGGACTCTTAACAGACTAGACATTCATAGGTCATTTTAAAAACAACAGTATGCACTCTGAAGACGACTCCAGAACCCCCTCTGTGCTATAGATTCTTGTTGGACAAATTGTCCCCAAATCTATTTATTATAGATTCTATTTATATATATTTTTTCAGCATGATGAGAAAACATCGGTTTATCTAGCTAGAAGTGTCTACGTGTAGTTACAGAACTGCACTGATGTTTGGCAGAGCAGAGCGATGCTGATTGAGAAAACAAAAGAATAAATTGGAAGCTACCTAGGAAAGGTTTCTTTACTCAAAATTGTTTAGTGTAACTATGCAATTTAAAACCACTCAAAAATCAAAACAGATGCTACCGATGATTTAACTCGGTTCCACTGCTCAGCCTGCCTGAAACGATGATCTGTGCATTTCTTGAATGTCTTCTGCATCTTTCAACGTACACATTTTTCTTTTCTTTCAAATGAAAAAAGGAAACTTTGCGCAGGTATTCTCAAAAAATAGACCTAAACTTTAGCAAAAATCCCTCTTCAAGACAGTGCAGGCTGGAGTCATCAAACTACAGATTATACTGGCCAGCAGGCAGGCAGGAACTGAGCGGGTACACAGAGTCCTCCCTGGAAATGCTCAAGGCCAAGTGTTTTTTTGGCCAGTCCAGGCTCCCCTGGCTCCAGGCGAAGCAGCGCCGATGCTGGGGCTGGGCACAGCACGATGCCCCCCAATGCCAGTGCCACCACCCGCACTGCTGCTGCGGAGCAGCACTGCTGCTTGGCGCCCAGGGCGGCTTCACCCTATAGCCTGCTTCAGCAAAACCACGCTCGACCCTCTCAGCGATGGCGACTGGAGGTTTCAGGCCAGGCTGGAAGGGCTGCATTGAGTGCCATGCAGAGGAGAGCGTGCCACACGCAGAGCAAACCAGAGCTTTGGGCAATCGAGGCGCATCCTTCCTTCCAGGCATCGGCTGCACACCTGAAAGCACAGACAGTCCTTCTGAGACAGCAGAAAGAACAAATTCAAGCAAGCAGCTGAATCCTATCTTTTTAAGCAGGACTCAGAGTTTGCTTTGTGATGAGGTTTTCAGCAAACGGCCCTGCGCCATGGGACCCTTCCTTTCCTGCTGGCTGGGCAGACCGTCACCAGCTTGCTGAGCTGCACAGGGCAGCAAAACATCCGCGTCCGTCCTCGATGCTGCAGTGCAGAGAGCAGAGCTGCGGGCCAGCTCTTACTGCGTGACCTGGAAAGAGCACAAGTGAGGAAAACCCGGACCTAACCCATTTTGTTGTTCAATCAGAGTATCTGGGTAGGAGTCAGCTGCTGTCCGTCCTGCTCATACCTGCAGCATGAGTAAGAGTCACAGGTAATTTTCTTGCCTGTTGTTGGAGCAGCATAAGTGCTCGTGCACATCTAATGTGTATTTCTCCTAGATCAGAGGAGACTCATGTTTTAGTCTTGCTTTAAGAAATGAGCACAGCCTCTAAAAAAGCTCCTTGCCTTGTTCCAGCTATAGGCAGCTGATTTGGGATGAGATGCCTGCAGACTCTGGCTGGAATAACACTAATAAAGTAACAGTCGAGGAATCCTTCAGCTGCCTCGGGAAACATATCCTGCAGCCAAAGGAAAACCCACCACCTTCAGATGTTCCATGACAGGCACGCAGCGGTCTGTTCGTCCCATGCCAGGAGCGCTAGACAAGCTCTACCCTGCTACCCTGTCATCCAGGCAAAGTTGTCTTTGCTGCTGAGGTTATGCTTCTCGACGAGGTGAGGACAAGGCGAGTTTCTCTGGGGGAAGAATGGAAAGTGTTTGTATCCCTGGATAATCTCTGGAAGTGCGTGGTTATTTCTGCATGCTTCGAGGGGCCAGCACCACAAAATACTTGGGCACATGTGTAACCAGAAGTGACGTCCGACGGAGTCCCGCAGAGACAGACACTTCCAGCCTTCCAGCTGCAGCAGGATCCAAATGGTTTTCCACAAAGTTTCAATTTTTTTTTTTTTTTGTTTAAGCCACTAAAATAGCTTTATTTCTGACAAGTGCCTGCCCATGTAGCAGCAGAATTAAACTCACTTTGAAGTATAGCAGGTCCTACCTCTCATGAGGAGAAATATCCATAATGCAAGGTAAGAGATCTTGCGCTGCTGAATACTACCTAGTTACTAATGTGAAAAACAGAATTAATCCAATGCCAAAAAGTTGTGAGAAAGTTTGAGGAAAAGCAACATCAATTATAGGGACCATCTCATACCACAGCTATTTTACAGCAATTCCACTTTACATTCCTTGGCCAGCACAGCTTATTGAATAATTAAATAGCCGGATGACACACAATCAGATTAAAAAGCCTTGAATGTGAATGAATATCAGTTTCCCAATTCTGAAAGGAATTTAATCACGGAAACTTCCACCTACTGTCCAGTTTACCGTATTCTGGAGAGAGCCGAGAAGCAGCCATATCCATGAGATCATCTTCATGGTGCTTTTTCTAGTAGAGGAGGAAACCTGAGCTATTGCCTTGCAGGGGAACTTGGTCAGAGGACACAGCTCCTGAAGATTTGGGAGGAAAACCACCCTCTTCTCCTCTCTATGTAAAGCAGCTTTTTCTGACTGGGATTCACACGTCATTAAAACAGACATCATTAAACCAGACACTTCATTAAAATTGGAAACACATTTAAAGCTGAGACTGTGGGATAACTTACTAGAACTATACAGAGAAGAAATCAATTACAATCACAGTAAAAGAAATATTTTTTCACCTAATATTATCCAATATGTGTCGCATTGTAAACAGTGCTCTGTGTTATATAAAGACACTGTGTTTCTCAGCATATAAACCATTTGATTGCTATAATGACTCACATTTCAGTGGCAAAGCTAGACATGTATGTTTTCTGAACGTGCCAAATACACAAGATGCTAACTAGCCTTGGTGTGTTTAGAAGAACATGCTTAAACCACACGTCAAAGTAAACAGGAAAGCTAACTATTGGTTGGGGGTTTTTTTTGTTTGGGAGTTTTCTTGGGTTTCTTTTTTTTGTTTGTTTTTAAGCATCCCAATGTTTGCTTGGAGGCATAATACATATTAAAATGAAAGTATATGAAAAAGTGTTAATGATTCATCTATAGAATGAACTTACCCACCATCTGAAAAGACACTGGAAATTTTGAAGAGTGTCAAAGTGTGACTTGGCTTACATATATTTTCCTTCTCCTGTTTTTAAATCCAGAATGTGGCTAAATAAGTGACAGATTTAATTAGACAAGTTTTAATGTGAAACCACAAAAGATCCTCCATTTTGTGCTGAAAGCCATCACGCAGAGGAGCTGTGAAGAGGCAGCTTGTGACTTCCAGCAACTCAAACTTTGTGTCAAGTGGGCTCCATGCAGATGAACAGTCAATACAAACCACAGAGCAACTCCACTTCTCAGCCAAGACAATAATCACCATCCACAAAATTGCTGAACCAGGTAAGCTGAAACTTCCCTCGCTGGATTTGCATTTTCTGCACGTAGAGGACCATTCACTTGATTCACTCAGCTATATCACGTCTGATAAACGTACTTTTCCATCATACCTTCTGGGACTTTTTTAAAGAACTTACAGAATTAAAGTTTAGACCCACGCACTGCAGAGCCAGTGTGAGGGAGCTGGTGGGGAAAGGGCAGTGGGAGGAGGATTGCACCCTTACAGCATCCCAGGCCATTCTGGTGATTAGTGACTGCATTACCATGGCCCAACGTAAACAGAAAAGATATTTCCTGTCTTGGATTACATGGCAGGGGATGAGGGATTTGACTTGTAAATGAGGGGAGGATAAAGGGTAAAGCCCCTAAGTACACACAACAGCACATCCGTGAGTAATGAGCCCAAGTTAGAAATGCTCCTGGAGACCCACACTTCCAATGAATTGCTTTAGAAAAACTGATTGGCACATTTGTTGTAAGTATACCCCAGGACTGCCCTATGAAACAGAAATATCTTGTCTTCCAGCCATTGCAGCATTGCAAACACGCTGGGCCTCAGATGGGTGTTAGCCGGTGAGGGGTCTGCGCCCACCTACCAGCTGCGTCTGTTTACAGGGGATCTCTTCCTGTTAAACACAACGCGGTGATGCTGCCATTACACACCGCAGGCCAGCAAAGCTGGCGTGAGGTTCTCCTGCCTCCCCACTGCCCATCCCTGCAAGAGCAGTCTGCCTTAGATCTGTTAGTCCAGTGGGTGCCTGTTAACCTACTGCCCCAAACACAGAGGCACCAGTGCAGCCCACAGGGTGATCCTTGCAAGGCATCTCCACATGCTTTTTTGTAGGGCTGTTACAATCAACACCGTACAAAACACGTGGCAGGAGGTCTGTGAAGATAACGTGCAGACTTTCGGCTGAGAGACAGGCTCACAGAGAGGGACCAAGGGAGAGAAGGGAGGTCAAGACCTCTCCACCCATGTTTCAGCACAAGGAGGCAGGAGAGCAAGACAACCTGTTCAAATTCCAGCTACATTAGCATACATCAAATCACGACTACAGACAGGACCAAAACTCACCGGTCCGAACTGTTCAATATTGTGAGGATCTTTCTTGCTGGGGTCTGGTCTGAAGCCTGCTCTTAGGCTTTGGGCTGTCAGATTCGACTTAAAAACCGTGTTTCTTTCTCACTTTGTAGATGCAGCATCTGCCTTGCTTGTTATATTGGGGGGAGGGAGGGAGATGTGTAATTAAGTGCAAGTAGGGTTCTCATGATGCAATACAGACTCATATAATACTTCCCAGGTGCCACCGTCTCAAACAACTTGGCAGGAGTTTCCCAGTTGCGCGGCTAGGCTTTAAGAATAGCGGCAAACTTGTGTGGTCCTGCAGAAGCGCTCCTTACGTGCGGTGCTCCCATCTTGCCTTTGGGAACAGCTGTGCAAGTCCATGCTTATGGCTGGGCCGGTATTTTGAAGGGAAGCTTGGTTTAGTTTTTGTGTTTTTCCCCCTCTTCCCTTAAGACAGCCTTCACTTTAAAACCAAGTTCGCTAAGTTTATCACAGAGTGATAGCGCTGTCAAGCCGCTGCAAGCGGCTGGTTTGTGTCGTGTTCGAGAGACACAGCGTCGGACTAAAAAAAAAACCCTTAAGTAATCCCTACAGAAAGCAAAGTGTGGAGGAGTGCACTAAGTTGCATCAAAACACAGGATGGCCATTTGAGAGCAGCTGACTGGTTTGCCAGTTGCAGTTGTGCTGGAGGATGGAGAACGAACTGTCGCCGGAGCTGTGAGATGAGGGACGTGGCTCCTGAGCATGCAAAGAGTCTGAGAAAGGGCAATGCTGCCATTTCCATCTCTCTCAGGCCTGACATTTACCCTCTGCCCTGACTGTATTGGGGACAACAGGCTTATTTTTCTAGCAAATGCTTCGTTGAGAAATGTCAGCTGCTTATCACAATTTTTGCCTTTTGGCTGGACCCCAAAAGCATTTTAGCTTTTGCCAAAGGAAATTGGGATAGGTGCTATTTTATTTATTTATTTTAATAAGGAGAAGTACAGTAATTTCCCTCCAAGATGATTGCTCATCCCAGACTAAGTTCTTGCTACTGCTGCTCCTGGCTCGGGCTTGGCAGGTGGCTCAATAAATTGATAATATTCCGCACAGTCTGACAAGGAGCTTTATCAATCAAAACAAGCCCTGCTGTTCAACTCAACAGGAAAGTTCAATCACTCTTCTCCAGTGGAATCAGTCTACATGTAATGCTTTCATCCCAAGCTAATGTTAGACTGCAGATCTGGATCTGCTCTCACTGCTCCGAGGCTATTTATATCTTTACACCTTGAGGGTTTACTAATTAGCAGCCTTCTTCCACACCCTTTGATATCATTAAAGCAATCTCAGTGTAAGCGAGTACTTTCTGATGGTATCTCTGAAGGAGTGGAGAACAGCTGGAATCATTCAAAATGTGCTAGGGTGAGCACTTCTCCAAGAGCAGTGATTGAAAGACGGCAATAGTTTTGCCTACGCAAGCAAAGCTGGCAGAGCACCCTGGCTTTGCACAGCATGGCTGTGGCCAACGGGATACGAAAGACGTTTAGTCTCAGCTGAGTCTGGATTCGGGAGATAGCAGGGGGTTAGTCTGGGCTTCTTCTAGTCATCACAAACATCCCATTATCAGGTAAGCACCTTTCGGGTTTTGTTCCCCCTCTTGCTCCCCTCTCCATTTACCTTGCCGAGCTCAGCATGTGGGGTCCTGCATAGTCGGAAGACCCTCAGCGTTTTAGGGGTAAAACCACAACAAAGCCAGGACCTGCATATGAACATTTTGTGAGGACTCTGAGAGAGCAGCTGAGAGCTCAGTACTGCCTGCTTGGCAGTGTTTCCCACAATTTGCAAACCCTCTTGTTCCTGGTTTCTCACACAGGAGAGCTGGGATAACTTGTTTGGAAGATGAATTTAACACTGCTGAAATCTCATCTCAGGTAGTTTCTAATAACATGGTGGGTGAGGTTTATTTAAAACATAATTGCTTGCATTTTTTTTCCACATTACTCGCTTCGCTGCTCCACAACACAAGTTAATTTAAAGGCCTGTTATTAACTTAGCAACTCATTCTGCAAAGTTCAAAACTGGAGATGGGAAAAAAGTTTTCTCCATGCTAAAAATGCACTTCAGGCCAGAGTGACTCTGATGTGATCCGATGGCAGCTCCTACTCAAAAGATGAGCCCTCATAGGAAAACGTGGTTTCCAACAGCCACTTTGATACTTGCCATTAACCGCCTGCTCTCGCTTGCGTGGTCTTATAGCAGCCTCCTGCCCTCTGCTCCTTTTTGTTCTTGTTCCTGTTTGAGCACTTCCTTTTGTTGCCAGTCTCTTGCTCCCCTTCGGGACCATTTTGGGGAGATGATAAAATCCTCGCGCAGATAGAAAGAACCAGATACAAACGGCTATGTGAGTGTATTTATGTTTATAGCATGAAGCCAGAGAACAGGCTGTCCTGGGTTCTGGTTTCCAACTGCAGCATAAATCCGTCAGTGGATACGTTACAACTCCAGAGAAGAAAGCAGAAACGTACCAGCAGGCACTGCAGGACACCCACTGGAGCTCCATCTCAGAGGACTCCTTATCTCTTAATTCTCCAGAAGTGTGAAAGATGGAGGCTTTCACCCCAAATAAAATGAGCTGTCATTTCATTTTGTTCGTGGACACTGCAGAAAGGAAGCAGGGAGCCAATATCAGATAAGGAGAATTAAGTACTTGGTTACACACTTGAGGTCTTCCTTGGCCGAGGAAGCACAGAGGCACCTTGGAGCAGCGTCCTGGGCCATGTGCTGTGCTTGCTGCCCCTCAACTGGCCACACGGCTGGCACTACTGGGACTCCAGCCTCTGGTCTCCCCTCCTTCCATTAATTATTAATTGAGTAATATCATCCCCTCTCGGCCACTAAGGGAGAAATATCTAATTAGTGAGCATAGGACAAACTTCTCTTTGCCGGGCTTTATGTACATTGCATTTACTGAACTACAGCCCTGTCTTGGGATGGTAAGAATTTCCTTCGCCAGACAGCAGTCTCCAAAGGGAAAACTGGCACAGGTAGCGTCTCATAAGAAAGGAAAAGACATAATAAGATTAATTTTTTCTGTTTATTCTGGTTCAAATGTTTTGTGTGCAGAGCCACGCTAAGTACAAACCAGATGACAAGCTAAGAGCATCATTTTGGCTCACGCACAAGTCCATCCCTGTTCCGGTGGAAAGAGATGATAGCAACTTGTGCAAGAAAGCCTGGCTGAACTGAAGCCTTAATGTGAGATATTCACATCTTAATAGACTTTGAGATAAATGGCCTTTTTGTGTCTTCCATATGGCTTTGCTTTCCATATAGTAAGTGAATCATAACATTGGCTGAACGAGAGGAGCTGTCTGACTGCGCTGAGCTGGGAGAGGAGAGGAAAACTTGGATGGCAGAGAGAGACCATCTCTGGAGAAGTCATTGTGCTGATGGGGAATGACAAGATGAAAATGATGCAAGAAGTAATGAGCAGCACAGAAGGCTGAAGAGAGCCTGCCCAGCAGTCAGGGTGACAGACAGTTAATTGGGCTGAGAAGTGACCATCGCCCCAGCGTTCTTCACTCTCTTAACCAGGTTTGCACCAAACACCCTCACTAGTTAGCGTGCTTCAGGCCAAGCACGTGCTTAAGCAGGTAGCTGGTCTGGGGTCTTGGAGGAATGGTTTAAGGGGAGGTTATCTAGTCACCACTGACATCAGTGGGAGCTTTGCAGAGGATGTCACCGGGACTGCGAGCTCAGTGATGCCCTTGAGAAGAAGTAGAAGCAAAGCATGAAAGGGGTCTACTCCAGCATTATGCTTACACTACTAAGACTGCCTGCACAGAGTAAGTTAGCAGCTGCAAACACAATGTTTCACCTTAGCAATATTTTATACTTTAACATATTAGTTGTCAAGGTTAAAAAGATACAAAATATATATTCAAAGTCAAAGCAAATGCACTCATTCAGAGGGCAGATCTACACTTCAAGAAGTCTTTGGTTTTATAAGCCAATTTAGTCCAGGTCTATTAAGAGGTTTTCCTGGTGAAAGGGTGAGAGTATTTTCTCTGTTATAATCATATCAGCCTGTACTCTGGGTTAACAGAGATGAATATTACTGCCAGATTTTGTTCTTTCCCTGCATGTACTCCAATGCCAGATGGTTCTGAATGGGTATTAAATCCCACACGTGCATGACCTCCCTGAGGTTTTTATCATTAGAACCTTAAAATAATTCAAGGAAAGCTTTCCCAAAGCCTGATCATAAACCTCCTAATGAGGGACTGAAGTCACAAAGAAAATCCTCTTGTTAATTCCTGTTTGGTCTTTTTTTCCCCCTTTATGACAAATAAGCAAGAATTCACAGCAACAGAGATGCTTTTAAACTGTTTCCGTGGAAAACACATAAAAAAATGAGCATTCAGGTTAACAGTTCAGGTTCCCAGCAGGGTCCAGAGATGTAGAAAGTGTGTGTGTAGAGGCATCTGCCCCATATGGTGGCAGAGGTGCAGATGGTCTCTGGAAAGGTTAGGGAGAGCCCAGGACCCTTTGCACAGATCAGAGCTGAACCAGGAGCCCTGAGCTCCAACCAGACACGGGAGAAAACAGCATCCTGATAGGCGACAACCCAGTTCATTAAACTTGCAAATGCAAACCCGTCCCTTCTTACCTCCAACCCCAAATGTCCTGCCCTCACTCCACCTTCACCTCTTACCCAACCTTGTCTACTCCCTGATTCTGCCTAATACTCACTGTTCAGGTCCCTGGGGACCTCCCCGCCCTACCTCCAACCATCTTTCTTGGAGAGAGATGCTCACTTTATTTATCTCCAGGGTTTCTTATCAGCCTCATTAGCAGCTCATTAGCTCCCAGCATCTCCCTGACTCCCCTACTGAAACCTACGCCCGTTTTACCTTGCTCTGCTCCCTGCCCACCCACTCCTCATTCTCGCTCTGCACATTGCCTTCCTTCTGTATCTCCACTGAGGGCAACTTGATGCCAGTCATCCCCACCCCAAACTATCAGCTGGGCTGGAGGAGGTATCTGGACAAGTAAACAGTTTATGATGTGGTGGAATTCTGGCAAAGGCTTAGGGACAAAGCCCTTTCTGAAATCAGAAGACATCAGAACTGGGAATGGAGCGCAACCGAACTCAGCAACAGATTACGGTACTTGCCCCCACCACAGCTTTGCTTTTTGTCATTTTCCTTCCTAGCACCTAGCACCTAGCTGCCCCAGCAGCAGCAGTGCGAGCTGCTCAGGACCAGCCCAGAAGAGGCAAAGCGGAGTACGGAAGAAACTAATGACACTGTGCAGAGTTTTTCATCCTGCAGCCAGTGAAACCCTGCCCTGCGTGTAGTGTTTTACAGCTGCATGCAAGTTATTTGTTATCCCAGGCCAAAAAAAAAAAAAGGTTTATGGTTTCTGTCCATTCCTTAGATGCCACATTTAAAATGAACAAAGGAGCAATGCTGCCACTAGCTCTCACTTGAGAGGGACCTCATGGGGCCGGGGGGACAAGCTGCTCTTTCTGGGTAAACCCAACGCTGGACTGGGGCTCGGGACAGGGTTTGGGCTGCGGGGCCCCGGGCTGCTCCATCTCTGGGGATAAGGAGTATTTCTGGCACGTCAGCCTGGCACCTCCACCGCGCCGAGCGCGAAGAGGGGGGCTGCGGGGGCGAGCAGGCTTTGCTCCGCAGCGCTTTCGAGACAAAGCGATTTTACTAAAAAAGGAACTTGGGAGCACTTCAGTCCGTCAAGGGCTGCAGAGGCCGTGCGGCTCCGTCTGCATCCCCGCTGCAATCCCCAGCGCCCGGCGGGGAGGAGGAGGAGGCAGTGGGAGGCAAATGGCAACAAGCGCCCTGCTCCGCAATAGCGGCTCGGCAGCCCCACAAGCGACCGTGGGCATGGCGGGCAGCCCACGGCAGGGTCGGGAGAAGCAAACGCGAGGCTAAACCTGGGCTCTGGTGGCCGGTCCCGCCAAAGAGCAGCAGGCGACTGTGGGAAATCGCTTCTTCTGCTTTGTCCCCCTTCCCACCCTCGCTGTCTGCTGGCCCTGTACGCGCTTCGGGCCAGGAGCCCTCTCTAGCGATGGGCCTGCAACCCACCCGCGCCATGGGACCCCGTGCTGGCCGGAGGCGCCCTGCAGCGTGGGTGCTGCCCTGGGTAACAGCGCTCCCGAAAATAAAGTTGTGGTTACATGGAAAATATTCACAAATTATAACATTTCCCTTTATAGCTGTGCTGCAGACGGCGTTTCCAGATCGCCGTAAAGCATGCTTGCTTTTTCTTTCCGTCCCTCAGTGCAACTTCACAAGTTTTGTGGGTTTTTTTCTTTGTGAATATGCAGGTTTACTTTATGTCACTGAGCACAGGCAAGGACAGAGAGGCTTTTAAACTGCAGTAATCTGAATTCTAGAAATAACAAGCTACAAAGGTCTGTGATTAAATGTGGAGCATACTATATCTGCAAAAACAAGTACTCTGTGTTCTTTAAAAGATCGTTTGGATAATAGTGACATAACCTGAGTACCCGGTCGCGGTCCAATTTAATCAGCAAATATGCCTCTGGAGCAGAACCATCTAACTTAGGAGAAGAAACAGAAGTACAGTCAGCACCAGTAGGAGAAATTAATGCATTCCACTTAGACAAAGATTAATTATTATGAATCACTCCAAAAATACATTTGCCCCAAGTGGGAGTACAAGCTCTTCTATTCATCAAGTTGCTTTCCAATCATCATTAAATGTCTTAAGACAGAAGACAATTTTGTTCTCCCTAAACAAACACTGCTAAAAGTTACAAAATGAGGACCAGGGTGGTTTTTTTAACATCTGGAGCATTTTGACCAAGAGTAGTTGCCCAAAGGTGGGACAGGCAGAACGTCTGTTAGAAGAAGTGTGTATAGCTGCAGAGGACTCCGCTAATTCCAGTATAATTTTTCATGTTAGAATTTTCCTGTCGGTGTTGATTTTTCCTTATCATTTTTATCATAAGTTCACAGAATTAGATTTATATTTGCTACTAATTTTGCCCTGTTAAGTCTAAATGGCACCTCAAAGGGTCATAAAGCAGATTTAAAGCGAAAAGTCACCTCAGTTGCATGTTTTGGGGAAAAATGGACATGGTGGTTTCCGGAAGGGCATGAGTAGCTGTCTTAGTAAGGTCTCCCTTTGCACAGGGGTTCTCCTATTAAAAAATGCTTCAGAAGGATGATGATCTTTTTTTTTGTTCCGGTGGGACAAGTACATGTCGAAACCGACTGGTTTATTAACAGCGGGTTTGGCTCTCCTGCATCACCAGTCACTGACATTTCATTTTCCGTTTGTCTCTGCGTAGTCCCTGGCAGAAGTGTCCTGGTGGCAGTGCTGTGGTAGAGCACTGCTTTGGGTAAGGCAATGTGCAAGAACAAGAGCTCAGTCAAAATAAAATGACTTTGTCATTTACAAGGAAAAAAGAAAAATTGTAAATTTAAAGGACAGTGGGAAGAAACGGTTACCCACCGGAGAAAAATATTTTTCAATTAAATTCATGTATACAGAAAGTTTCTCCTGTGAAACTTTCCCCCCACCATCGCTCCGTATTCATGGCTCAGCACTCTTGGTGGGATAGGAATGAAAAACTTATTCCCGTTTGCTTTGCAGGGCCAGGGTGAGGCGCGAAGCACGCACGTATCTTCTATTATTTAATCAGCAGAACCCCAAATGTTGTTGAGGTTGATTTCACAGCTACCTTCATCTGGGAGACTAAGAGATAGCCTTCTAGTTACAGTATTTTTAGCAGTCTTTCTTTTCTCTACTATTAAAGATTCTTATAATTTAAGGTCCTGTCCTCATCCGGTCCAAGCAGTGCTGATCGGCAGTGCCTCCACTGACAGTTTTTCCATTACAAAATAATGTTCTACCCAAACATACTTTGTTTGACACCAATAAATCAGAGCAGCTCTTTTAATCATACCCAAGACTGAACTAGGCCAATTTTTTTTCAAGCTTATAAAATTTAGTGACTTTTCAAAGAAAACCTTTTTTTTTCTTTTTTTTTCTTTTTTTTTTTGAGTGGCACAGTCCAGCACTCCCTGTTCCTGGCAGCAGCTCAGAAGTGCTCTGAGAAATGCACCTCTTGTGGCAGTGCTGACCCAAATGAAATAAAGAAACCTTGGAAATCTCACGAGAGATGGATTTTTGTGAGTCTTCCAGTTTAAACAGGTGGAGACAAACGAAGATAAGTGTCTGAGACAGATCTGCAACATGTGGAAGGTTCATCTACAACTGGAAATGTCTGCTTTGGTTTTATGGTCTTACCCTTTTCTTGAGATATGGCTACAGGCACTTGATTAATGGTGCAGAGAGTTATGTAAATGAATGAATGGGGAAAATAGATGTAGTAGAAAGAAGCCTTCATTCTTAACTCTGACAAATGCTAGCTTTCCAAAGGAGAGATTATTTTAATTGGCCAGCTAGGGCCTCAGGATGGGTTTGAAACAACAGGGAGAGGATCTTCAAAAGCCCAGCAGTTCTGGTGCTTTTCCCAGACAGCAGCAATAATAATAATAATAATAAATAAATAACATAAACTTGTTTCTGTTGCTTAGCTATTTCAAATGTGTTGCTTCAAATCGGCTCTTAAGTTTTTCTATCATATTCACATAGCAAAAAGAGAAATAGACATGATCTTTATTTTCAGAACAGCTTTCTCAAGTCACACCAGAGGGGTTTTTTTATGATTCCAATACACTCTGTATTTCTTTTACTCCATTTCTTCATTACCACCTAAACATTAGCAAGTGTTGCTAAGTAACATCCTACAGGCCCCTGTAATTTTGCTACATGACTGCACTATAACCACGTGTTAATACTTCACAAAGGCAGTAACTATCAGCAATAACTACTGTGTTACTTTAAGGGAAACCACAGTACTTTCTCGTTATGGCTGTACACGCCTCTGAATTGCAGCAGTCATCAGGGTAATTCACCGTTGCTGGAGGCTGAGACAAATAAATTCCCTTGTGGATTTACAGAAATACTGATGCTTCTTTTGCGTAATGGCTGTGTGCAATGAGTTTAGCTGCAACTCATTCCCCTTGCATATTAAATAGCCAAGGCATGGGTTCACGCTGCTGCTGGCTCAATACCTGCCATGGGCGTTACACGTGCGTTCGCCGTGGTGCCTGTATGGGCGGTACTGGAGGGCACCTGCGAATCAGCTGTTTTGCATGGAGCCAGCTGTCAGACAGCGGGGTTGTAGGCAGCGATGTGACAGCAGGATGACTGGGACATGGAAGCGAACTCTGGTCAGTCATAGGCGCTCTTGTAAACTGCTTCTCCATGTATGGTGTCAAGTTGTAACCACACAGAGTGGCTGGGAAGATGATCTTGGCAGACTTGGTGGCTCGGTGCTTCAGTCATGGGTACTGAAAAAGTATACCCAGTCCCTTGAGTGCAGATGGAAAACAGGTTGGTAAGGGCGAGAAGTCCTAGAGAAGGTCATCTGCAGAAACTTGATATCCTAGAAGGTTCAACAGCAATATGAAGGCACTTACCTGAAACTAGGTGACATGAAAAGACATACACCAAGAAATATTTTAGCTTCACTTCTGCATGAAATGATTCACTGATCTTGATCAGCAAGGACAGAATGAAAATCCATGTCTCAAACAAGAGGTGATAACGATGCTGGAATGGCATAAAGACAGACGCTTATGAGCTGGGTCTCAACACACACAGCGTTCAGAGGGAGTTTTCTGCCTGCATAAAATTTGAGAAATCAAACACATAATTACAGTGAAAAAAGAATCATTTTTCATCCTTTTCATTCTGTGGTAAAAGAAATTAAAGGAAAAACAAATACCTTTAATAATTTCAAAACGTTGCACTTTGTCATCAATCTCAATTTGGCATAACAAGCTTTGCAGGAAGTTCAAAAGCTGCAGTGGGCTTCAGGGACATTGGGTATTTCAGAAACGCAGTTCAAATTGTGCTCGATAATGTATGCCTCAGCCTTAACGATATTTTACTATTAAGCCTATTCTAAAGTGGAGACCGTATGTGTGCATAAGCACATGTGTATTTATACATACACGTGTATATATATATAGAGAGAGTACATATGTGTGCGTGATGCTGCATGCATATTCATACACACACACAAATGTATCTGATGTCAAAGGGAACAGAGTTCTTCAATAGCTATATAAAGGTTTAATTTCATATCTAGCGTTTTCCCTGTTTTGCTTGGTTGAAGGCCTAGTATTTACGTATTTTACTATATGATTGAGGTTTCCTTTCTCTCAAGGAACAGACTGGTTTGCCACGTTCAATAAAACAATGAAACAGAGAATAAATCTTTCTAGTGGAATAACTACGTGATACTAACCCCATGTTTTATCCTCACCATGCACTTCAGTTTCTTTAAATGTATCTTTGTAGCATCCAAACTAGCTATAAATTAGTCATGATGATATTACAGCTGAATTTAATTTCAAAGTCTCTCAGCAAGTTGTTAAGACTTTCTTGCCTAGGTCACTCCTGAGGAAATTTGAAAACTCTGGTATGATTTATGAATATTACTAGAGTATAAAAGGCTGTGGGGAATACAAACACATAAACCTCTGTTTAATTCCGTTCCAATAAAAATTTCATTTCTTATAGGAAAATAAACACGTAAATCAATGTTTAATGACTCCGTTGTTTTATTATGTAACTTATAATTTGCCTTTAAACATTCAAGCCAAGTAAAATCTGGGACCTTGCCCTTTTTTTTTTGAAACATAATTAGTTAGCAATTAGACCTGTTCTGTAGAGGTTGCCTCCTTGAATAGCATTCATAATGCCATATAATAGAAGAAAGTCCAGGAACAAAAGGCCTGGCTTCTCCTTTCCCCCATGTACAAATACATTAGCCCCATCATTTTTCAATGTAAACATTTTTTTCTGAAATTTATTCAACTAAGGGATAATTAGTTTCCTAAAATTACTATACAATCAGTATTCAATTTCAGAGATGCTATTACCTTGAGACTTGCCACATGGACGTAAATTTCTGCTGTTCCTCTCATCTCGTACCCTATCCCTATATTTGGGAAGTAGTCCCATCAGTATTAAACTCTTTCAGCTAATGGAATGGCAAGTAGCCAATAGTGAGAAGGGGTTAGAAGAGTTAAAACTTTGGCCATTTTTGCCAAATCACAAGCTCATCACAACTCTAGACTTGCATTAATCACCTACTGAAGATTCAGCTCTCTTTTAAGAAACTGAAGTCCATGAGACTCATGCACAAGTAGGAACATGGGGACGTTTTTCTGGATCTGGCTGCTGGTGTCCATAAGCACTGAGTCCTGCTGGCTTTTGCAATACTATGCAATGAAAATTGCATGTCCCTCGCACTGGTGAATGAGTAATATCCTAAGCCAGTATAGTTTCTAACTTATTGTAGGGCACATACATTAGTTTCTCTGAAATATTGCACACACTTCTTGATCGCCGGGAGGCAGTAATCGCCAAGCTTAACCAGGTTTTCTCTTGGACATATTACTTGACCTTAGACAAGTCACTCAATCTCTCTGTCTCTCCCTGTTTTCCTGTCTGTATAAGCAGGATAATATTGGCTCACCTCAGCTGCTGAATAAAGCAATATTTAACACAAATAGCTGATGTGAGATTAATATTTCTAAAGTGCTCTGTTGCTGAAAGATGCTGTCAGTCCAAAGTGGACGCTACTATAATTATGGTATACAATAGAAATCAGACAGCTAGGCATATTCTTCTGCCAGCCTTTATCTCTGCTACCTGACTTCACATGTACGTGTCCAATGGAAAAGGGATTGAAAATTAAAGTGTCCTTGGAACTAGACTAGAAACTTTCAGCCAACGAGGAATGTCCATCAATGGCTATCTGGGGCTACTGCCTAGTTGTTATCCAGTTGGCTATCTGATTTTTCTGCTTCATGTGCCAAAATCCACTGTTCTTGCTGGTAAAAGATGAACGGACAGCTTCGAGAAAAGGATCGTGGTAGGTGAGGGTGGAGTGGGGTTTGAAGACACCCTTGGTTTTAACTCATGATGTCTGGCAAAGCTGCACACCTGATGATGGTAGAGCAGGAGCTGACAACAATCCTGCCATCTCCACACACCTGTCATCCTGTACCTGACAAGGGGACCCAATAATCTGCATTGCAACTCGCTTGCCAATGTATTAAAATACATAACCATTCTTTTTTGGCTGGAAAATCCCAGAAAAAGGGTGACTGTCCCATCTTTTTTTCCATACTCAGAAAAAATATTTATCTGATTTTCTGAGATTATCACTACACGCTTTATATCAAAGCCTTGTACAAACCTTAATGCAGTATCTTCTGCCACAGAGCACAAGGAGCAAAGAGCTTTTCAATACCCCTGAGAAGGCAGAAAAATACTTTTTCTTTAAACTATGAAGTTATCACAAAGGGCTGAAGCTTTAGAATGAATGAGATAGATTGCACTTACACTAAATTCCTGCTACCTTGAATTCCCTCCCTCTCTCTTCTGTCTCTCTTTAGCTGTCACTTTCTTCCACCTGGAAAATGCCCTGCACATTTTGGGCACTATCATGAACAAGCAACAGCCTTTCAGGCACAGCTGGTCTGAGGCATTTCTGAAAACTAAGTAACTTTGTTCTCACTGTTGGGCACAAAGTGGAACAGTGGGTGAAGTGAGCATTTTTTTTTTTTTTCCCAGCTCCACATTTCACTAGGAAATTCCTTCAGATTTCTCAGCATCCCCACCCAAGCAATGTCACGGTGCAGCTGTACCATGCTATATCAACCAAACATGTGTCCCCACTGCCCTCCAGGTCTGTACACCTTTCAGTAGAGGACAGCATTACACAGCTGCTTTGACTAATTCGATTGCATGCCGTTTTGTTGTGTAGATGAAGAAACATGGGCTGTTAACTTTCTATGAAATGAACAAGAAAAAAACCACACCAAACAACAGCCTGGAGATAAAAAAGCACTGAGGTTCCAGAAAATGTCAACTCCAAGAAACACGGTGGGTGTAAAAACCACAAATTAAGCTTTACATTCATATACCGCATCTATCTTTGTTCTGAACAATGCTCAATGGTGAGAGCCGGGAACCCCGTGAGTGCTGCCTCCCACTGCAGACATGCCTTCCATTCCGAGGGCTGGGCAGGAGCCACTCCTTCCCACGGATGTCCCTTCCCACGGACATCCTCGGAAAGCCACTGTCTGTTCTGCACAGCACCAGGAGGAGATTTACTTCCTCTTTGGAAAACCCTTTCCAGAAGGATGGGAGTGGTCCTGGCTCCAATACCTGGGAGTACTCTAGGCAGTGTTTTGAACAAGAACCAGACAGGTCTTTGGATATGCTACCTTTTGCACAGCAGAAATTTGTGGGAAGCTGTGGAAACCAGTGCCTTGCTCCAGATCTAGTCAAGGACTGAGGCTGGCTCATTAGCCTCAGCCCAGAGCATACAGGATTCACCCAGCGTAAGGGGGGAGACAATAATTAATCCCTGTTTCCCAGAATAAGTGAGGAGGAGAAAATGTCAGTTAAGTTGCAAATACTTGCCTAATACCATTCAATACCCACTGAAATTTGACTCAATTTCCAGGGAAAAAAAAAATCAAATTAGAGATTTTTCATCAAACCCTTCTCCAAAACTTGATAGACATTGTTTTGTTGGGGTTTTTTTTAGCAAAAAGGCTTTTGACAAATTAAAGGAACAAAGTAAAAAAATCTATTTAGCATGAACATCCTCAGCTCTGCAAGGTCTCTATAGCAGCTGAAGGTATTACAGAGGTTATAATGCACAGAGTGCTTTCGGGGTAGAAAGTACTTTTGAACAGGCTGTGTTTTAATACACACCGTCAAAGCAGTAGAAACTGTTTTAAAATAAAGGCTTTAAAAATACTTGGGTTTATGCAGTTTGTGTAAGACCTCACTGAATCAGTGAATGGAAATGAGAATTATTATGTAAACCTACTTTTTCTTTGTCCTATTCTGTTTTGGAAGTTAATGTAGATGCTATTATGTCTAGCAGAAATGACAACTATGTATTAGGACTTAAAATCTTCAATCCCTTCAGAAGACATTATAAAACTCACTTGCACCACGATATTTATGAAAACTAAACACGCTCGCCTTCACAACTTTCTCAGAGACATTGCATGGCAAGTGCACTTAAATCTTTCGACTGAGATTCAAGCAGTTAGAAGGAGCTACTGAATTGCTGGCAACATGAGCTAAGGTTGAACTAATATGAACTTCATGCAAATTTTTGTGTGTGCCAGAACCGCCAGTTGGGGCGAACTTGTAGTAACAGGTTTGTCGGAGACCTGCCAGAGGAGTCTCTCTGGCAGGCTGCAAGCTGCAGCTGGAGCTGCCTTTTCTTCAGTTTGCTCTGAAGTTAGGACACGCTTGTGCAGCTCAGCTATAAATGTTCAGCTGGAGAGGAGACAGAGAGGAACCCAACAGCCTGGAAGCAGCTCTACGGCAGGACAATCACAGAGCAAAGTTAAACCTTCGGTGAAACTACAGAAGTGAAAAGTTTACTGAGGCCCAGACTGGGTCTGAGTCAATCTCGTCTGGGCTGAGGAAGCTGTGGACTCAGGAGAGATGAAAGCACAGAGTTTGCTCAATTTAATGACTGTCTGGTCTGCCCGTAGCCAGAAAGACATCTCCACCCCTGGCTGAGAAGATCCACCACCTCCATGGAGCCACACACGTGGAGCTCAGCTCCCACCAAACAGAAGCTCTGTCCATCCCTCCATCACTGCCCACTTGACCACCATCACAGCAGTGAGGCAAGGGGAGAAATGATACCTTAAACCCTTTAAAAAACAAAGAAAAGCCCAACTGGACCAGCTTCCTTAGTTACACAACTGAGTCCAACACAGCTCATTGCAGTCCTCGCAAACTTTGTCTCAGCAAAGACAATATTTGGGCTTGTCTCATTTTCACCTCTCTCAAGTGAAGAAGCTGTCGTTGTTCCCTTAAGAAAGCCCTTCCCGGTTCACAGTCAGGAAGATTTCCCTGGTACTTTGCCAAGAGCTGGACAGCCGATGAAACAAACAACAAGATCAGGCCAGAAAGAAGAGAGGAAATATTTAAAAGGAGGAAAGGAACAAATGAGTCTTCAGAGAATGCGCTGAGTTTGTGTCTGGTACATTTTGCTTCATTTCCAGTAATTCATGCCCCGTATGATTTCTAGAAACAGACAGATCAAACATTTAAAAAAAAAACACATCAGAGGAGCTATTACAGCCGATAAAAAAGTGGATCCAAGATGAGTGTGGAGAAAAAGACAAGATTCGTAAGTTTTGACAGTCAAAATAGATTGCCACTGGACCAACACATAGAATTTTCCCTTCTAACTTGGGCTGAAAAAAAGAAAATGGGATTATTTCTTCTGTCGCTGATCTCTCTCTGTCGAGAGGATTCCCTCCCCCACTACCCTGCACTGGATGGTCTACAGACCTCAGCCAGCACCTTTGGGTCAAGGTCTGTATTTCCTTTAGGAGTTGAACAATGTTTAGTGCACGGACAGAACTAGCCAAACCTCTAAAGACAAAGTCGCCCAGCAGATGCTCTGAAGGCAGCAAGCCTTTCAGCATGCCCATTGCAAGATCTCCCAGCGAGGCGGGGCCATCAGTGCTGTCAGGCACTCTGAGAGACACAGCAAGCACAGTGCTGGCAGAGACCAGGCATTCCAGACTTGACACTGCAGAAGCTCAGAAACAGAAAACCTAGTAGGAGAGAGGGGGGAAAAAACCAAAGTGGAGACAAAAAGAGAATCATGAAAAAGAAAAAACGACAAAAAAATCTATGCTGTGTAAAATTTGCATATATATAATAATAAAATAACGGTATTTTACAGAAGCATTATGGACAAGCAGTAGCTGCTTAACAGCAGCATCTTCCTAGGACCATTTCCCACATCTGTGTGTTCCATTAAGACTGAGTAACAGCCTCTGGAGCACACACCGTTCTGTGTGCATCTACCCAGTGACTGTGAAAATCAAAACTGTCTGTTACACAAATATTGGGAAACAATTCTCTAGATAAGCTGTGCATGTATTCACAAGTAAAATATGCAGCCATACCAGTCTACGCACACAAAACACCCGATTTGTACGTGCAAATTCGGAGCTCGAGGCAGGTCAGTACATTAGAGGAGACCAAGCTCTGAACCGGCAACACCAATCCATTGGAACTGTCACCGCCAAACGACAGCGTAACAGCAGCCATCCAAGAAAAGCCACATCTTAATTTCTGCTTGAGCTGGTTTCACCGACCTTCCTTAAGGCCCTCATCCATGAATCCGGAATATAACTCAGATGAGAACACTCTTGTTCTGACCATCTAATACACCGCTCAGGGAAGCTCAGGTGTTACTAAGCCCTACAAACTATTACACTTCTACCCCCTTCTGACAGAAGTCACCTAGAAAGTTAAAAACTGTATCAGTAGCAGAGAGTTATTTTCCTAACAATATTTTAATGTGATTTATATTTTTGTTGCAATTTTGGTAGAAAACGAATGGCTCCATCTCACACATACAAATGGAAACTTTAGGTCATAAATGCCAGCGGATTACCAGTGGCATTCTTCTACAGCACAAGCTGATAGCAAAGAATGGCAAAATTTCTGATTGTTGCAAACAGACATAGCTTATTAAACTAGGTCACTGCTGGCTCAGCAGTTCTCTGTTTCTTCACAGTGATTTTTTTTTTTCTGGGTTCACAATATCCGTATCAATTTTATGGGTGTGGTTCAGATCAAGAACATGTGCTGCTAGCTGAAAATTGCATTTGACCTCTGATTTTCCTTCTCTCTTCTCAGGGTTTGTTTTCTCTTAAGTTTAAAGACACTTTCATTACAGAAATTACTTCCTTTCTTTGGGAGGCTGAATCAAAAGCCACCAAAATCAAGTGAAAGTCTTTCCATTAATTTAGTGGGGCTTCACATTAGACTTTCAATTAGAAACAGTAAGTGTAGAAGTATAAAGAAACTAAAGATAAAGGAGAGGGGAGCAGGAGATGGAAATGTTTCATGAACTTTTACAAACCTTTAGGGTTTCATTTGGCTTTGTGTTAAGTGTAGGTCAAAGGTTTGGGTCAGCTTTTGTTCTCCTCAGTCCCCATTTGCTCTGATCTTCTTTTCCAGAGTGGCAATCCTGACAGATGCACTGTGAAAAGGGAAAAATTGGTCTGAAAAGCTGGACTCAAGACCTGCTAGAAGCAGAATGATGAGGCAACTGCCTTGCAGTTTGTTTTCTTGTGACAGAGATCGCGATTCTCTCGGCCAAAGCAGCAAAGCATTTGAGTGAACCCTGCAGATATTTTAGGGAAGTGTAATTAGAGGCCCACATTATGATTAATGTTCTTTCTTGGCATCTCCTGCAACTCACCTCAATGGGGACAAATGGCAAAGTTGAGTTTTAGGACAGTGCCATCCCCTGAGGCAGGAGCATTGGCTGGGTTTGCCACTTATAAAACTATTCGCTTGGAGACGGTATTTTCTTGACCAGTAGCAAAATGTAGTCTCCCACAGGGAGATGGATCACTTGTCCTCCAAAGGTCACAGGGCTCTGGGATGGCGAAACCATTGTCCCTGCCAGCCTTTCCTCCTTTGTGTGCACAGGAGAAGGGTGAGGCAGCGAGAAGAGGATTTTGGCATTCATGAGAGGTACAAATAAGGCAATTCCATACGGAGAGACAGTATCTTCAGGTTAATTTACCATTGGGGTTTTTTTTTCATTTCCAGATGGTATAGTAGGAAATCCAGAGCAGCTTCCTGGCTTGTCTTCTAGCTAACTTCAAAGGTAACAACAAGTTGAAAACAATTGCTGAATTTAACTGAAGTATGTTAATCAATTGGACAATTTGGGGTGGGTGTGTGGAGGAGGAGTAGCTGGTACCTGGAGAGGAAGGGATGTTAGCAAACTGAGTTGATAAAATCACTAGCCCCGGGGGACGGCAGGAGAAACAGGCAGCTCTCAGCCCCGGAGCACTAAATGTGCAGTCACAACACAATTCCTTCTGCTTCATCCCCAGCTCCCTGCTTCTGCCTTATGTCTCCGTTCATCCCCACCTCAGCCACACCAGCAGGAGTGTTTGTAAGGCCACTCTAACCCAGACCGCTGAGAGCAGAGTTAACACCAAAACCTCCTGCACTGCTTGGATGCAGGCTTCCTGGATGGGGCTGGCACATTACACATGCTTTGGCTCAGATTCATCGTGTTAAGTTTAGGTATTTAACCACAGACTAAGTCCCTAAATCCCTTAAAATCCCTCTCCAGCAAGCAGATGGAGATGGGCACCCCCAGGGGCAATCCTTATTGCTGGAAAAACATTATTTTTCTCTCTTACCACTGATTATAGAGAGAGACGGGGACAGCTCACCCTGGTCTGTGCGGGATGGGTCTGATCTCACAGCCTGCAATCAAAGGCTTTCCTGTCTCTGCACGGGGGTCTGGACCACGATGTGGCCACAGAAGAATAGAGACAAAAATGGGTTTCTGACCTACTTCTTGGCAGTAGGCAGCAGTGAGAGCAGCTGCCGGAGCCGAGGGGGAATAGATCATAAGCACATGCACTGCATGGATGGGTTGGTGAGCTGGGAATGACATTGCTTCTCCAAGTTGGCTTTTGCAGCTTTCCTGTTCAAGCTTTTTCTCCATCTTTTTCTCCATCCTTGACACAAAGACCTGGATGATTTTTCCCCTTTTCATTTCGGTTGATGCAACATTTTATTCTGTGTTTATGTGAAACAACATTATTTGCCATGGTTCTGAAATCAGCTCAGGACACAGTTGCTGTCTCATGATGCCTATTTTGGAAACAGTATTTAGGAAACATTTTCAGCCATGAATATTTGAAGATTATTATATTGAAGTTACTTTCAAATAAGAAATGTTCCTGCATCTTGAGGAAATTTTACTGTAATACTGTAATCCTTTATATTAATTGATCCCCGTTCTGATTTAAATTCAGAAATACTGTGGATTTATATTATTACTTTTCATCGACAACAAGTACTTTCCACACTAGCAGGCTATCAGCAATATCTGCACCGAACAACAGAAAATACCTATTCCCTGAAGGTTTTTTTCTCTAGATATTTTTTTATTTTTTATTTATAGACTATGTTTTTAATTATCAATATTCTCTAATGTTTCACCTTCCACAGAAACTTGTAAAGGTTTTAGGACATATTCTTTTCAGGCACCCAAATTATTTCCTCGTGGAGGCTAAGCAGGCTCCATGAGAGAGGCAGCCCTGAACACCCGACAGCTTTTACTCTTCTTCTCCCCACTGGGATGGTTTATACCAGCTTGGCTGAAGCCCTGCTCCGAGCAGAGGGACCGGATGCTGTACACTGCACACATCCAAGCAGTCTCTTTGTAATCAATTAGTAAGATGAGATAATTTAAAAGAAAATATTTCCTTTGTCCCATACAAATAACATCTTCATTACTCATGTCAACTGGCTAAACAGCAAAACCAAAGCTTTTTCTTAATAAAATGTGTATGGTCTTAAAGAAAACATTACCAAAACTAAAGATGTTGGAAATTTTCTTGCTGGGAAGGGGCACAGCAGAGCTGATGGGGAGGTTTATCTTTGGACATGAATACTTAGGGCCAACCAGGGAACATTCTTTGAAAAAATTAAAACTCCTCTGAGAAAAACAGCGCATTACCCCTGCTGACTGACTCCAAAGAAGAAAAAACCCTGCAATTTTACCTAACACATCTCATTTGCTCCCTGTCCATGCCTGGAAAGGTGTGTTGCCCTCAGGCCGAGCCCATTGCTGCCACATCCTCCCATCTCAGTCTAGCTGAACCCCGAGAGGTTTCTCTTCATTGTATTGACAGCACACTCCTTACGCCCCTTCTGTAAACAAACAGAACAGGTCTCAGCAAACTTGGCAAGATACTTTAAGCTGCATTTGCACAAAGAGATCATTTTCCATTACAGGAAATCATGAAAAGGGGACTCAGCCCTCCCTTCGGTTGAGAATCAAAATTCTTGGGCATCCTATAGACATGGCCCTTTAGGGTACTCTCAAAAGATCCTAGTACATCCTCAAAACAGTTCCTGAGCTTGCTTAGCTTTAAAAAGCATGAATGTTGTCACTGCTGTCTGTGCCATTTGGACTCTGATTTATGAAAAAAAAATATTTGATCTTTTCAATTAAATAAACACATACCTGTTCATATACTCACACTTCTTCAGAAGTGTGGGGAATCACTTGCAAATGGGCTGTTGATAAAACTCAAACGCCTCGTGCTGGTGCCGGAATTTAGAGCCGGCTTTCCAGGAGTAGATGTCCCCGGCTAACCTCAGCTGTTAGGAATTATGTTGGAGCTTGGCCATGGTAGGTGAGGAGGAGCCGCGAGATGGAGAACAAAAGGGTTTCTCTCTCTTCTGCCCCTGCCTCCTCCCTTCCCAGCGTCGGGCAGATGTGGTTTTAATTCAGAAATACAAACGTCATCTTAAAAGTCACTCTGGGAAAGAAAAGGGAGAAAGGAGAGTTAAAAAAAAAATCAACTGGATTGCAATTTATCAAGATTTTTTTACTGTGAAATGGAACTGGAAAGTCTTAACATCTGAGCATGGAGCAAGTCGGGGACCTGGAGAGGGGCTGGGCATGCTGGAGCTAGTCTGCAATGCGCTTGCAACACAAAGGACTTCCCTGCTCTCCCAAACAGTCTCTAATATTTTGTTTTATACCAGAAAAAGGGATGGTTTTGAAGAAATAAACCTGTGATCCCATGTCACCAGGAGTTTAGGGAGAGCAGCTCCACCTTACATGCTGTTCTTGGAGTGCTTAGAGCAAGCCAAAAGGTGTCACTGAAACCTGTTTGGGACTGTCAAGTGCTAAAGAACCATTTTTTCCTTATGCTATCCCCTACCTTGTGCTTTTGGAAGTCTCCAGGCTGGGAGCTATTTTTGTTTCCTCCCGGTTATGACAGCCGCAATGCAATGGCTGCGTACGTGCTACAGCTCTGACAGCAGACGTGAATAATGGAAAAGGGCTACTACAAAAACAAGAAGTCACTCCGAGTGCTCGCTGTACTTTCTCAATGTATGTGACATTGACATAACATGCCCTGGGGCATTTTGGATCAGACGGCGTTTGCCTGTTCCACGTGTTGGTTTTATGAACAGCAATCAAGTTGTGAAACACATGTACGCAGCGTGTGTGGCGGGCGGCTTTCCTTCCCGCGCATGGGTGGGAAGCACAGCCATGGGGAAGGCACTGCTCCCAACAGAAATCCCATTTTGCCATAAGAGGAGAGGGTTCTGGCTCCCTGGCAAGGCTCACGATGGGCTGCCTGGATGCTGCTGCAGGGTGACGGTGTTACACTGTCATTTCATCTGAGTGTGCAACACAGAGCACCTAGAAGAAGTTTTCATGACACACAGAAACTCAGCCAGATACATCCCATGGGAGCTGATCTGTGAGCTGGATATGCTCCTCACCAATATAAGAAATTAAAGCCTTGTTTCCCAAACACACAGGCTGCATGGGAGTGTCGCAGCTCAGCAGAGGGCCAGCCCCAGCTCCTCTTCCTTAGGCTGTGAGGCAGCAACCCATCAATCAGGTACACAGTCCACAGAGCTGGGTTAGTGAATTACCAGCACCGAGAAGCACATCTCCCCCTCATACAGCCCCTGTTCTTCAGAAGGAAAAGTCCATTTCTGCAGGGACAGGAAGCAGGCTTAATTAAGGAGGATTTCCTCCTCTAACTCCTTCTCCCTAACACCCCATTCCAGCTTTCATCCTCCTATCTGGGCTATTTAGTCTAGAGCAGGGAAAACGGAGAGGAGAGATGATAACAGTCTTCAATTATGTAAAAGGCTTATGCAAAGAGGAAGGCAATAAATGGTTATCCACATCCATGGAAGAGCACAAAAAGTAATGGGTTTAAATGTGGCAAGGGAGAGTTAAGTTCAGCACTAGAAAAACTTCCCCACTGCAAGGGTCATTAGGCACTGGAAGAGATTGCCCGGGGAGCCCGAGGGATCTCTGCTGCTGGCAGGGTTAAAGAAACATCTTAGAGAAACGCATGTCAGGGGCCGTTTGTGTGGATGACCTCCTCAGGTTCCTTCTAGCCCTATTTTCTTCTATACCACGGTGGTAACTGTCCCAGCCTTGCTTTGTGGTAGTCAGCTATGGCAGAGCTCCGCTTCACCTGTGGTTTTGGGTATAGGACGGCAGTCTTGTGGCAGTAACGCACTTGGCTCAAGGAACAAATGAAGCTGGGAGACAGGATGATCTCTCCAGCCATCACACAGCGAGCACAGCTGTTGGGTCCTGCAGGACCCAGACAATTAGTCTGCCCACTCTTAAATAATTTGTCTCTAAAAGAATGAGCAAAAGAAACTCAAGCATCCTAAGAGTCCACCAGCTTGGTGGGTGGTGCCCTCTACAGAGGGCAAAGGCTCACACTCGCAAATGTGCACTGTGACTCTGAAGAGGGGGCAGGCACCTCAACAGCTTCCCCCAAAGCACAGACGTCCCCACAAGCAGTACATTGAGGAGAGTTACTTTGCCCAGTGCAAGACACTTGGACTGAGCTTGTGTTTGCAACCATTACAGTCTGGTCTTCCATGGCCATTGCAAGAAGCAGCCTCCCCTGAGATGTTCTACTCTGAAATGCACTTCTTGCCAAATTGCACTGAAAATGGGACTGATCGTATGTTTACACAAGGATATCCTTAAGTGCTTTGCTGGATTGGGGCCTTATCCAGCTACATTTTGGGCTCTCGGAGGTCAGTAGGGATTGATTAGCCTCTCTACATGACCTGGGTGCTGAAAGCCTATGTGTGTCAAAATGAGGATATTTTACCGAAGATAATTTTTCTCTCTGTGTTTTAGACATCCTAGGCAGAAAAGATCATCAATAACAACAAAATCAGAAAACAGTCCCCCTTTGTAACCCACAAAAAGTTGCGAGTGAACCCTAACAGATGTAATTTGTATCATTACTGCTGATGAAGTTAGTAATCTTTAGCAAGGAGACATGGATCAATGGCTATTTGAGAAGATGCAGCTGCAGATCCCTAAATAGGCATGAAGTAGGAAGTGAGGTGTAAAAGGTAATAGCAGAATATTTAAACCAGATGAAAACTATAAGGTAGGTTAGTGACCTTGAAAGAATCAGATAAGTAAAAAAGTAGAGCAGGGCAACAATGATTTATATACTTGCCCTGCACAAATATTACAATGCTTATTGAAGGGTGTAGTAAATTATGAACAAAGTAGAGTTTTATTAGATTAATGACAGGGGAATTTATATAGGAAGGTTGGTGTCTATGGAAAGTAGGTAAGAGAAATTAGTTTTGTGTTAACTCTTTTGCTTCCAGGCTTGAAAATTTCTTTTTACACTGTGTAGTAATCTGATTTATGCTTGATAATTGCACCTCTGTTTCCAGATTCTTGTGACACCAGTAGAACTCAATGTATGGAAAGCAATGGGACACCAGGAAGGGATACCTGCAAAGAGATGCTAAGTGCTAATTTCTGACAGTTCACCAAGGACCTGTTACTGCCGCTGTGGAAAGAGGTGGGACTTTAGGGATTGATCAAGAGGCTCCCAAACCCTTATCGTTGTTACTGTGGCGATATCCACACCTCCTGGTCTTGGATCACACCATGCTGGTATCTGTAAAAAAGACCAAAGATGACAATCACCTCCCACAAGTTTTGAATCCAGCAAGGCAGGGCAAAGTTTGGTAGGAGAACAGAGCACCATGGCACAAAGTGGAGCACATGGTTGCTCAAAAAGGCGGAACAGGATCTCCAAATCCCATTTCCCACTCGAATGCCTAACCCAGACTAAAGAGAAGAACATTTCTGTCTGCAATAACAAATTTTTTGTACCAGCTTAAAGGATTCTGTTAATGGAAAAACAAGAGAAGTAGTAGTAAAGTCCGTACTAAACAGTTTTCAATATACGCAATTTTGTTTGCAAAATATGTGTATTAATCTCAGTCTGTTTATATCAGTGAGAAGGACAAATCAGCCATCACAGTACTCATAATTACATATGGAAATACATTTGTAATCGTATCAAGTCCCAGCCATGACTCTAACAACTTCTTGGACCACTGCCATGCATAAAAGAGCTAACTCTACAGGGAAAAATGTTCTGGCGAACAGTTTGTACCAGCTAATCAGGGCATGGTCAACTGCGTTACTGGGACACACCAGCCTGCTGATCGTTAAGGTCTGTGATTGCCTTTTGCTGCAGGGGTGAGTGGCCCTGAGCCTGCACTTAGTGAAATCAGTGGTCAAATTCTTACCTCCATCGTCAGGGTAAGGCCTGAGGAGCTGGCACCGTGCAGCATGATGCTCATTATTCACCACTTGCCATGTACAGGTGACCTGAAACCTTGACCCACGGCCCAGTGAGCCCCCTTTGGATTTCTCTGTGCTCCAGATCAAGCCTCAAGAGAACAATTAGCATAAACGAGCTCGAATAAAAATGAAAATTTGAGAGTGTATTTCTGATCACTTTTGCATGCTGCTCTTTCCTCCCTGTAAAGCCCTTGCCCAGGTGTAATGTGGCCAAAGAAAGTTTTAGCTAAGAGAGGATTGCAGGTTAATATCCATACTCAAAAGAGCTGCTTACAGGGCAAAATAGGATGGCTAAAAAATAAAAAATATTCAACAGTATCACCATCCACAGAGAATGAATTTCACAGGTAGGATAGTGCAGATACAGCTATTATGGAAACATGAATCTTCTGCTCCTTTACATTATGTTTTTCCTTTCTTGTAAGGTTTGTTGAAAAAAATGGAGTATGTTAATAATCCTCTCTAATTTGTCTCCCTTGAAGTTTTGTGCGAAAAGTAACACATTCTATTTGAACTCCATAATTCCTGTAATTATTTTTAGTTATGTTCTCTTTAACCCTCTATGGGCAGTTAATGAATTTAAGAAAATGTGTAGTCTCCTTGAATTACCTACTGTAATTTCTCACCAGCATTAGCTTCAATTTAGTTGGCAGCTACACTCTTTTAAAAAACATCATTAAAACTCTTCCCAATCTGTGTGTGTGATTTGAACAGAGTTTTCCCCGATGTCCTCCTGCCTCTGTGTTACTCAACATCTCATCCTACATCATTCAAGGCTCTAGTGTCTAAAGACTGGAGTAGTTCAACTCTTCCATCTGCAAGAAGTAAAGGATAAATATGTATTTATTGGTCCACAACAGTCTGTACTGAAAACTCACATCCCATGATGAGATAACTACACATATGCAGGGAAGGTAGTCCCATGGGACTGGGGTTGGACAACTTGAATTAGGCTGGGAAAGGGAAAAGCTAGGATGGGGTCTGCTGCATTTGCAAAGCAGTGACCCTGTCAGCAAACACACTCTTTTTCCATGAGAAAATGCAAAAAGGAGGCATGAGAAAAAGGAGGACAATTCCTTCCACCCCATGCTCCTTCCTTCCCCCACTGCATCTTCACAAGAAATGGAAACTGATGGCCGTCCAGCTTCACCCTCAACACCTGCAAAACCTTCCAGTGGCCTCATTTCCTCTCTCCTCCGCATCCTCCCACGGAAATGGGTCTATCTGTTAAACAGAAGTAACTACTGACTTTTTTTGATGAAATAGTTTAAGATAGCCTGTGTCTGTGTATGAAAATGGGAGATGTGTTTTCCTAAAGAATCTGCATTTTCTGAAGATTACAGGAAACTATGTTTTAAAAGGAAATTCATAATTCTTTTGGGAATTTTTTGCCCTTACAGTCTCTTCTTCCTTACAGGCAAGCCTTATTCAGATTTACTCATAGAAAACTCAACGTGCTTTTATCTTCTGATTTAAGTAAAAACAAAGAACTAAACCTCATAGATATTAAGAGAGACTAAAGCTTTTTGTTTCAATTGTGCAAAAAAAGCGTCATGATCACACAATAGTGAAATGGAGAGCTAAATACAAAATCATAAAAACACTGATATGAAAAATTGTTGTCATTTGAATTCACCACAAAGAAATAAAATAGTCAATGCCACCTTAACACAAAACATTAAAAATGTCAAAGTAACACCTGCCTATGAAATGCTTGATTTTTATGAAATTGCTTCCTACAGAAAATGGTCCCATAGAACTTCTAAACTCTACTTAATCAGTGCAAAAAATCAAAGAAGATTATTCTAATTTCCTTTTCTAAATGAAAAATGTCCATTTCATGAGGGAAAGGTCAGCTGTTGGGCAGAGGGCTGGTGCACTTCAGAGAACTTAAAATCTGCACCTGGACTTCCTCATATCCTAAATACTCACCTCCCTCAGTGCAGCTGAGAATTGTTGTATAAATCTGCATGCTTGTTCTTTATCCCTCCATTACTCTGATGGCTGTGTCTTTCTCTCTTAGAATTTACTCTTCCTGTACAATTTTCTGGATTATATACAATAAATACTGTTTAATGTCATAATTCCAGCTAGACAGCTATAGAAGCATTAAATAGCTACTGTGACACGTCTAATAAATAGCCACCTAACAACATTATAAATGACCTCAAATTCAGTCCAATAAATATTGCAATTAATTTGCTTTTGCCAGTACATCTGTGTAAATATCAGTAATAAGATAGACCAGAAAGACCAACCATACTAGAGAGCTTTGATTTTGGAAAAAGTCCACATGCAATACTTTATTTCTCTCGGGGGGGAGGGGGGGGGAAGGCAGAAAAACACTATTCAGCAAATACTGTAACATGGGGAAAGGGAAAGATTCTTGAACAAACTGCAGTTTATTTAGATGAGGACAAAATGAGCCATGCGAAGCTGGGCATGTTTAACTGAATGTTTATGGAAGTTGTGCCATCTTTGCAAGCATTAGAAAGTGATAACTTTCCATCTATTAACGGGCTCCTATTGCCAATACCATTACCAGCAGCTGGAAGCATCTACTGAACAAGGCAGAGACAGGCAGACAGATACCTTTTTCTTCTGGATAGCAATCTTGTATTGTCTGCCAAAACTTCTGAAAAAATATTCCATATATTTGGCTGACTATTCACTAGCTTTATCAATACTTGCCACATCAGCTTTTCTTCACCTACCACCCACTTTTTGCCTTCCTTTGGACGACAGAAGCCAATAACATCTCAGCTGGAAGCAGCTGGCGGGGCCCTGGCAGGAAGGAGAGGTCTGTCCCCACCTCACACAGCCGATGCCATGCCATGCATGCACCAGGCAGCCAACTGCCAAGCCTCAACTAGTGCCATTGGCACCTTGTGCCGCAGTGTCAGGAGCTAGGTGGTTCGTCTGTGCTCTGTCATGTACAAGAACATTTTGCATTTCCACTGCTCAAGTTTGGACAGCTGTAAGAATCCTCCCTGGCTTTGCTTTCTCATTAGCAAAATACCATTCACTTGCTGCGAGTGGTGATGACAATACCTGACACAGTTCTATGTTTATTCTGTTTAGTTTAGATCGTTTTAGCTTTGTTCAGAAACTTAGCAAAAAAAACCAAAACAAAACAAAAAAACCCCAAGCATTCAGTTCAGAGGAAACTTTTAATACTACTGTTGGTTCCCTATTTATATCCTCCTGGAGCCCTGGGATCAGGAGATAATACTACCAGTTCCCCTCCCCTCACCCCCATATCAGTCCACTCATAGAAAAAGTCAAGTTATACAATTGTTCTACTGTTACACAAAGGATGTGCATGAAGCATCTGNATACTACTGTTGCTTCCCTATTTATATCCTCCTGGAGCCCTGGGATCAGGAGATAATACTACCAGTTCCCCTCCCCTCACCCCCATATCAGTCCACTCATAGAAAAAGTCAAGTTATACAATTGTTCTACTGTTACACAAAGGATGTGCATGAAGCATCTGCATAATCTAATACTTTCCACAGGGTCAGACTGTTGGGTCACGTACTCCACATTAGTTTCTAACTACTCAGTTCTGGTAAGGACTATTTGAGGCACACAGCTAAATTATGAGAAACAGGGAATATTCCTTCCACATTCAACTTCAGTCATCAGCAACGCACATAGAAGGTACCAAATGTTGCCCATAGGAACTGAAATTTTAAGCAAAGCACTGTAGTTGTGAAAACAGCGATTTTCTGGTAGCCTATAGATCACGGCAGCAAAACACATCCTACATGTCTGTGCTGAAAGCGCAGTTACCTTGTCTTCTGTTCCTTTGGATGACGCCACACAGTGAGCTTGGAGTCCTCATCCACTTCATTGACTGACAAGAACTCTCCAGGAGTTGATGTACCTGCAAGAAAAGAGACCAAAGCTGTTTGCTCTGACAGGTGATGCCGTTGCTCTTTCCATTCCCTCCATGGTTGTCCAGCCTTAGACTTCCCCACTCTTTCCCCATACATCCCCCCACTGGGGTCTACAACATTTTCTTGCATTTGAAAGCATCTTCCATCTCTGCAGATGTCTGAGCATGGGAAGAACGGTCTTGGACCTCAGATTTTATATGGTGCCATGAAAATCAACTCCATCTTCTCCTGTTAAGACCACTTATCTGCCTGAGAAGCATGGCACATACATTGGTGCTGATCACATGTGGTTGTTTTCTCCAGGTGGGATCTGGCTCTTAATTTTATAAATACATACAACACAGACAATATTGACATGCTGCCCTGTCCTAGCCGTGTGGTATCCCAAAGAGAGACAGTTTTGGGGAAAAGCCTGAGCTGCCTCTTGACTGAGCAGTGAAAGGTTCTCAGCAAAGTGTGGGATAGGCAGATTTGCAGTAGAAAAGCATGTGGGTACAAAAGATCCTTTTTCCACTGACTGCTTTAAATCACAATCTCGTTGAATGTGGAGGGTAGATGTAGGGGAAAATGAGCCTCAATTAATAGGTCAGAGTCTGCATATACCTCATTATAAACCCATTTGGCCCTAGCCTAAACATCCTAATCTTAGTCCCAACATAATCTGCCTGGAGTGACGCAAAGCGACAACAGCCCATGCAGTGACTTGCCAGCCTCAGACTATCCATGTTGTTCTTTCAGTTATCACAGTTTATTTTGTGGACATTGAGACTCCATAGGCTGCTTGCTGCAGAGCAGTAAAGCACCCTGGAGGATACAGTGATTTGTGGCAAATAACTTCAAAGACGAGGGGAACCTTTTCAATGATTTCACTGTCTGTCTCCGCATAATGTTCTGCAAAGGTTAAATTGTTTGGAAATCCCCATTTTTAATTTCTGTTACTGATCGACCTAGCAATTATAAATGTTACTCTATTCTTCAGTGGCCTTAAATTCAGAGATCGAGACTGTTGCACTAAATAAAATTTCCATCCCTTGCTGTGATTTATTAAGACTTGAGTGATACTGAGAACCCACTGAGTCAGAGCACTGATATAAGCATGCTTTGAAGGCACATCCTTAATTAGGGTTTAAAGCAGGACAGACAATTTATATCGCTTTGATTTAAATCAGTTTTGTTAACTGTGGTTTAAATCAGAACCAGGAAATCACAATTTCACTAACTCAATTTGCATTGCAGTCGTGCCTGCTATCACATAGTCATAACAAAGAGTTACAGAGACTAACAACTCATAGAAATGTTTAATTCCAAAGAAAGGTAGCTTTGAGGTTGTATTTAATATTTGGTTTTGTTAATGAAGAGAATACATTAAAAGCATACTTATGTCACTAGGTCCCTCAGCATTTATTTTAGTTTTTGATTTTTACACTTAATTTGTGAGAAAACAGGACGTGGCATTTTCAGTCATCTGATTAACTTTTTAATGTGTGTTTTGTGTCATGCTGCTTCTAAACAAAAATATATAGAACATAATTGTTTAAATAGAACTACATTGTGTCCTGCATATTTTAGGAAATATTATCAAAATATTAATTGCATTTCAAGGTAGTTGGTGTACCTAACAGTGCAAATATTATCAGCAATTAACCAGCTGAACTATTTTTTCCTTGCTTCTATGTTCTCCAAGATCAGAATTAGTCAATCTCAGACTCCCACACACACCTTAAGATGGGAGAGGATAAACACATTTTCCTGTTCTTTCAACTCCCAGTTGTTTTCCCAACTTGGAATATTCTAGTCATTAAGTGATGTAAAGCAGATAAAATAAAAAGAAGAAAATGTTCTTTTGCACCTGCAAAAAAGGCTACAGCTGTCAAAAGCTAGCTTATTACTCAAGAAGCTCCAGTTCCAGGTGTCTAGCTACTAATATATCCTGTTTAGTGATTTGACATTCCTCAGAATTTTGGCAGTGAATATATACTCAACTGTTATTTTTATCTAAGTGTCTTCAAATAAGAAAGTATAATTTTATTTTAGGCATTTGTAATAAATTTAGGCTGTCATCATTCCAAAATACATACCTTGAATTTTAATTTTAAGAAAAAAAAAAGTTAAAGATTAAAAGATGCATGGATGTGTGTTGTAAAAATACACATAGGGTACTCATCACTAAGGAACAACTAACAGAAGGACAAGAACCTGAACTGACTAATACACATTTATTTTAGAAGGAAACACAACAAAAACACTCTAGATGGTTTTTTGTCCAGGGGATTTTCCTCCTGCCCTCAGCCAGGAAGTAGCATGTCCTGGTCTGAGACATCATCTCCATCACACAAACACTTTGCTGGTGTTTGTGATTCCTTCTGCCACAATCTCAATTTTGCAGGAACGGCTATGCACAGGACACCATTGTCTTTCCAATCGAAAGGAGACTTGAAGAAGCTCGTGTATTTATTGCATGATAAAGTATGATTTGTACCAGTCACACCTGATGAGATCTTTCCCCTGTGGCTATTTATACTAGCCTGGCAACGAAGTCTCTTCTCGACACACCATCATTCTCAGACAATGCGACAGAAAAGGCACAGCTCTAAAATCAATGTGTTCTCTATTAATCCAAATACTTATTCTAAATGCTATATAAACATCTACCTGATCAGAAATTAGTTAGCTGAGTTAACAAGACTGCTGGGTAAGTAAGAAGGCTTTCCCACACAACTACTCAGCACAAGTCTAGAGCACAGTTTCACACCACGATGACTTGGTTTTGTTGTTCCCATCCCCATTAGCAGCAGCAGGAGGAAGGCATCAACACTGACGGCACAGGGAGGCCAGTGGGAGGGCAGGACTGGGGTGTACACACCTCCACCTCTGGGCAATGGCACCACAGCATCTCAAAATGGACTTTAGAGCTGGATACTAATTTTTCCCCGTGTTATTCTCAACATTTAGTGCTAGCAAATCCTACTCAATGGGCCAAAAACCTGTGGTGTAACAGAGGTCAGACAAGGGACCTCCAGACTTCAGTCTTTGCTGAGGAACTAGATATCCTTCGCTCCATCACTCTCCTTCGCTTCACACTAGATTACCTTCACGTTTTAGTCAGCCCCCTGAGCTTGTAGCATTACACTCATTTTCAAACGGTTTTCTGTAATAAAAGACATTTGTTTTAATTTCTGCATTGAAATTCTGAAATTGATGCTGAAGATACCATCTGGTACCTAAGTTACCAGTGCTAACTGATACCAATAAAGGTTGTATGTTGGTCCTTAGCTCCAGGAAAAGGACTAACTCTCTAGTAGGGTAAGACTTTGAAACTAAAGTAAAAGTTAGCTTTTCACAAGTTCTGAGTTTGCAGCGCAGGAATATGCACATCAAAATGTCCAGGAGTGCTGGGACCAGGTAAGCAGACAGCTGGGAAGGAATAGGACAAAATATCCAGCTAACATTTCCATAAGGCCCTGCAGAAGTTCTTCCCAGACAAATGAATACTTGATAAGTTAAAAAAAAATTACAAAAGGGTAAAAACATTTTTGTGGAATGAAATTTTTGATTATTCTAACCTTAAAAACAGGCATAGACTGAAGAGAGGTTCCAGAAGCAGTAACTGAAGAGCTGTCACTGTGCTGCAGTAAGGACAGACACCCACGAGTTCCCCTTAGCAACACCTCCTTTTCCAATGAAAACCACTGCAGTTTACAATTCATCTATACAAGCGTCAGTCTTCCTGGAAATGACAACTTAACTGTGCAGAATAGACAAAAGGGGTCAGTAAATATCTCAGTCCTGTATTTGGGGAGATGCACTATACGTTCAAGACCAAGTAAATACTTTAAAACCTTAGCAAGTACCTATGACAGTTATGTCTGCTAAGGCCATCAGGTCTGCAAAACTTGCATAGGAAAATCACAGAAGAATTTTGTGAGGGAGGCTCATGACACACTGATGTAATATTTAATGTTTTGAAAAACATACGAAATTCCAGCAATCATTGAATCAACTGTGAATGCCTTTCTGAAAGATGTGCATTAGTCAAATATAAACCATTAAGTAAATACGTGGAAAACATAATGCAATGAGAAAAATAAACAAACGATATATACCACATTAGACTGAACAAGCTCACTCTTCTCTCTTGGCCTTGCACTATCTTTGAAGTAATTGGAAAATAATAATAAACAAAAGTTTGAAAAATGAAGTAAAATGGAAGAGATGGTTCTTTCTCCCTACCACTCACATCTGAACTGTGCAGAGCAGCCTGAAGCCTAACGTATCATCTTCTTTTAAACCCTTCATGCTGACAGTGAAAAATGCTATACAAAAGCCCAATACGTTTGGTCATCAGGAAGTTGGCTCTCTCTATGAAGATTCCTCAGTTGCACAAAGCTAAGGAAAATTAGCCTGCCCCTCCTGGACAGCACGCGATGAGCCAGGCAGGGGGTGCCTGAGGAACCATCGTTCTCTGCCTGCTCCTGGCAGTGAGCTGGAACCCCCATTTTGGAATGAGCTAGGCATGCACTGAAACATGCAATGCTCAAATGACGCTGACTATGGTACGTTTCATCCCAACCTGATCCAAAACTCAGGTCAGCTCTCCTGACAAATGCATTGTTAAGAAATCAGCTAGATGGTGGGGCTAATAAAGATGCCTACGCTAGCTGGATACTTCACCTCCTGTGTGGGGAGGGAAATGAAGCAAAGAAAACCAGCTGACATCAGGAAAATGGAGAAGCTGTAATTGATACGGAATTGGCCCAGAAATAATCAGATTCCTAACTCCTTTATTTGTTCCTGGACCGGATCCATTCCGACCAGATAAACTCCTCCTCAGTACAATACACAGCTTTGCACATTGATGTAATGAAGTGATGGGTCACGCTGGTGCTATCATATCCAGGATTTATGAGGAGACATCACTGCCTGAAATGAGGAATTGCAGGGGACAGGGATATTTTGGTTTGGCTCTGCAAACAAGTCTGTAAGGCATATTTAAATGGCTGGGATGAAATCAATCACATTATGGTGCTGTGCATGCGTCTATCTCTATTGACCTCAGAGACCCAGTGTACATCGGTACAGGATCTGACTGGTTAGGAATTAATGCATTAACAAGGTACATCTATTAGCAAAAGCAGGCACACCTCCTACAGGTTAATTCAGCATATTTCCTCTCCTTTCTTGAAAAGAAAACACTCGGTACAGATACAAAATCTGCCTTCCCTGTTGATCACCTCTTGTCTCTGTTTGGCATGTTACCTGCGTTCTTCATTCATCAGCAGCTGTGAATAGTTGGTCAAACACTCCAAGTTGTTTGTCAAAGTTTTCCTAAGGCTTTTCATCTCCCTAATTTCCTGTGAGGTGCCCAAACATAAGTAATCTCTGTTGGCTTTTGGAGCAGATTAATTCACAGCACAGCTTCAGAACTGGCAAGTAATCAGTTAGCTGGAGTTTAAAGTGGAGCATTTTTCCCTAACAAGGGCAACAAAAAGGTATTTCTGAATTAACACATTTTAATTCAGCTAATGCATTTCCTAGAGGCACACCTCTAATGCCAACTCATGGGCAATTCTTTCAGTAAATGTGATCTGAAAAGCCACTGGAGGCGGAAGAAAGCTAATCAAAACAGAGGGTGTGATTTATCACTTCTCAAACACACAGGGGGATATCAAATTGTAGCTGCAAGCTTTTGGGCCCTGAAGCACGCTGCACCACCCTAGATCCACGGTGACAGAAGGTGAAAACCTCCTACTAACATCACTCCCACTTGTCCTCAACCTGTCGGAGATGTTCCTGTATGGGGTCAGCATCAAGGAGGAACCATGGGCCACCAAGAGCCAGGAACCCAGGGGCTCTGTGCAGCACTCCTCAGCTAACCATCAGAGTAACACAGGAAAAAGGGGTTTGGCGGTCTGACCACACACAGCTTTTGCCACACAGTGAAGAGGGAAGTGAATCGTATCTACAACATCTTGGAGCCCTGATCCAGCTAACTTGTAATAGGAGTCTTCTGTAAAGATGAACTCCATGGAATTTTTTAACAAGAATATATCTCAAATAACTCAAAATAAAATAAATTATCTCCTAGGAAACAGTCCATCATAGACAGGAACTCCTGTTAACCTCCACCCTCAAAATACTCATCCATCCCTGCAAGACAGAAGAAAAGAGGCCAGCATGGGATCTATCTCAACTGACAGTGGGAGCCTGGCTCCTATTTGTGCTTCAAGAGTTCTCATACCAAAATCTATGCCCAAATTGTGCCATGTGGTATCAGGCCAAATTGATACACTGTTGGTTGAGTGAGGTCAGGGACTAATTTGACACATCATGGCTCCAAATCCCAAAATGGTTTATGAATGTGAAAAACTTTCTTACCTTAATCAATGGGAATATTCATGTGCATGAAAGTAGACGGTTAAGATCAGGATGAGTCTCCAGAGAAACAAAACAATGTAATGTCAGTTATTTATCATGACTACTTTGTTTTTCTGGGAGGGGGAAAAAAAAAAAAGGAAAGATTTGAATTATAGCTATTTGATGGGTAACATTGCAGTAGACAGGTTAGTCCTTGTAATCCACTGGCATCATCAACAGAGGACTCAATCAAATGTGGTTTTACTCATCTTGTGTATCTATTAATACAATCCATTGCAATGGTTATTCAATATTAATGTTGTCTGCATGAATTACTGCATATTTCATTCTCTTTTGAAAACTAGGATGGTTGAAATAGTACAGCAGTGCTTTTCATCTGACAGAGCTTTAATCTTTTGCTCGTCATGGTTTTACCCGAACCATTGTTTGAAAAAATAAATCTTTTTTTTTTTGCGAGATAAGGAGTTTCCATATTAGAATTCTATGGTCATGGTATCATGATACATCTGACACTCCTAATAAATAATAAATGTGTGAAGATCTGTTCTTCGCTGCTTGTATCATTTTGAAGAAATAGCATTCACCACAGCGAACGACATTTAAAAGTGTTCATAACTAAGCCAAAACAGTCGAATTCCACCCTTCAGGAAGTAAGATAATGACTTGCAGAGGTCAGGAAAGACTTTCTAGTCTACTTACAGGAATAAACATAATTTGTGGCTCTTCTCTCTTCTCAGCTAGTCATATCCAGGTTGGCACTCTCAGTTTGATACAAAATATCCCAGACAAAAACAGATCAGCTTTGTCTAAATCATGAGAATATGTCTGCTGCTGCGCTCCAGCCTTTCGTCATTTGACTCGCACTGAGATTCACAACCCAGCATCCTGTTCCACTTGGCAATGAAGAACCAGCTGAAAGTTAGATTGAAGGAGAAATTCTGTAAAACGTAGACCTTGAGAAAAAAAATCACCTGCCACCATCTAGGTGTCCACCAACTCCATGGTGTGAGGGGAAAAATGTTTTGCAGCTACTGTGACTGAAAAACCTTGCTTCTGAAGGAACCTTGTCATATATTTCTTAAGTCTGGTTCCAGGTCCAAGAGAACAAGACAGACATCAGGAAGACATCAGGAAGGTCCAGGAAGACATCAGTATGAGCCACAATGCAGGTTTCAGAATCAGTTGGCATTTTGCTTTGCTTTTAGTTCATATTAAAAACCTTAAAAACTGAAAACAGAAACAGGAGACAGCTCTTAATGCTGCTGTGCCATAATCCATGCTACCCCAAACCATCCTCCGAGGCAAGAAACTGAAAAAAAATCCATCAAGGAAACAGCTCCATAAAACAGAAAAATAAAGTATAAACAGAAAAATAAAACCAGATGCCAATGTGTACCCAAAGGAACTATTAAAAGCAAAATGTTTGTCAGTATAGGATGCTCGACTGCACACATCTGGTGCTCTCAGCAATACAGAACATTTCTTTAATTGCTACACCTGAGACCAAGAGCAAGAAATAAATCTAGGCACTGATCTCAATGTATTTTGAGGTACATGGAGATGAGTAGCAGCATGAGGATTTCATTGTCAATAACCAAGCAGTTATACATTACTGCGTTAAACAGATAAGTTCAGGATACAGCTACATGTCTATAATTTGATGTCTGTTTTTTAATTCCTTCTGGTGCCAGACTTTGTAGAGATAACTCTGATAAACCTCCCATTTGGTATATATCATCCAATACTTTTTGCATGATCCAAGATGTCAGTAGGGCAATATCCGGTGGAAAAAGCAATGGACTAGAAGTCAGAGCAGCTGAGCTGACTCCAGACTGCCAGTTCTTTTCACAGGGTCATTGCACGTCACTGAATGTTTCTGTTTCCATTTTATGTACTCAGACTGTAAGTACTGGCTACATGTTTAGACAGCACCTTGCATAATGGATCCTCATTCTCTCCCAGGTCCTTAGAAAGGTGCAAGTTAGTATTGCCCAACCAAATTCATTACTTGCCCTTTCCATACTCAAACACAGTGAAGCCAACGCATCTACTGAGAGAAAAGGATTCAAAGTTCGGCACAGTGCAAGGAGGGAGATAATTACCACTACTCTGGGAAGCTGTTTGATATTTCTAAATTGGAAAACGAGCTAGCTCAGCATCTCTATTGCCTTCATCTCTCAATAGGGTGGTGAGATGTTGCCTTGACTTTTTTTAAGTGGTGTGAGTCCATGCAAAAGGTAATCCTAAATACGGGTGTGAACATTTTAACATCAATATTTAAAGTGGTATGTTTTGCTCTGAACCCAAGCTGAATATTCTGAAATGGATTCTAACAATTTCTTTCAAGGTAACACCAAGGTTTGCCTTTTTATAGTGACTCAATTTGCTATATCTAGTCCATTTGTGAACAACAGCTGTTATCATTACCTATACATTTTTCAGCTGTATTTCACGTAGGCCTGGCACTCCATTTACCCAAAATTTTGAGTTCTCATCCCTGTCATTAGCCAAATCAAGAATGACATCTTTTGAACTACAATGACTGTCTCAGAATATTCTCATCCTTCGCAAAATGAAAATGTACTCATTCATTGCCTTACATCACATAGAAGGTCTGGAAAAGATATTAGGTTTTCAAGTCTCATTCTTCAGGTTGGTACTCAGCTATGTACTCAAAGATAATAAAATTCTTAGGACCTACCACTCCTATGCACACGATATTGAGGTGTCCTTAAGAGTCACTAGGTTTGAGCAAATCTGAGGCAGTTCAGATAGTGCCTTTTCCACCCAATTTGCCCTGCTTTGACACAATTTATTAAAAAGAATAAATACTTGAACTGAAAAGTAGACTGGACAATTTTTTGTTTTATTTTAGAGACAGAAAATTTCTCAGGTATGATAGCCCATTGCTCTGATTAATAGCAGTGCAGCCAGACGAGAGGACTGTGTGAAGCATTTGGCAATGAAAGCCATTAGTCCTGTTCGTCATGATCAGACTGTAACTTTTGGCAAGTGTGGGCGTCAGTTTCCCGATTTCATCTTTTACAGAGCATAGGCAAAACAGGACATCAACAACTCCTTTCCAAAGCTTACCAGGTTTGTGTAGGCAGTGTCAAAAAAACATTACCTCAAAATTGTCAAATCAGGACCAAGCTCCATACTAGCTGATGACTTCTTTTGATGTTCAGGGGAGTTGAACACATTTTGAATGTCTGATTGGGCTTGCAATGAATGTAATGCCTTTTTAACAGTGCTTGAATTTTCACCCTAAAAAAACCTATTAAGCATCTTGAAATGTTCTCTTGTGCTGACTCAGAAGACAAAAAATGAACTCTGATTCTGTGAAATCAAGTAAATACCAGAATTGGAAAAAAAGCCCCAAACACAACCCGCAAACCCCCAAACATCAGCTATCCCAAAATACTTTCTTGTGATGTAGTCGTTACACAGCAATATATTTTCATTTGTATATTATAGATACATAAATAAAATACTGAGCATACTGCACACACAATTAAAGTAAAAATTAATAAGGAATGCATATACATTGATGCTACCAAACAACAGCTAAATGAAAAATTTCCTCTTTTCCCCATCTTTCAGAAACTTCTGAATCGGTGGACTTTCAGACATTTCTCCGTAATGAAAGTTTCCCCTATACAAAGTTTTGTGACTAGTTCAATGACATGGTAATTATTTCTTTCCTGTTTAGAAATATCCTGCATAGGATGAAGTTGAATTTCAGGCTGCAAATACCTCTTCATTGTGCAACTGCCTTTTCCACAGAATTATGTTAAACTTCAGACATTTATCTCAATTTCATTTAAAATAGGTTTCCTGAAGCTGAAAAACCTGTGAGTTTTCTTTTGGCCTTCCCTCATTACTACTTGCCATGTAATGATGCCATAGTGATTCACTATTTGATGTTCTCCAGCTTCAGACTTATTTATCATAATTGCCTAATTTCTTATGAGAAAGGCAGATAAAGAAATATTTCAAGAGGCTTGTAAATAACTGAGAAGGACCACAAGACTGCAGTTATTTTTAATTTATATCCAAACTGTTTTGCTGTGCTAGCTGAAATAAAGAGCTTGTATCATTTTTCAGTGCAGTTTGTACCATTCATCACTCAGCAACCAGCATGAACTGAGGATCCTGTTTTAAATCCTCAAGGTATTTTTCTGGTTACTGTTACTGCAATGTGTTATATTCTTCTGGAGAACCTGCAATGGAGTAATAAAGCGCATGTCTTTGAGTAAAAGGCTCTTCTTTTCATTTGACTAATCAGTCTTACGAACAAGAAGAAAATAGTTCCAGCCCTGCATGGTTACCTGGCTGCTTGGCTTCCCTGTGCAAGATGAGCCAGATTTAAGTCTTCTCCAAATCTCAGGCACTTAAGAGTTTCACTTAAGGGATGTCTTTTAGTTAATTTTTATTGCACTCCTGCGAAATAGTTGAGGAAAAATAAAACCTGCCCTGAAAGCATGAACTTGCAATATTTTCCCATCCTGCCATCTAGCTCTAAGAGGGAATATGGGTTAGCCAACATACACAGCTCCCAGCACCATGCTGCTAACATGATGAATGTTGCAGGTGGCAGTGCTTATGATAAGAAAGTTAATGAGAAAAGCCAGGCTGGTTCGTGTTTTGTAAGAAACAGAATAAAATCCTACGCTTGTCAACTGGGAAAAGACAAACACTGGAAAGGAAAGAAAGGTTACAGTCCAAAACTAGGTATTCAAAAAAGGAGAACAAGCCTATCATAGCTAGAAATATCAATGAATAGTGTCATAGATTGGCCTTGCGTAATGACACCTTGTTTACATGGTTTGTATTAATATTGTTAGTTACTTCCTGAACAAAGGTTGAAGTAAGGACTTACGAGGATATTTAAAAATAGGGTGAGGAGGTTGAGAAAGGAAAGGCCAGAAGTACAGACTAAGTTCTGTTGAGTTTAGATGGATGTCTACAGACCTCTGGCTTGTTCATCAGCTAAAACTTCAGAACTCATGAAAGGAATTAAATGCCAAAAAATGCCAAGATTTTAGTCCCAGCAACTAGGTAAACCTGGATGAAATATCACAGAAGTGATAAGACTTGAGATTTTAGACTCAGCCCAGTCTATCTTTACTCCTGCTTTGCAAACAGTGATAACCACTCAAAAACAAGGGACATACAGGCAAGACCATTCTCTCCAATTACCTACACATACAGCTTGGCAGAGGTGAAATGGCGTGCACCTTTTCTAGCAGAACCCAGTGGGAAATTTGGGACAGTCCCCTTCCCCCCGCTTCCCCACAGAAAGAGGGATAATATACACATCCCAGAACTGGAGCTATGGTTAAAATCCACCCTAAGACCACAAAAGGTTTTGTTCTGATACACACGGTGGTGTGCTATTTATTCTCTCTTGCTGACTAAAACTAAGTTTTGCTAAGCACTCAACGTTCCCCTCTGTGACAGAACCACTGGTTTGGCAAAAGTTCAGTGCGAGATGAAGAACCGCCTCCCAGAAACTACCCTAGCCTGAAAAAAAGAGGATGGGTGAGCAGCATGAAACACATGGATTAATTGGTGCTAAAGAGAATCAGTGTATATAGAGAAAAAGAGTAGAATAAAAGGAGGGGTTTGTAAGCATGGATAGACCCTGACTTGCTCTAAGAAAGGACCTTGCATGCATTTCTTTGTTTTCTACTTAATCATTAATTATTGCTGGTGTTTTGCAAATGCAGACATGCCTAGACCATGTAATGCAGAGCTGTGCTGGAGATCCCCAAGCTACACCTACAAGGGAACTAGCACGTCTGCACCACGCGATGCTGTGCCCCAGAGACAAACCAGTTCAGGTCCCAGAAACAGCGTCACCTCACAGGAACATTTCACTTGGGTACAGCACTGGACCCGGACCCACAGCACCCAGCCAGGACTCAGATCAGCTGTCTTCACACGGAACAGCAAGGTATGGGATGGAGACACAGTAACAGCTGAATGAAAGAGCGCAAGCACAACACATTTCTATAAAATATAGAAAAGAAACGTCTACTACATTAGGCCACCTTGCTGTTTCCAGAGCTGATTTACAAAGGAAGACTTTTGGAAATCAGATTTGCAGTATCTGGGGTCGACTATTTTGTGCTGGTTGACAGTCTGGGAGCATCTCAAATCCTACTCATGAAAGGAGAATCACCATGGAGGGAGTGCCACTGGTCCATAGATGGACCTTAGATTCACACCTTTCTTACGTAAAATGTACAGTAGAAGAAACGTCAGAGTGCATGGTCACAAATAGATGGTGAGACAGGCTTGCAGTATATAACACTGTAGATGTCAGCAAAAGTCCAGATCAAACTAACTGCAACCATGGTGCCTCCCAGCCTGAGCGCCTCGCTGCTCACCAGAACTGCACGAGTAACCGTCACCGGATGCAGGTGTGACAGAGCTAGGGCCTGTTTTTTTGTTCAATAACAATTTCCATCACTCTCCTCGGGAACATGGTAGAAGGAGGCTCATAACAACAGGATTTTATGCCATGCTGTCAAGTAGTTTCGTCCATGTGTGTCTCATGAATAGCCTTGGCTTTAGTGCCCAGTGCTGAGTGAAGATACCAGAACGTGGTCCACGGGGCTTCTTGTACTGCACTGCAGCCTTCAGGGATCTCTAAAGGACATTAAGTTCCTGAGAAAAAGGAACAAAGCTCATAGGCTTTTCCACTTAAAAATAAACCAGTTAAATAAGAGGAAGCAGGGCAGGTGGCTTGTTTCCTGAGTGCTGTGTAGCTGATTGCAAGGCGAGCCCGAGCACTGATTCACCAGCCGGATCAAGGCCATTGTCCCTGTCCACCCGCGCACAGGAAGAACAGCCCAGCCCCAGCCGCCCAGGTGGCCACCGCCCCAGCACACCACTGCTCCCTGGCACGGAGTGGGGCACCCAAAACCTCGGCAGGACTTACAGAAACAATTACAAAGCAAAGCAGCTTTTCCCCACCTTGCTTTCCCCTGCTGAAATTTGACCACCTACACACTACACTAGCAGAGCATTGTGCTGCCACTTTAAACGGGCCCCAGATACTCACAGGAAACAAAATATAAGTAATCATAACATGTGCACTTAGTGCACGTATGAGAAATCATTTATATTTCCCTCTTCCTTGATTCTGGTTAAAAGAGCAAGCATCAAACCGGGGAGACAAATCACTTCCCATCCCAACTACTCTATTTAGGGATGCGCTCATCTAGAAAGCCATGCCAGGGGACACTGGGAGCAGGAAAGCATGGACTTACAAGTAAGCCCCTCCCCCCAATTTAGAAAGACATTTTATGACCTCCTGGGTGTTTCTTTAAAAGGGCCTTCCCCTTCCATCAGTCTGGCTCCCTGTTCTCTGCAGCAGCAGCTGATGAATTAAGAGGACGACAGTTGACGAGGCTGAATCTCCTCCCAGCCTGGCTTGCCGCTCTGCTTGATACTGCAATGCTACCACCCCACTTCTGGCACCCCAGCACGAGGCCAAGGAAGAGTCTGCGTTGTCATAAATCCAGGCTTTCCCAAGAAGGAGGAGGGCTATGGGAAGCAAGAAAAGCTGTAACAAGTGTGTGAAAACTAACTGGATTTATGCTTACATTTGATATGTCTACACATAGGCGCAGGCAACCATGCGCTTGCTTGGCCTCGCACGGGTCCCACCAGATGCGAGCTGCTTGCAGCTGGGAAGTTCCCTTTTATTTACATCACTGAGTCTGAGTTAAGCTGCTTCAACGTATAAAACATGGCTGCACAGCTGCCAGCCCGGACTGCCTAGCATCCAGATGGAGATAATAAAGCAAACGTTTGCACCTGTTCGTGTGGACACACGTTCAGAGATTTTGCTGACCATGTCAGAAATAAAGCCTCTAACACACAATGAAAAATAGGATGGCCAAAACTCTGCTCCCACATGCTCGTAGAGCTCAGTGGGAACCAGATGCGTCCATCCTGTCAGTTCAGGATGTCACACACCGCTTTCTAGTAGCTGGTCCAAACACAGGATGAGCACTTCTTGCTCTTGCCTAACAGCATTGCCTCCTCTGCCTGCTGGGAGAGCCTTATGCCTTCTGTGCTGAGCACCGTGCACCAAAGCACCAGGGAAAGGCTCACCACAGATGGACCATTACTCCTTCTTCAGAAGGGGAGGCATCAGCAGCAGTTTAGCTCCTTTTTTACCATTGCCAGAAAACAGTTTCATAATGAGTCCTTCCCTGGAAAAGTTAACATTTGTCAAATTGGTAATCAGCTCATAAACTGAGGCCAAGGATTGGAATTCCTCTTAGTGGTGCTCAGTCTGACTATGCCGATTTAAGACATCAGCAGAACAGGACTCCTTTCCACAGCTTCTGGATGAGGATTGAGCCTAGAATAATTTAAGTGACTACTTTAACTTGGAGTTTAGGAGTGAAAACTGAGCATAAAGTAGTGTGGTTTTTTCCATTAATATTTTTCATGGTATTTTCCAGGAAAATGTCTAAAGTGATGACAGACAATCTACTTTCTTTTTAGTGATGGCCTTACATTTACTATTTTCTGTAAATGAAAAAGGAGAGGGAAAGGTTCAGATCTGTTTCATATTCCTCAAAATTAAATACATCACCATGTAGCCATGTGCAAAAACAGACCCAAGCTTTCATCAGCTTCTCTCTTCTCTTCTGGAGGGTTAATAATCTCTCATATAGGAGTTTTTGTCCTTTTAGCACCATCTTACTAGGGAAAAAACATTAAACTTCTGCATGGGGTGTTAATTATTGGATAGTTCGGACAGTGTACGGTGGGCTTTTGTCCATTTTAAAATACTGGGTATTCACCCTAGACTCCGGGAAAAAAAAAAAGTCATCTTCTGTGCAATTACCTGACAAGATGTCAAATGAAGCAAGGCTTCATTACTTCTTTGGAAAAGATCTTCATGAGAAAAAAGCTCTCCTTGCAGGGAATTGCCAATTTTGTTATTAATGGCTATTCCCTCACATTCTTTTATTTTGATTATTTCACAATTACCACCCTAGTGGAGCAGGTCTTGCCCCAGGGAGAAGAGCTGGTGGATTCGAAGGGGTGGCCGGGGTAGCAGTGGTGCAGAGTCAGGTCATCTGTTACCCACCAGTTCTACCCAAGAACAATAACAGCAGAACTCAGAATGCAATCAAGCGCATTCTTCCCCAGGGTTATTAAAGAAATATTCAATTTGATGCAACTGAGGTACAAAAGCTCTCTGTATCCTTCTTCCGCCAAGCATGGAAGAATGCCTTGCTTTAAATGATGTACAAAAATTCCTGTATGCCAAAGATGTATCATTTACATGGAATCCAGGCAGCTTCATGCAATCACTGCTTACACATAATTGCACCAAAAAAACAAGGGGTGGGGGGGGAGAGGGAGGAATCTGAATGGAGTAAGTCAGCTTATCATTGATCAAGGCTTATTTTACTTCTCCCAAAGGAAACCTGTAGAGGTTTGCTAGGCATTCTTTTATTCTCTACTAATGGGACAAATTTGCAATGAATAATAAAAAAAAAAAACATTTCTTAATTCTGATTTTGTAACTGCACCCAGTTTAAAATCAGCAAATAATATAAAACTGATATAAAGCCACTTCTAATTGAACAAGACAAGGTGGAAGTGGCAGTGGGTGAAAAATTCAAGCAAACTGTGAGGTTGTTTTCCTTTCCTTGTTTCTCTCAGGCTTCTGCTCCCCAAAATCTCTGCCAATGCTGTAAATCACATCTCTTTCTTCAAAGCGTTGTTAAACGTCCAACAGGAGAAAATAACATTGTACATCACTTAACAGCAGTTATGGCCTAACATATTAAAAATCAATTATGTTTCACATCATGTAGTCTTAACTTTTAGCAATTATTTGTGGTGCTAATGTGAGTTGTCCTGTATAATTAGAGGATCTGTATCTCCATCCTCATTAAAAAAAAAAATCACTTTTGCTAGGATTTGCACAGAGGCACCAACGGCATTACAGTCACAGCGATTTTAATAAAGGCCAAATTGTGTCTAGCTCTAAAACTCAAAATCTTTAATGAATTTATCCCACAATATCCACAGATGATAATTAAGTGCCTTTATCCCCACTTTCTACCAGCGAGGAACTGAAGCTCGGCAGTACCATGGTTTAGATGCTCAGAGACATAAGCATCCTGCTTACCTCCACCTCTAACACACACATTGGGAAAAAAAGAACACAACCGAACCTCTGGTGACAGAAGAAAGAGCTCAGACTCTTCCTGGAGAGGCCCTGAGTTTCTGACACCAAAATACCGTTAAGACAGAGACCGGCTCAAGGGACTGCAACGTTTCTAGGGCCAGCCTGGCTTCATCATGGAGGATTCACAGACACAAGCCTTAAGTAAGCTATAAGACATGGTGATGAGGGAAAATAAAAAGGCTACTAGAGATTTGTCCACAGGAGAAGAAGGAACTTGCCTGAGAAGGGTTATTGTTTCAGAATTCTTTGATGAAATAATAAACAAAATACTGCACTGCTAATAATTTCTGTAGACCCATGATGCCTTGCAATGCAGAGGCGTACACGTACTCCCTGCCCAGAAAGGACTTCCTGCGTAGTTTCAATCTGAAGAAACACGCGCTCGTTAGTCAATGACAAAAAGCTAGAAGGCAATTTCTCAGCCTTAGGGCTTTCTCTTGAGCAGAAATAGTCCCATCAGCATTTAAGGTGTGTAAGGAGATTCAAATGGTTTTAACACTTGGGCTTCTTTTCTAAATTGTATTAAAACTGCTCTGAACCAATATTGCAAAGAACAAAGGTCAAGGTTTTATTTATATAATACAAGGATGTAATGTAATAACCGGCTGTTTGAGACACGTAAGTAAAAGATCAGGGACAAAGCTGCAGACAGGATGTCAGCAGTGCACAGGGAATTAGCCATGCAACTCCCTCTCATTAATTACAGATACGCACATCCGAATCACCATGCATCACTATGAAAACGTACCAAGCAATAACTATGATTCATACTTTACCATTAACAGTGCAGCGAAAGGTGAAAGAGGACGGTGCTCTTCCGGCACCATTAGGTAACCACAGTTGCGCATTCTTCCTATGTCCAATCTGAAATGAAACAGCAGCCATGGAACAACACGGTAGAAGCAATTTTCATAACCTTCTGAAAGTGCAATTTTTTATGATGTTACTATATAAGGAATAAGTATTCCCATTCAAATTGGCAGGCACCAATACAATATTTTTTCTACAAATCTCTAACAAAAAGTAAATATTGTTACATCTTGCAAGATCTCTAAAAGCATATTCTGTATCATCGTATCTGTCAGAGACAAAGAGATTTATAAGCTCAGAAAGACCTTGAAAAGTTCAATTTCTAAATCCTGTCTTTGTGTAAAGTAGGTTACTTGCTTAACATGGGGCATACCCTGCAACTCTGCTCCCGGTCAAGTACATCTACAACTTCTTGGAGCCCACCATATATGTTTTGGGTACAAGAGTACATCTTAGTTTTGTGCCAAACATTCTCTTGCTATGTTTTTGTCCAAAAAAATAAACACACAGTTTCAGCAACAATAGCACAGAGAAGAGAAAAACATTTTACTTCCCCAATATATTAGCAATATATATAAAGGGCAAATTACTCTGCTAATCAGAACCAATTCCACTCTTAAATATTCTTGTGCAGTTGTTACTGACATTGGCAGAGGACATGTGCACACAAAAGGCTGAACTTGACTACTGAAAACCCAAGAGACTAGATTCAGTCAGAGAGCAAGGAACTATTTCCAAGAGTTGACACCTCTTGCAACAAAGCTTGTGTACATGATGTCTGCATAATACTGGTTCTCATACTAAAATCAAGATGTTCATGAGGTAACAAAAATATACCCAATGGAAAAGGAATATGTACCACATTTGAAATTATACACATCTGATTGAAATTTCTCTAACACCATAGAAATTTAATTGATTTGGTTGAGTCTGCTGTAGATTGTTTTTTCTTATTTTTATTTTTTTAATGGGACTATCACATCATAATCAAATGTTGATTTTCTGGTTTGTGCAAGTCTGTCACACAGACAAAAATCCATCTTAATGTAACAGACGTACCTAAGGCTTTACTTCATCATTCTAAGACCCTGTTGACATTTGGCTTTGTCCTCATGACATCTGTAACTAATGCAAAATTGGAGCCCTTACCAAGAGCTTTAAAACAGTTTACCAGCATTAACTGCCAGGTAGCCTTTTTCAAACATTTTCCATACACTTTCTGCACTAGATTTGGAAAATGCGGCTCTTCATGTAGTTTCTAACTGATGGAAAAGATCCGTCAAAACTCTTCTGGTAACCAGGTGTACCCTATTTTCCCAGGAGCAATGTTCTGTTGGCAGAGAACAATGACTGATGTTCTTTACCTCAAGTGAACTGTACCCTGTAGGCTAGCAGTAAACCGAGCCAAGAATCTGCTCTTCAGCTGAGCTCTTTTACAGGTGAAATTACCAATTATGGCTTGTGTTCTACCCGTGGAGTCTTGAAGAAGGCTGTGCTTGGAATAGGAACTCTGACTACTCCTTGTCATCGCTGGTTTCAGAGAGATACAGGACAAATATATACTATTTGTAGGCTTTACCCATTTCTCAGGGCAAGAGGGTCCCTCCCACACACAGGACATCACAGGACCTCTCTCCCAATATCTGAAAGTGCTACACTGCCTGTAGTCACCTCTTGCCACTACCAATGCTTCACAGCTAGTGACAATGAAAATAGGGGAAATTTTTCTGCTCTGTTCTGTTTCCTTGCCTTTGTAATAAAAAATCAGACAACATTAAGTCTGTCATTCATTGATGTTTCTATATAGTATTCAAGATATAATTTCTATAATATATATAATATATAATACAGTATTCAATGTATAAACTTCAATACATAAAAAATTTGGTTGAAGTATTTAAATCCAAAGACTTACTTTTTTTTTTTTTTTAAACCCCAAACTGGTATCTTCAGGAACGGAAGATGATGTTTGACCTTTTATGCTTTATCAATTTTTGCTAAGCTGACAACACATGTCCAAATTGCCAGACAAACTATAAAGTTTTCAGCCACTGCTATTTCATTACAATCACCCCAATACAGCCTTGGGACAGAAAGGCCTTAAATTATGACACAGAAAATGATTAACATGAGTTGAGAAATTTCTGTGTTAAGGATAGTGATTTTTTTACATTAGAATTCAGTTCCTCAGCATGGGAACATGCTCAGTTTCCTAAGTTTTTGACAGCTGAAGATGCAGAGTGTGCAGCAGAGACTGACTAGCACCCAATTAGAGCTGTCCTTTAATTTCTAAGATCTCCTGTCTCAGCCTGCTTAGGACGATCTCTCAAAGACTGAAGTCTACCCTTAAGTTACTATCTTTCACCCTCTGCTCATGTGCACTAAAGTCCTGCAGTATAAAATACTTTTTATTTGAGTTTCTGCTGAGCATTAAGCATCTTTTTGTAGACCTAAAACTCACGAGTCCAAACAATTATTTGGTCAACTTTCCCAGACCCTCAAGAGCTTCAGGCTGCCCCGAGTCCTGCAGTGCACTAACCCATGCTCAAGAAAAGTGCCCCCCAGACCAGTCCAATGTAAAAGGCAAAACCTTTCCAAACAAAGAGGACACATTGCTCTTAAGTTTGGTTCCTCTAAACAAAACATGGAGGTAAACCACAGGTTTGACCATGCTTTGAAAGTTATTCCAGCCAGTTTTCCATCTGGTTATCTAAACGTGAGCGATCACACAGATTTTAGACAAGCAGCCTTTAATGAGCTTGGTGACATTGCTACACACATAAATGATCCCTCAAGAGGGAAAACAAAGTATAACAGCTGTTTGGGGACTGATGGACTTGCTATGAGCATGTGCTTAAACAAAAAGGGAGGTGAGAAGAAAGTGAAGGAATGGAAACACACAGCCTCAGAGAGAAGAGGATATAAAAGGAAAAAGCAAAATGAAAAGTTCTTTATCATTGCCCAACACTAAAATAGTCAAAATTTTCATGTATGACAAAGATTAAAACACAACATCGACAGAAGAAATTATTATTCCAGCTCTACGGAGGGAAATACAGTCCCAAAATAAAACTGCCTAAGAAGTGGGAAACCCCCAGTGGCTGGACATTTTCTAATTCAATGCCAGTCTTGTGCATTTTGATGTTTCATGGGGTAGGACTTCTGCCTGCATGATCACAAGGAAAGGTCCTTGTGTTTGCTTTGGGCCTCCGTCTGCTATTGTAATACACAATAACATAAATATTGCTCACATTCTTTCAGCAGTACACAGCAAATCTAGAAAATGAACCACAATAATCTAGACAGAGTCCAGTGTGTCCTAACCAACAATTACCCCATCCTCCTTGAACAGCCGTTACGAAGGAAGAAAAAACAGAAGAGGGAGCAGAAGGCAATGACAGAAGGAAGAAGGGAACAGACAGAACTTCACACGGACCCATCTCCACAGGAAGCCTTCTGCTGCCTAGAGGCACCAAACTGCTGGAATAGAAGAAAGGTGATAAAAAACAACCAGCCAACACCGCAAATCAAACTGCATGGAGAAGCTCATTCCTGGAGAATACGGATGGATGCAGTACAAGTGAGTAGGAAAAGAAGTGATGCCAACATCTTGCTTAAATGAATACGTCAGCTGAACTTTTTTTGTTGTTGCAATAAAAGAAAATCTAATTAAATGCAATGCATAAAATAATTCAACAATTTATTGGAAGAGAAGAGAAAAAGCTACTAGATTCTAGGAGTGTTTTATTACCACCTGCTTTTGAATTGCAAACCAGTGAGTTCAAGAGTATTTAGAGCAAGACCATTGTAAGAGGCATTCATGCTATCCGATGCCTTAGAAGAATAGGGAAGACTCCTTCTGAACTGTGACTACATCTTAAGAAGTTGCTGCAAGCAGGCACACAGCTCCCCAGAGGCCATAAGAAATGGGAATAACTTCTCTATGGTGAGACACACAGAGGTCATAGCCAGGTACCCCAAAGCTGCATCTTCATTCTGCAACTTTTAATTGGCACAGACATGCAAGTAAAAGCTTCTCCTGCAAGTACGGGTTGTGTGATCGTATTCTCCCTGAGTAACCATTTACAAAAAGAAAAGACTGCTTTTAGGGAGGGCAAAATCCTGTCCTTCCTGAAATCAGCTTCATAAATCCTACCGACTTTTGGAAGTCTCCAATTTCAGCGAGTGACAAGGCTTTCGTGCAGGTACAATACAAAAATCAAAAAGGGATTGCTTCTTCCTGGACCACTCAATTTTATGCAATGCTGCTCCATGTAAGCCAAAGATAAGTATCAGGATTAAGAGGCACACAAGTGCCAGTGGGGCCATTGAAAGCCTTGTGGATGACTCCGACATCTTCTTGGGAAGACAGCAGCTTGTCACCATAGGGGCAATGCAGAGCCATTGCTATGCAGAAGTTAGCCAGGTTAGCCACGATGGAGAATAGCCACCACTGACAGGCTGCTTGGTGGCCTAATGAGGCGGTCGGCTCGTCCCCTGTCGCAACAGACGGGTGTCTAACCTCACGCAAAACCATCACTGCAATTGGAAGTAATTGGAGGTCTTTTTGCCAGGCTCAGCAGGGAAAGCAAGGAGCAAAAGGGCACAGGTGAACGACTGCCGGGGCTCGGCCGTGGTCCCCTCGGGGTCGGGGCGCACTGGTGGCAGGGTGTAGAGGTTTGCAATGCCGTTGCCCGCTCTGGGATACTCCTCTCCAAGGCAGGGTGTGCACCCTGCCGTCACCAATCAGCCGTAACGGCTAAGAGTCATTAAAATAAACCCCAGCAAAAGTATTGCAAACATCCCAGATTATATAAAGGGCCAGTTTTAGACAGCAGCATTACCTCTGTGGTGTTATAGACTCCCTTCCACCCTTCTTACTCCATTTCTCATCAGCGGCGGTGGCTCAGGTCTCTTAATAGAAAGTCCCATGCTTGTCCTGGTCTCCTCACCACACACAGAGCAGGAATTTGGAGCAGCGTTATTGTTTGGGGTACTTCAGGACTCAATGTTCTCCTGAAGTGTTATTTTTTCTTTTAAAAGCATTATTATTTAACAGTTTGATTAAAAATAATACTGAAGTGTGAGAAGGGGCACTTGTGACACACCAACCTGACCTACTAATTTAAATTCCCAAATGCTCTAACACAGAGCTCCTGAAATGGAGGACACTTAATAACTGTATTTGCTAAGGACATGTGGAAGGGTATTCTTGAAACAAATACTTTCTTTTTTTGATATAGCTGAGATGCTGCAGAACATCCTCTTCTCCTCAGGATGCCGCATGGCTAAGGTACAAACCCCATCAGCTCCCAAAAGCCACAGATTACTGCAGACACCAGACTGGCAATCCCAGGACAAGGCACATCAGCCAGGGCATGGGTGAGTCTCTTCAGCACGCTACTGCTTCCCCTGTGAGCGAGGGTGCTCACACCAGCAAGGGGACAATGGAAGCTTTTGGCCAGGGCTATTGTCTGCACAGAAATGATGAAAACATCAATTCCACTCATTTGCTCAGGCTCAAGACNAGGATGCTGCATGGCTAAGGTACAAACCCCATCAGCTCCCAAAAGCCACAGATTACTGCAGACACCAGACTGGCAATCCCAGGACAAGGCACATCAGCCAGGGCATGGGTGAGTCTCTTCAGCACGCTACTGCTTCCCCTGTGAGCGAGGGTGCTCACACCAGCAAGGGGACAATGGAAGCTTTTGGCCAGGGCTATTGTCTGCACAGAAATGATGAAAACATCAATTCCACTCATTTGCTCAGGCTCAAGACATTCAGCAATCTCCAAGATCAGTGCATTTGCTCTGAGCACATAGCATGTGCGGATATCTAGCACTCTACATTAAAACAAACAAAAAAAGCCCTTCCTAACTTTCCTGAAACTCATAACAACCAGTACACTGTAAAACATTGGTGTACAGCCACTTTCTTAAATGTTTATGTATTTCACCTGCTGAATATAACGGCTTTTTCATTGAAGGACAGTATGACCTCATTGTCAAGATTTTGGCTCAGAAATCATGAGAATAAGAGGGGAGGCCACAGTCTCCCATACTGACCCTTCTTCCTTCAGTAACTGTTAATACAGCTGATGCTCTGAGACATTTAAATTCCTGTGTTGGTTTGCTCCCTGACACAGACATTTTCTTTTAACCACAAGAGTTTCCTGTATTTTGGGCTTGCTCCAGGGCAGATGGAGCAGATGGACAGCCTTGGTGATGTCAATGAGACAGCAGGTCTGGAGAGAACAGGAGTCCAAATACAGGACAGGGAGGCAATAGAAAGAGGAGTGTGCAGTTCAGAACTAAGAGAGAAGACTGAGAAGTAAGCACAGACGTGCTCCACCATGCCCCAGGATTATTAAAAGGACAGAAACAATTACCAAAGAGAAAACAGCATCTAAATTGGCCTTTGGGAAAAACGGTTTTAAGAAATTTCTATAAACACTGGAAGAAGAGACAAAGCAACCTCTTTACAGTGTTTGCATGGTTGAGGCAACTGAACCCAAAAGACAAAAAGGCCTAGTAGAGAAAAGCAGACACTGTGAGAGAGAAAGGATGTGCAACAGAAAACCAGATTAATCTTGAGGGTAGAACAACTGAAATTCAGTCCATGGGGAGTTTGGAATAAAATTATCATCATTCTGTTTTGGAGAAAAGATTAGAAATTACAGCATTCTTTATAGGCAGGAAATAAGAAAAAACCATCAAAACAAAATTAAGTTTTTCCAAATTAGGCAACAGCTGAGATTCCCATTTCTTGGTCTCCTGAGCTGCCAGGCACTCATCTTTCCTGTCCAGCAACCCAAGAAAAAGCCAGGTGTCCTCAGGCCTGTTCCCAGGCTGTCAGGAGGGCACAGCAGAGGTTGCCAGACCACTGGCTCCTCCACAAGGAAACCATGGAGCTAGGTACCCTCCACACAGGCAGTTGCTGGGACACATCTACGCTAAACCTGCAGACGCCAGAGCCAGGAGCAGCCAGAATGGCTGGAAGGCACTGAGCCAGCAGACCCTGGAAAACCAAACTCCCTGAGAGTCTGCCAAGCAGCTTGGCAGCAACCAGGCAAAGGGCCAGTGCTTCAGCACAAGTCAGCAGTAACCTCTTCTCCTCTTTGGTATCAGCTAGTCAGACTTCTCCTGAAGATACTCCTCACCATTCCTGCTGTGAAGCTGCATGTATGGCCACTGAGGTGGTCCCACACCCCTTCTTCTACCAGAGCTCGCAGCAGGGTGCAGCAGACAGTTGTCTGGGTGCTACCCCAATGCAGCCAGCACATCTCCTTGTACCATACTTAGTTGGACTTAACGCTTATTCTACCCCTGCCCTAAAGCTACATTTGATGCAGATCGAAGCAATTGTAATCCATTCTTCCTGCTCTACATTCTTCGTTTGCAATTGCTTTGGCTCCATCCTTAGACAACACATAAAGTTATTACAGACATTTTACAATAAGTAACTTTCTTGTTCTTGTATGACCATTTACTGCTATAAGATATAGTTGCTGCTCGCCCACAAAACGTCCTCAGGCAAAATACTCTTAGTTGGTAAAACTAAACATTCTGGAAGGCTTTACAGGATCTACGATCTCAAGCGAGTCTGACTATGTTTTATCGATTTGTTTTGGCTGTATGTGGACAAAGAATTGAGGATCTATCCTGCAGATTTAACTTAGGTTGGTACTGTATTACAGAAATGGGGACTTGTGCCCAGGTCAGAATTAGGCCTTCAATCTTAAAGCCAATGACAATACATGATTCAAATGTGACCTTTGCATGAAAAAGTCATATGAAGAACGAGCTATGCTAAAACCCAACCTCACATCTCCTCTTACAAGACGCACACGCTCCCACTCACTTTCAGGAGCTCTGCTCCTATCTTGTTCCTGGAAACCCAAAAAAGAAAAAGACAACAGGAGAGTTTTCACTGATTTTTCATTAGATACTCTGCTTGCTTTCGTTTGTTTGTTTTGTTTTAAATCACAATTAATTTCCTTTCCCCCAGATTTCTCTAATCTCCTTTTCCCCACAGTGTGTCCATTTTAGCCAGCCTCCACTCTTCCCTCTAGTACCTGACACTGCTCTTTTTGTCAGGGGAGGTGCAGAGAGTTGAAGTTTTCCTCTCTCCATTTCCCTTTGGTCCTGACACTGCTTCTGACCCCTGCTCAGCCTTTGCTTTGAAGTGCTTTTTCTGCTCTCTGTTTTCCCACCGGATCGTGTTAACCCTCCTCCTTTCCCCACTCCATCAGTTGGCTTCAATAACTGAGAGTATCTCACTGGAACCTCCTCTTTTGTCTTATCAGCGTGCTTTCACTTCTCATAAACCCCTACCCACCTTCCACATAAAACAGTTTGGCAAAAGGCAACTACTGCACAGGCCTGGAAACACTGCTAAACATCACACAGGGAACACTGCGTGCTGTGTGAGACAAGTCGGTCGAACAGGTCTCACATTCAACCCTTGCAACTTTGCAGCAGCTTCTAAAGGCAAGAAGCCACATGCTTCCCGCTCCCCAAGACCGTTGTATCTAAAGTGCCCTTTTGGCCATATGCTGCAATGTTACCCTTGCAGGGCTCTGCACCTTTTCTCCTGCTCTATTGCAATCTAAATAGAAAAGCCCCCACAAATTTGGCTTAAGTATAGATGACTGATTAGATTCAGTCTCCTTGGTGCTACAGCTCCTAGCTGATGGATGTTCAGGTCAAAGCAAGAAATGGCATCAGCACAAAGAGAATGGTTTGGCTCTCACTTATTAAAGACTCCTGAAAGCTTTCCAGATCTATAAATATTCACATTATTCCCACAGAGGGGTAGAAAGAGAATGATTTGTATCCTTCTAGCTTGTTCTGTTAACACATTCCCATTTTTCAGTGTTTCCCAGTTGGATAAATACCATGACAAACAGAGGAAACCCCTGCGAGAGAAAATACATTTTAAAGTAAATTGCAGTGATGTGTAGTTTATAAATATTTGCAATGGTAAAGGGAAAATATCTCGATTCATCACATTAACGTCTGCTGAATACAAAGATGACCAATCTCCGTTGATGCCTCTCTTAAAGATATGAATAGAATTCCCACTATAGGAAAAAACCATGAAGACCTGTGTATGCTACACAAACACACATACATAAAGATATAGACAAAAATACTTTAAAGTAGAAAATGGTATTTTAACTACAATAGTAAAGCTCGATTTATTTTCTATACCTCTTGTGCCAGAAAGTTAAACATCTCACAAAATCGAAGTCATACTGCCTGAGGATCAAAACCAGAGAAAATTCAAAGCTGGGTAAATGTTATAACCTCTTAACTACTCCATTAGTGAGAACTGATGATAAGATTTAAATAAGAACGCACAAACATTTTGTTCAAAAATTACATTGCAGAGATAAACCGTAAGAGCTTGGGAATATCCTGGTTAACGAAGAAGGCTGAAGGACTCGTACAGATCTCTTCTCCAGTCTCAAGTATTTTTCAGTATTACTTACTAGATTATTAATTATTTTTTAAAGGATTATCGTAGTTACAAACTCCAGCTCAGGCTTTTTCACTCACCACTTGAGAATAGTGCAAACGAGCGCATTTCCACATGTGTACGTGATCTACATACGCATGTGGCTTAACAGTACACGGGAGCAGCATGTGGACACCGAGCCACAGCATTCAAACACACGTCCATGGGTAAGGCTGGGTTTAAGTGAGCCCCTCTCCTAACATCTCCGGACAAGCTAGTTCCTCTGTGCTGTACTGACGCAGCTGTAAAGGCAGTAACAACCTTTCCCTGCTCCCACATTTTTAACTACCTTGGACATTTCAAGTGTTTAAGGCAAGCACTACCTCTTAGCCTACAAACATCTTTCACCTAACACAAACAGGTCTGTGTTGGGTCTGTGTGGCGGGGCTTTGGTAAGAGGGGCAGGGGCTACATGGGCAGGTGGCCCCTGTCAGAAGCTGCTTGAAGCTCCCCCAGGTCCAAGGTGGCCCCACCTTGGGCTGAGGCCCGGCCATTTAGGGACAACAGGTGGGCCCCTGCCATAATGGATTTAAGAAGGGGACAGGACAAAGGAACTGGGGACCACAGCGGAGCAGAGAGAGACCTGCAGCCTGTGGGGGACCCCACGGCAGGGGAGGTGCCTGCTCCTGATGTAGGCCATGATTCTGTGGGCAGCCCGCGCTGGGTCGGTGCGTTCCTGAGGGGCTGCACCACGTGGGAAGGACTCCTGTCAGAGGGGTTCGCGAGGGACCGTGTGCCATGGGAGAGACCCCACACTGGAGCAGGTGAAGCATGTGAGGAGCCCCCCCGCCTGAGGGGGAAGGAGCGGCAGGGACAGCGTGTGGAGAACTGACTGCACCCCCATTGCCCGTCCCCCTGTGCCGCTGAGGGGGAAGAGGAAGGAGACACATCAGGAGCGAGGGGGCTCGAGCCCAGGAAGGAGGCGGGGGTGGGGGAAAGGGGTTGTTCTTTTAAGATCTGTCTTTCGTGCCTCCTTATCCTACTCTGTTTTGATTGATAATCAACAAAATCGAATTTTTTCCCCAAGTTGAGTCTGGTTTTGCCCGAGACCATAATTGGTGAGTGACCCCTCCCTGTCCATGTCCCGACCCACCGTTACATTTTCTCCTCACCCCATTGGGGAGAGGGAGGAGTGAGCGAGTGGCTGCGGGGGGCTTTGTTGGCAGCTGGGCCTAAACCACGACGTGGTCCTTCTCGCAGTTGCTCATTTTCTAGCTTTTGCAATTAAAGAATATCTGACATAAGTCATTAAAAGCCTACCCNGAACTGGGGACCACAGCGGAGCAGAGAGAGACCTGCAGCCTGTGGGGGACCCCACGGCAGGGGAGGTGCCTGCTCCTGATGTAGGCCATGATTCTGTGGGCAGCCCGCGCTGGGTCGGTGCGTTCCTGAGGGGCTGCACCACGTGGGAAGGACTCCTGTCAGAGGGGTTCGCGAGGGACCGTGTGCCATGGGAGAGACCCCACACTGGAGCAGGTGAAGCATGTGAGGAGCCCCCCCGCCTGAGGGGGAAGGAGCGGCAGGGACAGCGTGTGGAGAACTGACTGCACCCCCATTGCCCGTCCCCCTGTGCCGCTGAGGGGGAAGAGGAAGGAGACACATCAGGAGCGAGGGGGCTCGAGCCCAGGAAGGAGGCGGGGGTGGGGGAAAGGGGTTGTTCTTTTAAGATCTGTCTTTCGTGCCTCCTTATCCTACTCTGTTTTGATTGATAATCAACAAAATCGAATTTTTTCCCCAAGTTGAGTCTGGTTTTGCCCGAGACCATAATTGGTGAGTGACCCCTCCCTGTCCATGTCCCGACCCACCGTTACATTTTCTCCTCACCCCATTGGGGAGAGGGAGGAGTGAGCGAGTGGCTGCGGGGGGCTTTGTTGGCAGCTGGGCCTAAACCACGACGTGGTCCTTCTCGCAGTTGCTCATTTTCTAGCTTTTGCAATTAAAGAATATCTGACATAAGTCATTAAAAGCCTACCCCATGAAGCTGTCCAAAACACAAACCAGTCAAGAAAAGGCTCTGGGAACAGCACACATGGAATGTACGGCCCCTTGCTTCACAGCTACCAGCCTGCTTATGTGCAGTGAGGACTTCTCACCTTTAAAAATAAATAAAATAATAAAAAAATACATACACACCCAACACCTATTCAGCTGGCAAACAGCTCAGCCACATGGAAAATAAGTTGGGGACAACCTATTTTAATCTCTTCACAGTCCCTGTGAAAATCAAGGTGGCCAAGGCCACCAGCGTGGCTTTCCACACATTACCAGCGCTGCTGCTGTGCTCGAGGGCTGCAGGAGCCCCAGGTGGCCCTCAGAAGAGCCTCCTCCTTCCAGGTACCTCAAGGATTTTAGGAAGGTGAATGCTTACGGTTACAGAGCTGGCTAACGACCCTCATGCATTTTACACTGGCCATTAAGCAGCCTGCAGGCAACCAGCATGGATCCAAAGCTGTGGCATATGTTCATTTTGCCTGAGGGAAAACAAGGTAGAAGAAAGAATTCCTGGCAGAACCCACACCTTGACTCTGTACACAAATACCATCTTGCATGCTCCCATTCTGGCTTATTTTCACTGCATTATATCCTCAAGGTCTCAGCCTTGCTGTGCTGGACAGCGTAGATGAGCAGAAGCAGTCGTGTCCTTACTGGTAAATTCAGGGCACCAGATGAAGGCAGAAAACCTGCAGCCCCACCAAGACCAAAGGGAGCTGTAATGGGCTGTACTCTACCCTTCCACNCAGAGGGGTTCGCGAGGGACCGTGTGCCATGGGAGAGACCCCACACTGGAGCAGGTGAAGCATGTGAGGAGCCCCCCCGCCTGAGGGGGAAGGAGCGGCAGGGACANGTGAAAATCAAGGTGGCCAAGGCCACCAGCGTGGCTTTCCACACATTACCAGCGCTGCTGCTCTGCTCGAGGGCTGCAGGAGCCCCAGGTGGCCCTCAGAAGAGCCTCCTCCTTCCAGGTACCTCAAGGATTTTAGGAAGGTGAATGCTTACGGTTACAGAGCTGGCTAACGACCCTCATGCATTTTACACTGGCCATTAAGCAGCCTGCAGGCAACCAGCATGGATCCAAAGCTGTGGCATATGTTCATTTTGCCTGAGGGAAAACAAGGTAGAAGAAAGAATTCCTGGCAGAACCCACACCTTGACTCTGTACACAAATACCATCTTGCATGCTCCCATTCTGGCTTATTTTCACTGCATTATATCCTCAAGGTCTCAGCCTTGCTGTGCTGGACAGCGTAGATGAGCAGAAGCAGTCGTGTCCTTACTGGTAAATTCAGGGCACCAGATGAAGGCAGAAAACCTGCAGCCCCACCAAGACCAAAGGGAGCTGTAATGGGCTGTACTCTACCCTTCCACCAGAGCTGGAGGGAAATGGCTTTCAGGAACAACAAAGGAGTATGTACATTTTGTACCATGTTAAAGGGGGAAAGTAGTAACAAGGAGAAGAAAAGCTTGGGTTGTGAAAGATGTTCCAGCAGAGGTGATTAATTGTGTTGAAAGAAACCCCAACTGTTGTTTCAAATTACTTTCCAATTAGCTGCAAAGTTACTCCCTCCTTTTTTCCTTTTGTTTTATTTCTCTTTTCTTTCTTCCTTTTACCTGTGTTTGATTTAGAGTCAATGTTGGTGATTTGTGTTATGACAGCAAAAATAAAGGATCTGTGTACTGTATGCATGGGGATTTAAAGCATTGCCTTTGATGCCTCATTAGTTGCGTGTGGCTACATGCAACACTGTTTGACTGAGATATATTGCCCAGGATTTAATTCCAGAATAATTTCAAAGGCATTAATCGAATGCTTGCCCTTTTCACCACGGTATTTAAAGGGTACTTTGTATGCCAAGCTTAAAAAAAAAGAGCAGAGGAAACACAGATGCAGTACTGCTGGAGCGTGTAGTGAACTTTGTTAAAATGTTAAACGTTTATTGGAATTATTATTTTTTTTAAAGAAACCAAGATAGTGTTAAACCAGTTGTTACTTCAATTAACTTTCTTTGCTACAAGGGAGAGAGCAGATTATAATTTTTTTTTTTTTTTTTTTTTTTTACAAACAGCTCTCAGAACTACTGAACAATATCCCATTTGTTCAGTAAGACTTAAAGACGAGAATGGTCTCAGGCTGGAAAAAAATAGATGTGCACATTTCTGTGCTGACTGAGCAAAACAAACCAGACAAAGCTTCTCCCACAGTAGAGAGGAGATCAAACCCCAGAGCTGAGCTGAAGGTCACGAGTCTCACAGCGCTCCAGGCACAGTCCCACCACAGCTACTCCTGCTGGAAGGCCGCTCCGGTACCCACCAGAGCAGCAGTCATAAACTCTCAGCTTACAGTCTGGCAGGGAACTCCAAGGATGGGAGCCTGCCTCCCATGCATGAAAGCAACCCTCCAAAACAGGCACCACTCTCATTTACCACTCATCTACAAACTCTGTTAAGGTCGAGCGCACTGCATTTCCTCATTTTCTCTCTGTTTACCTTAGCCCTGCAGTTTCAGGGATGCCTACTGATAAAACATGAGAAAGTTCATTTTATCTAGCTTACAGTCTTTAATTCTGAAATGAAGAAAAAACCCCAAAGCACAATTTTGCTTGAACTTACAGCAGAGACATCTCTCTGCCTGTCTCCCCTTGCCTGCAATGGATTGCACTTCAGAGCAGCTGGTTGTGCAGGGGCAGCAGCCTGGTGCTGTGCCTGCATCATCCTGTTGCCTTCAAGGCAGCCTTTATCAGCATCCCTGTGTTGCAAACGCATCGACATTTCAACATTTGGTCCGGAAACGTTGGTGCAACACTTTATAAGTAACATAGCTTCATGCACCATTTTATTTTACGAATGGTTACAATTGGCTGGAGCTGGCAGTTCTGCCAGAGCCTGAAGGACAGTGGGCATTACTAAACTTTGCAACTGGATTTGAAATTTAACACCGTTTGGGAAATACACGTGATTACCTAGAACTGTGTTTTCATGTGGCAAAACTCAGGACTCTACAGGACTAATACACCGCAATTGGGCTTTAGCTGGAAGCCACATTTTACTGCCTCAAACGTTGAACTTCTGAGCAGCCACTATCAGAACAAGGTGCAGGAGGCAGAAGGATTTGTTTGCATTTTTAACTCATCCACCAGGAGTTGGGTTTTGTAAAGCTGCGCCACAAACTAGCATCTTATTCTGCACAAATGACGCAGGCAAGGGCGACTTCCCTGGAAAAAGCAGAATTTTTGCTTTTGTATGAATATGTTCCTCTTAGAATCTTCCCTTCTCTTTCAAGTTTAAGATGGTTGATGGACTGTCAGTCTGAGACACAGACAGGCAGATGCAAGCTCCCAGCAGCACTGCTATCAGTCTCTTCCTAGAGCTTCACTCGGAGCCACCACGTCCGTGTTTGCACCTCTTCATCCCTTTATCTCAACACAGGACTACTCGTGGCCTGAGCAACCTCCCCTGCCACTTCTCCTCTCCGCAGCCCCAGATGTCTTCCTGCAGTAATACTGCCCCATGATTTCTCACCTACTAAATTACCCAGGCAGCATTATGGCTAGGCAGCATGCATGGATTTTTATAATTATTGTTTAGAGACACAACATTCTCCTTTAAGCCCTTAAGGTCTACCTCTATTGATGTGCCTTACTAAAAGAAAAATATAGAATTAGTTTGTTGAGGGTTTGGTTTTGGGGGGGTTTGGGGTTTTTTTTTGTTTTGTTTTTAATTGCTTTTGTTCTAGGCATAACAAGATCCTGGTCCTCAACATCATTGCAATACAAATAATAAATGAAGTAATAACATCAGAGAGATATGTGAGAGACCAAAATCCGTCTCACAAAGACAGACTTTTATAAGGCATTTTAGCCCAAAAGAAAAAAAAGAGAAAAAAAAGTTGTTTTAACCAACTGGATTCCAAGAAGCTATCTTAAGTCTGCTAAAAAAACCAGCATTAACAAAGGCACCAAATTCCTTCATGTGCCTGGAAATGCACATGTACACAGAGATCCTTTCCATTTCTGCTCTGCCTACTGAAGGAAGTGCAAAGGAGCAAATCTATCGACACACCCGGGCTGCATCTGGCTTTGACGCTCTGCTGTGCTGCGCGGTGGGGGTGAGCACGGAGGGGCAGAGGAAAGGCTGCCCAAAGTGCTCTTTCCAGCTGAATTCAAGCATGTATGTAATTTAATTGGGAATGTTGCATTACTGTATATGTACTTTGCAACTACTGTTGCAACTACTGTATAGCAATAGTTATCTCGGCTCTTTAGTAACTAATGACAGCTTTTTACAATTAAACCATTTTGTCGTGTAGAAGGGTCTGAAGAGAGACCTTACATTGCACACGAAGGTCCCTGCATGTCACAAATGTGCAGAACTGAGGCTGGTCCCTAGAGGATAGAGCTTGGTTTGGTTTTCCTGTTGAGATTCAAGTTAACCATAGCACATGCCCAACTTTTGGTGTACCCCAAATGCCATATCAAAGGTATTTCCCCCATTTCACCCTAACCATATGATGTTTTGACTGCAACATCATGTGAAGGTTAACAGCCTGTGGAACATAATGGCCCTGCAGAATTTTCCCAAGTTCTGCTATTTTATGCACTTAACTAAGGCTTCAGCTTCAAATACGCAGAGCGTGAAGTCCTGCTTTTACAAGATTTCATGGCATATTGAGGAACGAAGCACTAGGGTTCGGGGCAAGTGATTTACTGACATGGGGTTATCCAGAGGTTTAATTTGCCTTGCATCTCACCCACACGCTTTGTTTCCTTCTTTCCATTCTTTCTTCAGAGGCAGCATGTTGCACGCCACTGGCAGTGAAAGGGCCTCCCATTACACAGCAGCAATTCATTTATCTCAGCTTCTCTCCAGCTGGATATCAATGATTCCCCAGGATCTGCAAAGCCTCTTTAAGAGCCCATCAGAAGTACAGAAGCCTCTTTTTTCCTACTGCTCAGCTAAACACAACTTCTGCATTCAGATTACCCAGCCTGATTTGTGCATCAATCTCATTCCCTCCCTGTTGATAAAATATTAGGTGTCAGAGTGTTTTAATCTAACAACCTGCCAGCCACAGTCCCATTCATCTGCTAAGATGGGGGCAGCCCCCCCGAGCAGGCTTAAAATATTGTCTGATCCAGCGATGCCTTTACCTTTGGAAGCTGGATTATTCCAGTGCCTAAAGATCAAGTCCTGTCCTTTACCTCACACCAGACACCACAGCTGGGAGTGGAAGAAGAGACATCCAATAGATTTGGACCTGAAGTGAGACCTCCAAAGGGTTGTTTTCACAGCAAACTGACCAGCTTTAAAGCACTTTGTCCAACCCTGTATCCTTCCAGGGCTGTGCAAATACTTGGCTGCCAGGAGATGGATTTTGTCATAGCAACATCCAGGAGGACAGTTGGTTCTGACATTTCCATATTTACTCTGGCTCACTCCTGTAGCTTGGAGACTTGCATCATGATGTCTCCATCGATGGTGAAAACCATCACACATCCTCTGCCTCAGTACATGTACAAAGTTTACACCTACTCGCTCACAAATACTGGTCATCGGATAGGGGTGTTTTTAAAGAGTTAGAGTTCACAAAAGCAAGTGTTTTTGCTCAGGGATGCTACTGGATCACAACCCGCTAGTGACCATCAGCTCCAGTTATTGCTCTTAACAGTTATTGCTGATCATGCAGAGCCTCCTACCTCCCTCCGCAGCTACTCTGCATTTCATGTAAGTCATTGAAAGACTGGAAATTCACAGAAAACAACTGCATGCAGGAATGACTACTTATTTTACAAGGATATGCTAGCAGTTAGGACTAACTATCATGTTACAAATACGCACTTGCATGCAGTAATGTGAACCATAACAGAAATTAATTAGCAATGCAAACATAAAATAGATAAATTAAAGTACACTAAGCCGGGCTTCATTTCCTCCACAACCTGCTTGATTTTAGTCTGACTCACTCTATAAAAGTGTTTTTCTTTGGGTTTATCATTTGCCCTTTTGAGTCCTTCTCTAAAACTTACCCTCACAGAACAGCCCGAGAAGCCCTGTCTATACCAGCAAGCACTGGACCCTTCATGGCAATATTTATTTAAGGGGAAGAATAGCTGCATACTTACTGATTTTGAGATGGGTTTTCAAAACACACAGAGGGGATTAGTCCTTAGCTCATCCTAACCTCTGAACTCATGTAGCTTCTTCAATTAACCTGCAGAAGTAATTTAATGATATGCTGGATGAAACCCAAAAGTAAATGATGGGCACTTGCAATATGCTCAGACAAGATTACAGCAAAAGAACACGTGCAGGCAGACACCAGTAGCCAAACCCAAGAGAAAACATCTACTGAGCCCCAAATCCTTTGCCTGTGATGATTACAGTAATACCATAGTAACACCTCAAAGTCCCAGCTGAGATGCAGAGCTGACATGTTAAATACCATAAAATACAGAAAAAATAAGGCTGTCTGGATGCTGACGTTCTTGCTGCTCTCTAGAGAGGGGGGACAAATTGGAAGACATCACCTCTTTCTTTCAACCCAGCGGACGATGGTTGAGGAGGTAAAGGACAAAACCTGCTCTATTGACCTCCAGCCAAGGCTTTGCTCTCAACTTCAACACAAGTTGGACCAAGGTCCAGTGTGAAAGAGGGAATCTGAACACGGGGGAGAAATTAAAGTTGCTCTCTGGAGCTGCAGTCTGCAAGTCTGAGGATGTGCCACTGAGAGATGTGCCACTGAGAGATGTGATGATCTCTCAAATGTTTGGCATGACTACCTTCACGTGCTGCTATCACTCTGAGTGCTCCTTTGGCCTGTATCAATTACCTTGGGATGCCCTTTGGTGCCTTGTATGCCCACAGGCCATTGCGTGGATACAGAGGCAGTGAAATTGTTGCCACGCTTTTTTAGAGAGACTTTCTCTGTGTTCATCTGCACTTTATAGCCTGTGATTCTCTGCCACAGATTTGTGATAAGCGTAGAAGCAGCTCTGCCTTACAGTTTAGCTTCTTTAATGTGAAATAGGGATACAACAGTCCACTTCAGTTCCAAATCCAGCCAGAACATCTTTCTTTCACAATCAGTAAAGCAATTTTAAGATGTTTCCTTGGGGCAGTGGAAATATGAAATACAGCAGAGTCTCCAGCTTTAAAGTAGACTTTGGGTTTTGGTTTGGAATTTTTTCAGTTTTGTGGGTGGGTTTTTGGGGGGGTTTGTTTGTTTTTTACTGTGAGTAGTGTGATATACACCAGCCACTATTATAGACTAATAAAACGAAAACTCAATTTTCTGTCACAATGAAGATGATCAATAAAATTTTAAACAAGGACAACATCCATACAATTCTATAAACCTGAGTGGATTCATCAAGTTCCCTTTAAAAAGCACACCGACCCTTACAGAGAGTGTTCTATAGGGGTATGAATTATCTGGTTTTACCATAGCAGGGATACACTGTACATCATGATACGCTCTTCAATGTTGCACGAACTACCCCTCTTAAAAGGTTAGGGATTGCTCTTCAGTTCCATCGGGTTGTTCAGCAATAGCAGCCTGCCTAGCAACACAAAATCTTCAGAGCAGAATGCAACACACCAAGAGAATACAAATAGTTAATTAAATTAAAGCAAATATTACTCCATATGACGCAGAAGCCTGTAGGGTTCAGCTGAAATCACGATCCTCTCTGAAAAGAGAGAGGATCTCTGCTCTACAGTCTCGGTAGAGAAGACAGACACGGAGATGAAGGAAAGACATTGCCTGGAGGCAGAGGCGATATGGCCACTACTTGCAGATGCCACGAGTCCTGGGCATCCTTTCTGAGGTTTCTTGAGTATGAATGGATGTGCAAGTCTTACGAGCAAATTAACTAGAGAGGGAGACCAGGGAAAAGGATGGGCAGAGAGATGGCGAGTAGGACAGAGGCATGGAAGTGTCATAGCCGCAGGCAGAAACAAGCTAAATATGCTTGAGGCTCGCTTGCCTGCAGTGACAAATAACTAAGTCATACAAAGTCTGCTACAAACCAGCCTGGCACCAAATAAAAAGGGAGGTGCTGCAAAACAGGAGAGGGGCCGCTACTGGCTCTCACAGCTATGAGAGGATGCTGGGAACCAAACTTTGGGTGGGAAAGCAGCAAATCACCTTCCTGAAGCAGCTTTGAAGTGGCATGAAAACTAAAGCAAATATTCAGGAAGAATCTGAGTCCTTTGCCTTGGAAGAGGAGGAAAGGTGGATGGCTCCATGGCCATGTACAAGGCCACAGTCTGTCAGTTTGTAGCAGGCAGGAGGACATGGAGAACCCTGGGGAGCACCCCAACAGTTAGGGTGGGCAGTGGGGCACAGTTGTAAGTCAGATGTTCACCCAGGAGCAGTGTAAGCAGCAGCTCCTGAACCCTGTTGAAAAGTCTGTCCTGATAGTACCTACGCATCAGATCAGCTTTATTGCCAGCGTACTTAGAGAAAAAGAGCCAAAATGCTTTCAAGCACTGATAAGAGAGGTTTCTGTGAGGCACGCCAAGAAGGCAAAAAAAACCCACTGTGTTTTTCTTCTGTCTGGAAATGTGGAAACACTGTCCAAACCAGGGAAGAAAGGCCTCTGGGAGTATTTGAATTAGAACCCATGGATCTGATTAAGGAAAACACTTTAACATGCTTAAAAGGCTTTGCTGCATTAAGGCCCAAATCAAGCAAGGTACAGATGTAATGTAATGTAATTAGAGAAAGAGGATTAAAGAGCCCGATTCTTCATTTAGGAAAAAGGATGCAGAGTTTACCATTTTGCAGGGCACGCAGAAGATAAGAGTCTATTAGCCTGGGCAACCCAAGGATTTATCTTCCCAGGTTTCCTCCTCCCTGCCGTATGGAGCTATCAGTGCTCTCCCATGCTGAATGCTTGGAAGTCCACACCAGGTTAGGACCCATGTTTGCCTCAGAGCAACAGCAGCATTTACTCCAGTGTAACTATTGGAGTATTATGCTATGGTTATACGGTAATCATCAGAAAATAAAAGTGCTCTTTTTTTACCCACAGGCCACTGTAGTTGGAATTAAAGGAAACAGAACTGCAAGAAACAGGAAAATTACTTCATGTAACAAAAGCAAGACCACAATTTAGGATAGTCCATTCCCAAACTTGAGCTTGTTCTAAAGGTAACACAACAGTTCTTTTCCGGTGCGACAAGAATTTCATAGAAAAGTCATCAATAATTCAGCCATTTCTGGAGCTATTGGGTTTTTTTGGTTGGTTGGTTGGATTTTTTTTAAGATTGGATGTATCAGATATAAATGTCTTCCTAAAAGCCTACAAGACATACACCTAGTTCCCCTTCAACACCACTCCAAGTAGTCCTTGCTGAGAGCAGCAGCAGCAGCAAAGGCTCCCTGCTCTGCATCTGCCTACATCCTCTGGCCTCACTAGTGCGCTACGGGCCACAGCAACAAGCAGGAGAGGCGGCAGTGCCACAGGCAAAGCTTCACACAGCAGCATAGCTAGCATTACAGTGCTGTTCATAGTGAGTGTTTTCCTGTATTACAGAACAGGACTGGCCTTAACAGTTCTTAAAGGTCTCACACAAAGGCTCAGTTGGGTTCTTAGGACAGGAAATGGCAGGGACAGACAGCACTGAAGAGGTTTTCAGCGAAGCCTTCATCTGACACAGGCAGCACTTGCCATTTTTCTCTGCTGGCGTGATCGAAATGTTGATATCTGCATAGTCAGCACCATACTTTGACTCAGATGCAACTCTTGCAATAGCAGAGCAAGACTGCATCATTGACAGGATACTGATTCATTTGAAATAGCGAATGATGGGCTGGAGAATAATGAAATATGGGAAGATCTGAAATTCTTATCTTCAACGAATCAAGCAATCAAGAATTGTAACTCCCTAATTCTACTCCTACCTACTCTTTTCCTTTCTTGTCAGGGAAGATAAAAACAGATGTGAATTCAGAGACTTATGCTTTAATTCACTATTGAAATGTTCATGTTAACTTATTTTACATCTTTAGTTATTGAATTTTCAGCCACAGGACTAGTATTGGATAAAACTAAAAATTAGCGATGGAAAAATATTCATGAACACATGCAAGAGGGTAACACTTGCTTCAGAAATAGATTTACAGGAGGAAACCTTAATCAGGCAGAGCAGTCACAGGAAGAGTATCCAGAAACCACGTCTCCAAACATGCAAGGATGAAGCAGGCATGTGGTTTGCTGAATGCGGCTCCCCTTGGTCCTACTGCAAGCCACAGATGTGAGGTGGCAGGAAGATGCTGAAGTTGCCCAAATTTAAGGACCTCTCTGGAGCTAATATGTGTTCCTACTGAGACAGGTAATGGTTACAAGTCCAGCTCTGTCACTACCAAAGGGGTGCCAGCACTCAGGTCACTCAAACCAATACAGTGGCACAAAACGGTCACATACAGGGTGCAGCAAGTGGTCAGAAACAGTAGCAAGCATTGATAAAAGATTCTGATAGGATAAAGAAATGTCCTTTTTTATAGGTATTTGTCCATTAGGAGAAATTGTCTTCACTGAAAGGGTTGTCAAACATTGGAACAGGCTGCCCAGGGATCCGGCTGAGTCGCCATCCCTGGAGGTGTTTAAGACATGCAGACGTGGTGCTTATGGACATGGTTTAGCAGTGGACTTGGAAGCGACAGGGGAACAGTTGGACTCAATGATCTTAAAAGTCTTTTCCAACCGAAATGATTTTATGATTCTATAAAAGGAAAATAAAATCCCAGATAAAAGCAAACCTGAAGATTAAACATTTGTTTTATCTGTGGCTATGACACTACAGTACCATAAAGAAAAATCCTGCTGAGAATTCAAAATATGCCTTCTAAATAGTATAAAAAATAAAAATGCAAGCCTGATGTTAAGTATTTGCAAGAAAAGAAAAACATAAAGGCAAACCTCCCAAATTGGAAACAACGTAGGTCCCCAGGAATCCCCTCCTGAGAAGCTTTATTGGTTCTAGCTCTCATGAAGTCCTTACAATTTCCCACTGTATGTATGAATGCAAATAGGTCCAGAGGGTGCACTAACAAAGAACATCATAGCAGCCCGAACGATGCCATTGCCTTACACAGCGCGGATGATGTGTGCGTGCCGTTCCGACTGCCTTCCTTACGAAGGCTGTTTTTGTATGAAAACAAGAATTCTCAGCATGGGCTTCGCAAGCCAGTGTCAAGGAGCTGCGCCTTTCCTTTACTGCTCAGGACAAAGTACTCTTGGTAAGCACAGTTGAAACGAGAGGAAGTTTCAATCAAAGCATGGGAAAGAAGGGCTTTGCTGTGCAAGAGGCTGGGAGGCATTGAATAGAAAAGGCAGGGGGAATAACGAATGGCTAAACCAGCAGAAACAAGAGGATGAATTCAGCTCCTGCAGACAGTGTTTCACCAATGAGATAAGGCAAAACGACTGGGTTTTATTTTAACTTGTTTGGTCCTTGACCAAGAAACTATAAATCTAAAGCCCTGGCCAACATGAAATAAGTTGGTGTTTCCTAGTTTATTGAGCCTCTCACTAAAAAAAATGAAAACACCAGGAGACCCTCAGGCATTCAAGCAGAACTCTTTATAAAAATGACTACAGTGCTCAGCACAGAGGGTGAGTTGCCAAGGAAGGTTATCAAAACCAATGGATAAAGACCATTTTAAAGACACATCTGGACACTGTTATGACAAGAGCAGTTTGCAGCACATAGGGATAAAGTTTTAATGAAATATTCTTAACAAGAGAAACTTGCTATGCCTAGTCAGTAGCGAAAAGGCCACAATTCCTTATCTTTGCAAGTAATACATCACTGAAGGCAAAACTCCCCCCTAGGAAACACCAAGCTAAAGAGACGCTGACAGAGAATCAGGCAGTGACTGCCTACTGCTGCTGCAAGCACACCCCTTTGGCATTAGGAGTAGTAAAATATTTTCTCCCTTTATTAGAGAGGTATTTATTCACCCTGAGGGGTCTGTTTCTCTCAGACAAGGCATGAGCACCGAGTGGGTAGTAGGGAGACAGAGCAAGTGGCACATACACATTTTCATTTTGACACCAAGGGAAGGGGATTAAGTGGAAAGAGAAAGAGAGATCTTACCAGAAATGCAAGATGAAGGAAACTACTGAAAAACAACAACAAGAAAATCAATGTGCAACAGCTCTTCCGAGCCTCGAGCAGTGTCCAGAAGCCCCAAACCATTTGATCTGGCAGTCAGAAGCAAAGGCATCCCCACAGCACTCACGGAAATAAGAAAACATCTGGTTTTATCCAAATGCAGGAGGAGATGCATCCTGAAGTTACAGTACCTAATGCCTTCAGAGTGCTCAAGTGTTACGGGCTGGGTCTTGCGCTGTTTTTGTCTGACCAAAGCAACAGCTGCAGCTTCCACAGGCAAAGCCTGGACCGAAACACTGCTCAGAGCACAGATGCTGTGTTCCAGGTCTGAATTTCACAGATACTTGGTGGGGAGGGGAAGGCAAGGTAGGGGAAAGCCCCACGGCCTGCTCAGCCCCTTTGGCAGTGTATGTAAAGGGTTCAAGCTTTTCCCAGGGGATCTTGTACTGCTTATGGAGTGCCTCTGTCAAATATTGCAGAACAAATTCATCTCTTCCAGATCTTCCCACAAGTACCCACAGCTTAAGATTTTGGGCATGGTGGAGATGTCCTCAAATCTATCATGCAGCTTGAGCCTCTCCCTGCACCACTTTTTTTTTCCCCTTAAATGAGCATTTGGGAAATCATTGTTGTAGGCTGAATACCATCATAAATCATGTATTCCCATTTTTCACAGAGAACTGCCATAAATCAAATCCCTTTTTCAGAGGCAAAGAGCAGAGCAGCACTCCAAACCACACAAAAAGACCATAGATCCCAATATACCTATGAACTTCAGAAGAAAATTTACGTTCGCCGGGAACATTTTTCACTTGGGGCAGTGAGAAATCCATATGCCCTTTCTGTGGGTGTCCCAGGGAACGGGATGTGTGAGTACAGTGTCTGGACTATTCTTTGGGGGAAATTCTAGAGGGCATTTCTCATTAAAGAGACATTCCTGTAAATAAAGGAGACTACTGTATATCATCTCCCACCCAAGGCAGATGCTTTAACGCAAGCCCAAGAGGCAGGACTGCTCAGGCTCAGAATGTGAGTTAAGTCCTGGGAAGGGATCTGGAAAATGCCACCTCTGACAGCGGAGGGGAGAGAGGGGAGGCAGAGGAAGGAGATTTTAAATCACAGAAACAGCAGACTACATGTAGACTGCATCATGCTCTGGCAGAAGAAAGTGAAGGGCACTGGTGTTCAGTCTCCATCATTGTTAGGTACTGGTTTACCTCCCAAATGTGTGCCTGCCCTGAGCAGAACTTAGCTCAACTTCTACCGTAAGCTGCACACACAGAAGTTTGGAGCTACTTACAGGGCTCACAGAGTCCTACTTATTGCACATCTATTAACATAACAATCCTTTCCCTCCACATCATGGCACCAACCCCCTTCCACAGACACATCTTCTAGATGGAAGGTGACCTCAGTAGGCTCAGCTGGAGTTAGCTAGTCTTAAAAGTAGAACGTTATCTTATTAAAATCACCAGAAATTTATCCCTATGGCTTTCAATAATCAGTCCAGAAGACACCTAGGGCCCTAACACTACCCTTCTTAATCCTGTTGAGCAGCATTCTTTCTTTGCAATTGAAATCCTTCTTCCACACAGGAGCAGCAGAGCCACATATGAATCTCCCCCCACCTTCAGCCACCTAAATGCCATGTATTTAGTATAAAATGGCAATCTCTGCTCCTGCTCCAGTCAGGCAGTGCAGAGAGAAAGAAATCTTACATACATAAATTATAAAATATAATGAATCTCACTATGGAAACCCCTCTTTCTTGCCATTGTTTACGGAAGATGCTAGCAGCTTATCATTGCAGTACTGCAACACCTAGTAAAACACCCAAAAAACTATTTCCATATCGACTCAATTTCAGCACACACTTAGCTGCTTTGTTAATCTGAAGCACTAAGAACAAAAATGTAAATCACTTCACCGGCACAACCCCCCAAAGGCCAAGAGACTCCAGTTTATTCCAGAAGAACAGTTTGTACAGATCTAATTAGATAATTTACAAGATTTACAGCAAAGCCGTGAGTCATCTGTAAAATAATTTCAGATCAGTGTCATCAAGAAAGTTACAAAGGTTTTTGAATAAAGAGAACACAATCACAGTATCAGGGAACAAATTTCTTGTTTGACTCACAAACCAGACTCTTTTTCATGAACTCCCATAGGGTGACCAGTAGAATTGGTTTGACCTCAAAAATTGAGGTTTGCCATGCAGATATAAGTTAACAAAAAAAGTCATCAAAAGCAGCGCTAAGCACCAGACACCCACAAAGCATTAGCGGCAGTATAAAAACCACACGGTGCCACACAAAAAGACGATATACGAGCGACACAAAAGCAATGCACACAGAGACAAAGCCTGGAGAGTCCCGATATTACATTTCAAGCTGAGACTGCTCCACACACATCGGGAGGTCTGTACAGAGAAAGATGATCATTTTAAAGAAAGCAAGGCGCTCCTGTTTCGCAATACTTCCTCCAGCAACTCCATGCATTTTTCACATTATTTCGTTCACGCACAAGAGCCTAGAAAATACTGTTCTAGTACAATTTAGCTTTCTGTCTGCAGCTGGGGCAGGAAGGGAGGAAACTTCACTGTTAGATACTCTGGTTGCCCAAAGATTTAATAGCTTCCATTTGCAACACAATGACTGCCTAATTTAGAAAAGAATGAAAATCAAAAGATTTTGAGTAGTATCAGAGGTTTCAGATGGGGAATTTAAATACATAGTTACTGTGGGTGTTCCCTTTCCTAAGAGGCAATTTGCATAGCTGAAATTTGGCATGTCTCCAAAATGTTTGCTTCTCTAAGAACACAGCATTACTAGAACTGCCTGTGGTATGGCCCACAGCACTTAAGGCATTCCTCTGGAGCAGGGAGCTAGGCTCAGCCTAGCTTCTGCCCGGCCAACCTAGGGCCAAAGCAAAGGCGTGAAGTCGTACCCTACAAACCCTGCTCTAGGTAAGCTGTTGGGCTTTGCCTCCCTGCTCAGCTCCAAACTGTCTTATCTACACCGCCTTCTGCATCTGAACTAGTAACCGTTCCCACCCCCCCCACTGCTTTCTATTTATATTGTCATATTTATATCATTCCTCTGAAATTAAACATGAGCTATTTATTTTCTGCAGTACCTACAGCAGTATTTCGAAGTTATAACAAGTAGCAGAGAAGAAAATTATGCCTAAGATAACCTACGTAGAAAGCTTGGGTATGCCTTCTGTTTTTCCACTCTCACTAGGAACTAGCTAAAAATAAAACCGCAGTGTAGCAAATTTAAAATGCTCAACACATGAGGAAATTTAAGTAACACACTGCCATCAAGTATTTTGGGGGTTTGGGTGTTTAAGTTTGAAACAACATCAAGTATGGATTAGCATGAAAGTATTTCCAAAATAGCAATATGAGATAAAGTGTAACTGAAACATGTTAGCAATAAACACTAGGTTTTTGTTTAATTGCTCAACACAGCAACTTCTTGCACAGTTGCCTCCAGGCACTCCCTACCAGCATCAGTCCGTAACCTTAAATATTAGGGTATTAAAACTCATTCAGACTCAGTTCTTCCCCCAGTCTGGATCCCATTGCAGGCTCCAGATGTCAGCACTATCCTCTTTCCAAGGCATATGTCCCCACTGCATGTCATCAGCCCGATCAGCCTGACAAACCCCCTTCCCTCAAGTGGGCATCCATACTGCTCTGCAGGACAAATCCAGACATTTGCTTCTGCTTAATGTTATGTGTAAGTCAGCATTTCTTCTGTATTTCTATTGATCCACAGTTGGTTTTGTTCCCTTTATAGTCAGGAATCAGCGTTTTCTTAGATACAGTCTCATTTATTAGGATTCTTGTGGATGATTCTGCAGTAAATACTTATTCATATAGATACTCAGCTATCAGGGTGACATTACATGGAGTAACCCCAGCTTGCTCATGATCTAACCAACCTTCCACAATTTGAAGCAAGGTTTTAATGAATGAAAAGGAAGAAGAGACTATGTCCACTCTTTTTAAAGACACTAAGAATGGGCAGGCATTAAAAATAAATCCATAACACAACAATTTATAGCAGAAATAATTAGTTCCCCTACCAAGGTAGTGGATGCATAATCCGACAGCAAGCAAGTCATTCTCCAAACTGCTAAACGCAAGGGGGGAAAGCACGGTCAAATGTGCAATTGCCAACTTTTAGCAATCTTATAGCACCCAGTTAAACTAAACCATAAGCACACATGACTGCTACAGAACAATAAGCTGTGCGAGTTGGGTACAATTACAGGGCGTTTCCTAAGAGCACAGTTCACCTCAGGATAGAGTATTCAACCCAGCCCTACATCGTGCTTAAGCTTTTCGAGACAGAGACTCTCTTCAGTCTTAATAGCAGGTTATACAGAGACAAGCATGTACTGTAGATATCCCACATTGACTTAGCGCAGTATCATGGCAAGGACCCCCCATCCATTCCAGCTGTGAAAATTTTAGAGTTGTGTACTCTCAGATGGTTCACAAATACCCTGTCCTGATTTTTATTCAGATCAATCAAAAAGGCTAGACGTGTTCTCTGCTGCTTATGCCACTCTGCCACAGTACCCTGCCTGTGTTTTGTGTCCTCAGTTTATTTAGCACGAACAAAGACATTCAGATGCCCTTCGTGGAGTGGATAGAACAAGTTTCCTATCTGACTTCAGTGATTATTACCTTGCCTTCCAGGGACATCACATCATCTGCATCCCCCAGGGAATCGAGGACACATTAGGTACCTAATCCACACTTGCAGAAGGAACCATTGCAAATACTTTTCACTCATTGCAAAAATTCAGTATGTAGCAGCTAATACAATACATGGCATAGTAAGTGCTTAGAAACAGTTCCCCGGCCTCACCTCTTTCACTGCTAGGAGCACTACAAATAAATGGAAGTCCTGCTCCTGACAGAGCTGTTGCAGGAGGCAAGGGTCAATAAACCTCAGTCTGGAATTTCACATAATAGGCATAAACCAACATACTTTCACTGATAAGACCTTGCTACAAGTTTATACAGCAGACAAGATGTGATAGATTCTAATCAGAGTAGAAGAGTTAGTTTTATTCCTGTGTGATCTTGTGAAACGTGGTCATGAACAAAGCATATCGTCTTGGCCAAGTTGTTAGAATGAGCATCCACAACAAAGAATTGAGATTTTACTTCAAAACTCCCACTCTGAAGCAAATACAGCAAAAAGCTCACACGTTTGAGTGAGAACCAGATGAATGAGAAGCATTTGTCCTGAAAGCTTTGGGTACAATATTGCAGCAGAAATAAAAGTATTCAAATTTTATATTACAAACATCCTAATGCCGGGGATGAAAGGGGGAAAGAAGATGATTTTCAAAGAACACCACAACTGATGACTGAAGTCTCCATTGCAAAGGTTCATAAAACTCCAACATGCTCTTGGCCACAAGTGCCCAGCCATGCTCATTTCTATTTTTCAAATATAGTCTGGATTTAACTGTGGTTCTCAAGTTTCTGCCAAGATTTATACAAAACCTGAACCTCAAATGTAATGAAAGAAAGTTGAAAGAAGAGATCTGGCAACAACCCTTCAGGTTTTATTCCAGCAGTGCTTTAATTATGGAGGAAAATGGACCTGGACATCTGTCAGCACTTTAATATAGTCTCTTCAATTGTGACCACATTGTTCAACTCCTTCACATCAAATTGAAATGTTGATTTTGTATTATCACTCAAAAGATTTAAACAGAATTGTTTTTTCTGGGCACAGATATCAAGGAATAGATTAATCAGAAATAAAATCTAATCCAAAACAACTAAAGATCAACCCCTTCTTGAAGTTTTGTCTGTTTCTAAACAGAGAAATAGATATTTTCCTTTAGCAGCTGTTCTCTCTTCCTACGTGCCTTTCTCCCTTGTGTCCCTATAGACCTTTCCCAGGTCCCACTATTTAGAAAGTTGCCTTAAAAGCACTTTGAAGTTAGTATCTTGCAGATATTTGGAACAAATATAGTAGAACATTTCTATCTGAGCTGGAGTCACTGGCTTATTGCTGCATATGCTAAGCTTCCTTGCACAAGAGAAGCTCTTAAATCATACAGAGGCCAAATGATTCTATGGATGTTAGGAGAAAGCCTTTACTCTCTGAATGCAGGAGAAAATTATGTGTGTATGGAAGATTGGGAGGGGAGGAAGTGGAGCCTGTAGCTAATACCATTCCTTTTCCCATACTCAAACACAAAAATGCTTAGCTACTGTAACCTGGAAACAAGAAACTACAACTAAATTTCACTAAAATCATTGCTCAGAGAAGAGCTTGGGTGAACAGCAGAACTCTTCTGGTCTAGATGTTTCATATCACAGTGATGGCATCTTGAGCCACCTCACCAGTGTCTGTTCTTGGTGTCTTGGCTGAGACTTGCATGATTCTATAATGAATCTAATCTAGGCTTTCTTCTGCTGAATTATATGCTTTCCTGAAGACATTTCCATGCAACTTTGGTGTCTACCCTCTTAAGTATCCTCCTATTCCTCAGCTCTTCTGGCTTCATGACTGGCGTATCTTCAGTCCTGTGCACGTCCTTCCTATCTTCCATTGAATTCGTCAGCCACCTATGTTCGAGGAGAGCTGTGCCTTCTTTATTTAATTTTTAATTGTTTCTTTTCTATAAAATCAATACCTTGTTCTCTGATGCTTTCTCCTTCCTCAAGGGGAAGAAGAAAATTTGAAGGAAAATCCCCAGTGGAACTAATTTTCATCATCCTTGGCACTTCTATAATCGATTGTGGCTCTCACTCCATTGCTCTAATGAGAGGGGCAAGAACTTTTTTGCCATCAAAGGGGTTAGGAGATCATCAGGTTTTCTGATAGTACGCTTTATTAACAGGAATGTGCAAGTGAGGAATGGAGACCCTCTTGCTCATCTAATAATGCCCAAGACATTCAAATGAGTTTGTTTTCCCCTCTAGCACCTGCTCCCATAGGTTGTGGAGAAGCCATCCTTGCAAGGCTGGAGAGTACTGAGCATCCCTGAACCATACAAATCACGTGTCCTCTGTCTGCTGCTGGAAAAATGGCCACGAACCTCTGGTCATGGCACAGACTGTAGCCTGGATGCAGGAGGAACAGCAACGCCACAGAGCACTTTCCTTGCTTCACATAGCTGAGCTCCCTCACACTCCACAGTTGTCCTGCTGCCTGGTTCCCTGCCCTCCTCCCACCACACAGGAGCTGTGATAATGGAAAACGGAGGGGAAAGAGTCTGTTTTCACCACCTGGGAGGCTCAAATGATACAGTTACCATGGTTATTTCTCACTGTAGTTTCCATATGAAATATGTTGTGGTTTCTTTCATTGACACCTCAGGGGGACACTCCAGCCAGTAATGCTCCCTCCAACGCTCAATTGTCAAAGTCAGTTATACAAATCCTCACCTAGTTTTAATTTGTAAAACAAATGACATGCTTGATTAGATCAACAAATCCAAGGGATGCTGCAGCTCCTCATTCATCGAAGATTCATCACGCTATTATAAACCAGTAAGCAAAGTTGGAGATACATTTATGGCATTGCACTACTGGGGTCATCAGGCTCTGAACTAGGCCTTCAAATGAGAGACACTGAGCGTCATGATGCTCAGAACAGCTCAACTCACCATTTCATTGGGATCCTGTGCTATTTTTCCCAACCTATCAGCATTTTGTTCAGTAAAAATGCTGAAACATAGGCAACCACTACATGAAGAGCTTGTTCAGCTGTTGGAGAGCCAGCCTAGGACATGGGTGATTTCAGGGGAGTAGGTTAGGAGCATAGGTACTTTGTGTTTAATGGGGAGATTCAAGTGCCCTAAGGGTTTCTCCATCCCAAACTCCAGAAAATAACTACTGGTCACATCTTCCAACTAGAACATATCAACACAGGACTGCTTCGAAGAGGAGCAGGAGAGCACACCATCAGAGAATCCACAGTGGATTCTTCTCAAATATGAGATCAGAGCAATTGAGTACAAAGCTTTCATTTTTATGCTGTCATTTCCAACTGTGACCGTATTTCTTGTCATGTGTTTCAGTTTAAGCAGATTGCATTTGTAACCTGGTCAGGTTAGTGCTTCTCTGAAGCAGTGCAGACTGAACCTTCAAGTGCCATTCTGGGGGACATGCAAAGTTGTGTGATTGATGACACTTCAGTACAGTTTATTGTCTGAAGAGTTCTATCCGGTGCATGTGTTTCAAATATACAATAAACAGTTGTACCGGATACCTATCTTTTGCGGAACCTTTGTTCCTTAATTAACTTCCCAGACTATCGCTAAATGGTCTTTACAACACCAGTGTCATGGGAAAAAGTGACTCTTTGAGACAGTAACTCAATGGAAAAGTCAAAAGATTTGTTCCAAGCAGAAAGAAAATAAGTGTCCAATCTGGGATTAAAAACCCTGAGGCTCCTACTCTCTAATGGATGATATGCATCTGTATATGATTTATTGGAAACCTCATAAATTATAGAATATCATGTTACTTTGAGATGGGTGCATTTCATTACTCATCATGTGTGTTTCAGTTTATGACAAATAGCTTTAGTTTCCACTGCACAAAGTCTATAAATACATAGTAGAGTTGTTATAACCAGAAGATTGCATTTTCTACAAGCTTGCTTCCTTCTTGGGGAAAGGGGGTCAGAGGTGGGGGGGTGGAGGTGGAAACATCCCTATGTTCAGCAGTATCCGCAGCATGAGCTCTACTGTAGCCATTAAACCTACAAACTGACTTCTGTACTACATTGCACTGATCAGTACTTCATTTTTAATGCACCAGTGTATGTTGCACTTGAAACATTTTTTCAAGCAGTTCAAGAGATTAAAATCTACATTAAAAGTAATCACAGGCAGCATTTTACACTGATTGATGAAATAGCAAGATCATTTTGTGTTCTTCACTTAAGTATCTGAAAGTCTCCAAAAAGTGTATCTTGCATCATGAAACACACTTGGAATCACTACCTTATCTGTACAAATCATCAGGAAGATGTTAATGCATCTACTCTCAAAGGCAGGGAAAAAAAACGGACTCACATGTTCGCCCTGCTCTAAATAATTAAGCGTAACCATCAGAATTGAGAGACTAGCAGTGCAGATGTTTCTCAGTGTTGTTAGTGCAGCCAATGGGCTGCAGATTTCCCAGCTCTCCTGATTCTTCGGCTGCTTTCAGCAGCTTCACATTCATATTCCATTAATGGGGGACAGTTAATTCTGTCAACTGTGCTGCTTTGAAAATCACTGCAAACAGAAAAATCAACTTCTAACTCAATGCCTTACCCTGTGTGAATATAATAACTTTCCCCAGTGACAGAAATTCTGCAGTGAGTAGCAGCAAGCCTTGCTTTGCTGAAATCTGCAAACCCACACAGCAAAGCCAAAGTCTGATGTTAGTAACAGTCATATCCTTGCTGAAATCACTAGAGTCAAACAGGAGAAAAAAATAAGGCAGAATTTGATTAGATACACACACATTTTCTTTTTACTTGGACAAATTCGGCTTAAATTTATATTAGCACAAGCCAGCAACTGCTACAACAGAAGTATGCGACTCTACTGGCGTATGTACTGAGATTTATGGATAAAGCTACCTGTAACTGAACAGGCTTATCACCACAGAAGTACAAAAATAATGTACATGAGGTCTACCATATATGTAACTTCACATCCCGATTTGTTTTCTGAGCAGACACACGTTCTCTATGGCATAATCCAGTCCTGCAATTTAATTCTGTTTAAAACACATGCAAGGCACGTTTAGGAAGGCTTCAGCTCCATCTGCGTTAATAAGGATCACATCACTTTCTCAATCGAACTATAGCATGCACACACACTTCTAGAATATTATTGTTAAATTACTTGCACCGTGTCTGACGACTCCACCTAAAAGCTATTGCTAGAGGCTACAAAAAAAAAATCTCCATAGTACTCACAGGCCAGGAAGAACTCCAGGTTCATGGTTATTCTGCTGCGACAATGTCAGAGCCATTGACTACTGTGCACCACACTCTCCTGGAATGAATCCTGTCTAGGAAAGGCAAGCCCTTGACACCAATTGTTGGCTTTACTTCATTACTCTGAAAAACAGGTTCTCTGGCAGCAAGCAATCCTTATCTGTGAGGACTGTTAAGGGTAAAGAGTCATTCCCTTCTTGCAACATCGCTGGATATTTGTATAGAAGCGTAAACCAACTTCAGGGACCCAGTAAGAGCTTGTAGGAGGACCCAGAGTCTGTCATAGCTTGCAATAGTGACAGCAGATTTTCCTCTTCCCCGGTGGCTGGCTGTTCTGCATCTACTTCTGTTGCAAAACACTGAAGAGGACTAGACCAGATCTCAGCCTCAGACCCCTCAGTGCGGCCAAGATGAATTCTACAGCTTATTTTGAACTGGAGAACTCCTCTAACTCTTCAGTCTCAGTAACACAGAGAAGGACAGATATTTTTAGTTTAAGTGAGGTCTCCTAAAGTTCATGCTTAAATACAAAAGGATCAGAACAAAGATACCAACACATTACGGTATACAAACATTTGATTCCTAGATCATATCCTGTCGAGCACAACCCTGGGCAGAGTTACATAAATTGTGTTTACCAAATTAACGTGGCACCAGTCAAAGTAGCCATTACAATGTCACTGCCATTTGTCAGTCCTAAGGCACTGTGGTAAACAGAACTGTTGCATCAGCAAATCTGAAGCAGCAAGAACCTCAGTCTAATTGGAAAGACTATTTTGGGTTATTCCAGATATCTGCCCTGCCTTAAAGAGAAGTTCTTAATCCATCTAAAACCAACATCAGAAAGATAGAAGGGAGAAGTCATATTTGGAAAGTCACTTGTCTCACAGCTTAGCCGGGGCCCTTTTAAGAATACAAGTCAACTATCAGAACAAGTATCACAAATGGTTTTGCCCTGAAGTCTCCCAAAACATCTTCCCCCAATAGATATAGGTAAATAGAAAGTTGGTAGCGTTTAGAGTCAGGGTTATAGATTGTACAGTGTGCTTGCCATTTCCATGCAACCTTAGCTGGTACCTTGAGCACAGAGGGCCCTGGAAACAAGACCCTGACTTACAGGGCCACCTCCTCACATCATCTGCCCTTTGCAAGTCTTCCAGACAATTTAGTTATGATCCTCACCGCAAGTCTCAGGAGGGAAGCCACAAACCAAATGGAGGTGGAAAGAACTGACGGCAATTTTATAGTCAAGGCCACTCCTAAAAATTGCCCATAAAAATAAAAGAAGCTGTAATGAAGGCAGAAGTTGGGGTCAATGTGCCCTTGTTGCAATCTGTGCTCCAGTGTGTCCTGTAAAGTTGTTTAGATTCCCAGATGTGCCTATAACAGCCATGAACCATCATCCCCTGATGTTCCAGAGATATCAGGTGGGATCAAAGATGGGAAAATAAAATTAATATAAAAATCCACTCTCCCAAATAATTTGTTTTTCCACAAGTATGTTAAGTACACAAAATAGGAAGCTCTTCAAAATAATAGACCTTTGTGTCTCTATGCTTAATGCAAAAACACAGAAATAATTTTTGCTGAAATGAGAGACATACTGTCACTAGCCCATAACTTAGTTTGATTTAAATTATACCCATAAAAGAAGCATGGCTGTTTAGTGACAAGAATCATGTTTCAGTCTTGGGATGTTTTCTTCCATGCACTAACACACCTTCTTGCATCGTGAGAAGTCAATTTAGAGTTACTGTGGTGTTGGGAAGTACATTCAGAATATATTTCTCAGAACACCTCAGTAACAATACAGGAGCTGAAATGTCAGCCGTTTACAACAGCTCAGAAAATAAATTTGGCATCTGGTTGGTAGAATCTACAGCAGAGGAACAGCACTGGAGGAACATTGTTAATTGCTAAAAAAGTAAGCAGAGCCCAGCCTGGACCAAGACTACCTACTCCTCTGAGGGAAATAGTTGAAGATAACAGACTTCAAGGCAAAAAAAACCCCATCCACTGTAACAGATTCAGAACTGACAACTCCCTGCTTTTCTCAATCCTCAGCTCTTTTTCACAGAGACAGTGCCTTGACAGAAGGGAGCAATTTCTGGCATCAGCTATGAATGAACTAGCTCGTTATCAGCAATTTTACAACTTCCTGTGCTTAGGAACAAAATGTCCCAAAAAAAGAATTGCTGCACTTGTTCTCTCCCCTCGAAACTGCCACACAGACTTATCCAGCACATCAAGAATGGATATTAGCAGCTTTATTTTGGGCAGAAGCAATTCAGCGGCAGTAGTGGTAGAAGCGGCAGTAGGGGCAAGAACAACAGCAGATGTGAAAACAGCCCCCAGTTCAAGAAGGGGGACAGCAAGCACCCTTCTTACCCACCGAGTGCATCGTCAGCAGAGCCAGAGGGGCCTGATGTTAGAGCAGTCCCACAGCAACCAAACTCCGAGAGCTTCAGCACAAGTAGGAAGTAAAGGTAACAGCTGATACCAAACCATTTCTTAGCTTGTGCACCATTATTTCCTGGAAGCCATTATATTAATTGTGTGTAAACCAAAGCATCCAGGCGGAATCTCAGGCTGATCTTAGGAGTGGGGCAGGAGACCACAGGGGATGGACACTGCTCAGTGCTCAAGCGCGTCTCTGTAAACGTGACTCAGCCTACACTGCTCAGGTTTTATTTTAAGCAGGACAACAGAAATATCCAGCTATTCAGTGACCTGCGAATATTTACACAGGAGAAAAACCCTCACACACAAAATGCCTGCTCTGCTAGGAACTGCGGCAGACTTCCCGCACGAGGCAGATATTTCACCCTTGAAAGCAATGAGCCTGCCTCACCTACGTCCTAAAAACAGCTTCATCTTTGTCTTCATATTCACTTCCCATGAAGTTCACATAAGGAAGACTCCCTGAGCTGGAGTCAATGCGAAGGTACAGTTAATAAGCTTCTTTTTATGGTCCTCACTGTTGGTTCAAGGTGTAAGTTATCTTTGTAAGACATACCTCTTGATACTGAGGAGAATGCAGGAACAGGAGGAGGGAGGATATCATGCTGCAGGAATCTCCCATTAAAGCACACTGCCTAAAGTCAAATCTGGCTGGTAGAGACCAACTGGTCTCAAAATGCTCACAGCTAATTATTTTTACCAAGACTATTTTACAGCTGGAGGGACTGATGAACAGATGGCTGAAATGCAATGCAGTAGACCTGCGGTCAAGCAAGACACAGTAGTTTTTGGCCCCAGTGTGGTCCTCTGCACATGGAGAAAGTTGTCCCTTGTTCCAGGACACTTTCATAATGAGACAAGGCCGATCTCAAACCAGCCATTTTTCTCTAAACTCAGAAATCCCTTAAAAACCCAACTCCGTGTTTTCTTCATAAAAAACCCCGTCTATCAGGTTCAGCAACAGCGCATGCAGAGAACTCGCAGAAGTCAGCCCAAAACCAGAGGGAAGGGAGCAGAAATTACATTTGCAGAGCAGGAAGCAGACACTTCTGGCAATGGATCTGCTCAGGCAGCGGAGCGCCTTGAGGAGGATTACGCAAGAAATAAACTCTCGGCTTAAAGTATGTAAACCGATAAAACAGCCTTGCTTTGATGCTTGCTCTGCAAGAAGCATTTCAGCTGAATCAATAACACAGCGTTGTTCTTTCACTGCAGTAACATTGCAGCGTCTGCAGAAATATTTTCACATTTCAGATGTAGTGTTTATTCCAGAAAGTGCAAAGTTTGTGGTGCTTGTATTCTGGAGATGCAATCTGTGACGCTATGTTGCTGCAACCGCTCAGACTTTGTCAGGGGACGGATGATATAGGATTTAGCCTTCTGTAATGAACAGCATGCCAGATTCATATGCATATTGTATTTCTCCAGTAAGAATGCCTGACTTGTTACACAAACCACAGAGAGATCCAGGTGGAGAAGTATTCAGGATATGACAACCACCTATTGCAGATTAGATCAGAAAGGGAAGCAGCAGCTGATCTTAATATACAGGGAAGGAGCCAGGTTTAGTTCATGGCCTTCTCAGAGCATCTAAACCAGCAAACATCCATTTTAAACAGTCCTAGTGCATCCCTGGGAGTTTTGCCATGCCGAATTTTTTATAGTTGGCAAAATGAAACCAACAGGGAGCATAGAGCTGTGGATGAGTATCAAAACAGGGAGGATAGGCAAGCAGAGGACATGCTGATTTTTTGAGTGCTCTGGGTTTTGAGCAGATCTAGACTCTGTTGGAGTTCATCTCCCATTTGGCACTTTTATTCCCCCCCCCAAACACAACTCCTTTGCTGTGTCCCAGGTACAGTACATCAGTAGTTATCCCAGAAGCAGGACAAATAAAAAATACTTTGTCTTTCTAACAGAGGTTTTCATTTAAAGAATCAATTGTTTTATTTCAGGGAAAAGGGATCTCAAAACTTCTGTCACAGTCAGTACTTGGATTTATTCATTCTTAAAAGGGCTGTTGCTGATTGCCACTGTGTATATCCATACAGAAAATACTTCACTTGCTTTTCCCGTGAGCCTTCTCCGTTTTTCCTTTTCTGCCTCACTGCTCTATCACTCTTCTGTCCTTGTGCTCCTTTTGCTGGAGGTTGCAAGACACCTTCCTCATCAGGCACTTCCAAACCGAGGTGACAGCATCCTGTAAACAACGAACGAGCCCCACTGCACCAGCAGCTCAGCTGTGGCAGCGCAGGCTGCAGCATCTGCACGTTAGCATAGCCAGGCCCTACTGCCCTACCCGCAGTGATCTCAGCTCTGAGGATTGTGCGTTCAGCCGGATCCCTATGAAACACTGTCACATTTTCCATAGCACCATAACAAAGGCTTTTATTTTGTGAAGCCTTAAGAGGCGCAAATATTTGGACGGCTTCTAAAACTAAGTCAGGCTACTAGATGAGAGGTAGCCAACACCTTCAGGTGCTCTGAGCCTACCACATTAGCCATTTTATTCTTCATATTTGAAATATTTTTGCAATGGTTTCTGTGCCAATGGAGCTGATGCAATTCACCAAGCAGATGTCAGCTGAGGAGAAACCTGCTTCAAGGACTAAGCACAGTAGTGGCATGAGCAGAATTATCTTAGTGCAAGCACTTATTTCCTTGTATCAAAACAAAGCCATAATAGGGTGCACAGCATTCCCATTTTTACTTTTGTAGAGATTCTCCACGCTACGTATGCTTAAAAAAAGTAATTTGAAAGAAAGTTTGAAGCATGCCCCTGTGACATTGTGTAGTCTCCATTTGGAGAGCAGTGTGTGAAAGGAAGTTCTAGCTACATCACATTTCAATTGTTTCCATTTAAAGTTGTAACTTTCAGCTGGGAAAAAAATACAAAGAAAATTTCAGAAGTCCTGATTTCTGTGCTAATATACAGAGCCAAAGTTCAGCACTCTCCTTTTTTTCTCCTCCTTATTTCATTATTGTCAGTGCTCCAGACAGATTGAGCGAGCAGCACAATACTCCAGGAGTTAGACTGGGGGGGAAGTGGGAGAGGCTGCCAACAGCATAGGCAAGAAATCTTCCCATCTTTCTCTCAGTCCTACAGTTCTTTGAAAGCTTTTCTTCTTTTGAAGATAGCATCCAAGTTGCCTGCTTCATTTATCACCTTCATTTCCAAACACCTTGTTTTTAATTTTAATCTGAGCATATAATGGGAAAAAAAGAGCATCAATCTTCAATTTCTCTTTTCAGATTCTTTTGTTTGATCTTTCTCTTCACTATTCTCTTTCATCTTCTTCCCTGAGCTCTATTTTCTTCCTCCTTTCTGCAATTTGTTGCACTATTTCTGTATTTTTATGATTTGATTTACATACTCTCTCTCTCTCCCCATGGTTTTGAACTTTAAATTTTGCAAGCTAACTGTTATAAGCTCTCCTTACTGTTGCTGATACATGCTTCAAGAACATGTGCTCTCTTCCTTTGTTTGTGTTGGTAGGAAAGAACGCCTGTCAATGCTGACTCCATTTATTTACTCTGCAACATGACCTGTCTTGTCCCAGATGAATTGTTTAGGATGGCTTTCCAGGGCAAGAGGTAGTACCTTCTCCCTGTTCCGTTTTGACCTCTTTGCCTTGCATCTCTTTGCTCCAGCTTATCGAAACAAGTCACAGCATCGTGTGAACTGTTGAAACAAGAGGCACAACTGAGCAGTCTGATGCTGCTCAGTAAGTGCAGAGTCATAGGCTCTCTCCAAAGAGATTTGCCAATTTTTATTATGCATGAGTAGGGTAAGTCAACACACATGACCTCAGCAAGCCATCAAAAAGTACATGGTCAAACTGGAACAGGGTCATTGAATCCTGAGGGGGACGTTTCCCCCCCCCCCGCCTCAGTGAAGCAAGGGTCAGCTCCCTTGGGGTGGGATGTAACTCATGTACTGCCAAGACATCCATGGGAATTGCATCAGTTGGGCGGGTATACAGCACTCGTAACAGATGATGACAAAAGCACTTGAGAACAGATTCTGAACATCAATTCTGTATTGCCCTTTTGGGTTTAGATTATTCAGTTGCGTAATTTTTCCAATGGTTTCTCAGTGCATTTGTTGTGCTGTTAAATAATATTACTTTGGAGGTCAGCTAGATAGCCTGTTTTCTGATGTTACTCATATTTCATTTTGCCTCTACACTTCGGTTAGAGGTAAGAGTCCACTACGCAGACTGCTGTGCTCAAACCAGCAAATGTCTATCCCAGTTTTAAGGGGTTTGCAGCCTGCGCAGAGGTAGCGTGGGAACACAAGGTGGTTGTGTCCCATGCATATACAAAATATCTTCCCTCTTTCAATGCATTGCCTTCCTATGGGATCTGCCAGCTCTTTTCCTCCAAGGAAAAGAGCCAGCTCTTTTCCTCCACAATAGGTAGCTTCCCAAAAAGCAAGTCAGTGTAGAAAACATATGGAGTCTCTATCAACTGCACTAGTTCTTTACAGTTCATCATTGTATTGCGTTGCAGGTCAACTCCAGAACTCATGTTTGAGATGAGAAATAGGGTATCTAAACCATTATCGCACACCCTAAAACACCCACAGCCCCTCCTGCACCAGTAATGCTACCAGAAGCTGTTTGCAACGCAAGGTCTCCAGAAGCGGGTTCTGAGCTGTACTTCTGTTACACAAGAGGTACAGGTACTTAAAAACCAGGGCAACTTATACTAGAACACACTGTAAACGGAAAACCACTCACTCTATAGCTCTGACAAGATTATCACACAGCTGCTCCTGAATGCGCAATTTGAATGAGCAATCTCGCAGGAGAGAGGAAGAGTCAGTGCACTTTGCAGTTCAACTCATCTCCACGCAGCCAACGCGGGCAGGAGGAGTAAGTGCCATCCTGCCTTGTGCAGCTGCCTCCTGACATTTGCAGGAGTTTCCTCTGCTGTTGCTACATCGCTGCAAGTAGCAAAAGAAATACATTAACCTTGGCAGAAAGAGTTCTACAGCAACCACTCCTATTTTGATTGGCACAGACCTTGAGAGGACTCTGGGAATTTGGAAGCTGAAGAGAATTTGCTTCTTACACATTGCTGGCACAGTCAATACAGCCTTCCAAGTCCCGTAACAACTCCTACTTCCCACGTAATCTGTTTTCCCAAACATTTCGCCATCTCAAGGCCCTACTTGGATCTCTGTGAATGTTTATCACGCTGCTACGTCACTCCTCCGTGGTGCTGCCCAAGTGCTTGCCTAACGTCTGACTCCTGAAAAAACATGGCTGTTTATAAAAGCTTTAAATGATGCACGTAGTGATGAGACACATCGGATTCAGCACACTGTGTCCAAAGCTTTACTGTTAAAAATAGCCTGGACTGCATCATTGCGTTTACTCTGATCTAGAGAATTCATGTGCTCTCTCTGGTGCCACTAGTAAATAATTGACTGTTTAATACAATGAGTGTCAGAATAATTTAATGTTTAATCTGACTAGATTTTTTTGTTGTAGTTTTTAACTCTTTCTTGCCTTGGGCCAGTCTCTCCTTTATAACAGATTGCCAACGGAAGAGGTCAAGGGGAAGGGAATAGTGACTTCTGGTCATCTTTCTGGATCCTTACAACGTGCTGAGCACCAGCTTGCTCCCACAATGATTTAAAGCCACATAACAGCTTCAGTGATGCTTCAGACCAGCATCTCCATATCTTCTCCTACCCTCAAGGATCCTCAGAGAGCCCCAGTTGGAGACAACCAACCAACGCTTGCTTCTCTCACCGTGAAGTTTTTCCTTTGGTCTGCCACATTTCCAGGAATTTCTCATTGGCAGGCTTCCCTTTCTCAAGTTCTGCAGTGAAACAACCAATTTTTCTTTATTAAATATTTAGCTAGTTTTTCACAGCTTTCCTGAGGACTTTCCACTGGATAATTAAAACCAAAAAACAACAACAAAAACCCCTTCTCCATGAATCTTCCCATGCTGAAAATACCCACTGCAGGTCTTGTTCTCTCTTTCTTTTTGCTCTATTTTAAGATACTTTTCAAAAATAGCCTTTACTACCTTCTTCTCTGAAAAGCCTCCCTTCTCCTGGCCCTCTAATCTTCCTGTATCTCTTGGGGGCTGTGGTGCTTTCAGGAAACTTTGTGCTCTTGCGATTTCTAGAGTTTTCACAATTGAACCAAACTCATCATGCAAAGCTAGTGGGAATCCTGCTGCGAAGTTCAGAATAGCGTTATTGCTACTAGACTGCACCAGCAGTTACATGAAAGGGATTGGTCCCAAGCACCCATTTTGAATTCATGAGCTGTATCAACTTACTTTAGGGTTTATGTAATGTTTAAGATAATCTAATTCACTTACAGTTGACTAAAATATTCTAGAAGACACCTCTAAAAGGCCCCACAGTTATTTTCTCCCTGTGTCTCACATCCTCTAAGAAGCCCCGACCAGCTGTTGCAGCTAAATATTAGCAATTTTTTGTTTTAGATTTTTATATTTCACCTGTGCTTCAATAACTTCCCATTTGTTACCTGTCTTCCCAGTTCCACCCATCCTTTCAGAGAGATCAAGGGGGAAAATACACACCAAAAACCCCCTCAGTTGGTTTCACAAGTGTTGTGCCAGAGTTCAGAGATACCAGGGCTGTCAGACACATCAGACGGTACCAGGATACCGGCCCTGTTTGGAAACGGAACTCTTGCAGCCCCAAAACAGAGATCGTGCCCCTTTTCTGCTTCCAAGGTGTCATTCACAATAAACCACTGTATACATCACATCAAGGATACTCAGGGAACCTCAGCCATCAGGACACAACAGGTAGAGGTGCTGGTGGAGGAAACCCTGGGAGGCCGAGGAGCTGATACAAAGCTGAAGACAGCAGAGCTTTTGTTTTAATGTTGCGTTATCTTCATACTGCGAGCAAAGAGCTATCACAGTCTTTCCTCCTCTTCAAGAAACACCGTGCCACATTCGTGTGGTATTTGTTTGTTTTTCCGGAGCATATGGAATTCCTGTCCTTATTTATGTATTTCGGACGAATCTGTTAGCAATAGCTATTCAATAGCCACAGTCCTAAGACAGCAGCCACATAATTTCGTTTCCAGGTTGTAGGAAACCAGCACAGATGTAGAAATAGCACACTTCAGTATTTATGAAGTGCTGCATTTCCATAAAGACTGAGAACCTGGTTATCATCATAACTGTTCATTAAGTCCAAAACACAGTTACAGGTGATCAACAATTAATCCAGAACAGTAAAGTTTTTTTTTTTAAAACTAACACTTGTAGGGCCAGGCCTATGTCCTTGCACACTCATCTTAAGCATGCCAGAGTCACTGCAAGCTTCGAGAGATTCAAGATTACACCTGAACAACACAGCAAGCGCAAGTCCTAGGGAGCTCCTGGAAATACACAGGTCATTAACAACATGCAGCGCATTGGTGTGGTGAACCATCACTCTGCAAGTCATCACGGCATACACCACCAGAAACCTTATTCCTGTATCCCTCAAAGAGGTCCACACAACTCATGTAAAACAGAGCTATCACACCTCCCTTGTTATTAGCACTAATTATTCTCCAGAGAGAAACAAACATTTATCCTCTCAGTAGTTCTGTATTAAAACATACATTTAGGCCAAGTTGCAACAGGCTTGTATGCGTTGGACAATGTTGTCGGGGACGTGTGCCATGGACTAGCTAATGGCAAACTCACATTGTGGGTAGTTTATTTCCTAACTCTGAGGCATATTACATCTTTTTCAGATGCCTTCACCATTGCCTCTGATATTAGTATCCCACATTCAAATTAAGTTGGACCTTGGACTGACCTGGTAGAGCCACTGATGTATCCTTAGTGCTCTTACTCCCTTTCTAAACCTAAATTTTCCTCTCCTACAGCATCTTCATGAAAATTTCCTCAGAAAAAGCAAACTGCAGTTTTCTGACCTTTGGTTTCTGTCAGGGCTGTGTTTGGAGGTGAGGGGACCTGTGAAAGATGTCCTCAAGAACAACTTTAGACTCTCCAGGACTGGCAGAGTTGCTCTTACAATGTCCAAACTCACAACAGCAGAAGATGCCTGCAAAGCATCAGCCTTCCTTCTGAGTCACGGCCCTGAGGCAGGGGAGGTGAAGAGTTTGATGAAAAGCTGTGATATATAAGAACATCCTCCAATTAACCTTGAGTTCTACTCATCAAACCATAGCCAGCTATTTGCATTACAGGTTATAAGGTATCCCTTACATATCAGAGCAAGGAGAGAAAACCCACAGTGACTGAGACAGGTCTGCCAGTTCGGGACAGCACTCAGATTTCCCGCTCCAAAGTTAAGTCTAATCTGTAGAGGCTTTCTTATGATTTGGGACTCCTGCACCAATTTTGTGATACAGTACCCCATCTCCCTCATGCTACACATTTTGCATCCAAACTGAATGAGGAGCACAGGTGCAAGTAAAACCCCAGAACATACACCTCCTGTTCTCCACTCACTTCCTCTGTAGCTTTGCAAGTAGGACCGATGTCACGTGTCCTCCAGGAAGCCACATCATCCTACCCTGTCTAAATGGCCAAAGAGCACTCACACACCTGTGTGCATCCCTGTTAGGCAAAACATTGCGGTATGGGTGTAGTAAGGAAAAGAAACAGATCCAGAGGGTTTCACTAACAGAGCTGCAACATCACACTTGGCGCTCTCAGACAAGCCTCCTAACCCAGATTTTGCTGATATTTTGGGGGATTCTGATCTGTCTTCATAAGACAAAAGGAAGATACAGTCTTAGAGCTGTTTCCCTCAGAGGAAAGAAGGAAGGCATGGAAGTAGCACAACATGTTGGGGTATGAGGTAGCAGAGCCCAGTCCCTGCTGGGAAACACATACTTCAGTCCGACTGACGGACTCCGCAGTTTCTGTCACTGCGCATGCAGGCACAGAGGCAAAAGCCATATTTACAAACACTTTAATTTTGTAAATACGTTGGTTTGCAGCCAACTTTCTCAGTACAGTAATTAGATGGAGATTTTCAGAAAAGCCCGGCTCCCGTGAGTATTTATCTAGTGGCTACTTTATGCCTGTGAAACCCTCATATCGCTCCTTAGTGTCTGCAAAGCACCATTTTGCATTAGAGCCCTAAACGGGACTGATTACCCTTGCCTTGGCAGTAATACAGCTCTTACAGAAAGCTAGGGCTGCTTTACCGCCTCGCTCCAGTTTCCTCCCATAGAGCTATGTCTTTAATACCAGCCTCTGTGCAATGCTTCCAGAACTTCTGCTGCTATAAAAACCTTACTTCAAACCACCTGACTCTTATTTCCCTCTCCCTAAATCTAAAAAAATTACTTTATGATATCTGGGGCTTATAATAGATGGGATACGTGCCAGGGGGAACAATAGGAGGAAATGAAAGATGAAATTATTAGCCAGGAGTTAAACAGGAGATGAAATTACTCTGAAGCTTTTTGGATATGAGAGGGCCTTTATTTTTGGAAAAAGCAGGAAGATTCTCAAGACTGATTCTGGGTGGGGAAAAACTATTACAGATAAAGAGACAATTGCTATCCTCTTTAATCCTTGCTGTTCCACCCCAACATATTTTAAGGATCATTTGTATTCTTGCACGCCCACTGCATTGTTTCTTCTCCCCTACACCCATTGCCTATGATTCAACAGCACCTATAATAAAAATGCTAGTTAGCAGCAGGACTGGCAAGGACACACTCAGTAAAACAAAAGAAGGTATGATTTTTGGAACACAACCCAAAACTAGCAGCCACAAACTTGCCTGATTTAATCCCAGAATGGGCTTCACATAATGCAAGCTGGTCTAGCACTTGGGTACAAAGTATGAGCCGTACAGTCAGCAGGCTTCACTCACCACGCTGCCAAAAAGACAATGAGAGCAGTGCTGGACACATCCTGTCCTCCATGGGCAAGCTACCTTGGACTTAGGGAACTACATACAACTCCTTTCCATCTTCTTCCATTTAAAACCTACTTATCAGGCTGGAGAACACGTGTGGTCATTAGGCACTCATGAGAACCTCCTGTGGCCCCTTCTCTTATCAGCATCTCGTGCAACTGATGGGTTTTGAAGAGGAATCAACTCAAGCAGCTCTTCTCCAGCTGGGGAGCGTGGTTGACTCAGATTGCAAATACACATCTTTTCAGAGCAAACAAAGACAGAAAACACAAGAGTCTGCCCACAAGGTTGCATGCACAGGGGGAAGGAAAACTACCCCAAAATTCTTCACAGGTGTTTAGCGTGAACAACTACCCCAAACAATTTCACCAGTGTTAGTGCGAGCATCCACAATGGAGATGTGTTTAGAAGGAGCTTGAACCACGCTTATAGCGGCAAAGTGCTGTCTGAGACACAGTGAGCTGATATGCCAGGGTCAGAGTCCCTCAACACCATAGCAGAAATACCTGTTGTCCATGATTTTCACTGGGGACACTTCCCCCCTGCACCCATCTTTCCTTCTTCAGCTGCAGCTTGAGGAACATATCTATCCTGAGCCTCAGGATACACCGTGAGGGTATCTCTTTCCTGAGAAAAGAAAAATAATCAGACCCAAAAAACAGCAGAGTTCCTTAAAATCAGGTTTCCCGTACTGTCGTGGCCCTCAGCACTCACCCCTCTTCCACCAAGCCCACCACAACCCAGCACCGCAAGTCTCACCCTGCAGCTGCCGCACACCATGGTGCTTGCCCTCCAGACCAGCCCAAATAAAAGCGTGCAGGGCAGAGAGAAAAGAAACACAACCAGGAGGCAGAATTAGGCCACTTGGACCCTTTTTGGTCAGGATGGATTTCATTTAAAAAATGAACGTGTTTAGGTAAAAACCTCCCATTTTCTTTATTTGAAATTTCAGGTCAGGATGAAGAATTTCAAAATGAGCCGGCAGATCAGCTATTTTACTTTCTATGCCATTTTTCGTACTGTGCTATTGATTTTGTTTGGGCATTGCCTATTTCTTTGTACACTGAAGTTTTAAGGCTGTTTTTACCCCTTCCTCATTAATGATGTTACCTGAAGTTGAGCTATAGCACTGGTTGCCTTACAGTTTTTCTAGAACAAGTGGTGGTCGGGGTGACCTTTATTTGACACAGAAACTAACATTAATTTCCCTTACAACCCTCTATAAAAATAATAAAACATGGCTATTACTATTAATCTTCTCAGCATGATTGCTGAATGATGAAGGCTGTTTAAAAAGTTAAGGCCACCTTTCTTTTGCTTAAAGGCAGAATTCCAAGAAAATGTATATTATTTGTTATTCAAATGTTTAAATTTATCCCAAAAAGAAATTTTTATCCATGCTGGGAAGCAGGAATTGAGGATAACAAGGTGTGCTCCATTACTGAGTAGTAGGTGTACAGCCACTACATTAAAGGTGACTCTGCCGTGCTGAGATACTTAGCATCGGCCCTACCTCTTCTATGAGCTTATGAATCATAATCACTTTTCAGTAACCACCTTATCATTCTTCTGGGGAGACTTTATATTGCCCTGGCAATGTCTGCTTTATGTACCATAGTGATGGATCTATTAACTATTCGGTTCCTTCACGTTTTCTGCCAGGCACTGTTGGTAGCAAGCAGAACCTCTGAGTATTGTCTGGCTTTTGGTGCCTTTGTAAAGCTGCGCTCTGAGCTCAGTTTCCCTTCACAGTCGGAGGATGAATCTGTTTTACAAAATTTCCATGTAGTATATCCTCAACGGGCTTTTGACCTAATGTTATGCAAATCTTGGCTCCCCTAGAGAAGAATTGGAGGAAATAAGCTGAAAAATATTCCAGACAGGCGTGTTACGTGTAAAAAATGTATTAGCCTAGTTTATGAATTTGAAATAGAGCATTATTTCACATGAGGTAAATAGACCGTCTCTGGTGCATATTTAATTTACCTATTGCTCCTGGCAAGTGTATATTCTTGTCTTTCTGAGCATTGCTTCTGGTTGTATCACAGACACAGCTTTAGCTCGATCAATGTCTGTGAAGAATAAGTCCCGATTAATTAATGGTCAATAAATACAAGAGAAAAAATGGATACACACTCAGTGATGTGGCCAATGCTCAGCGCAGTGGCTATCAGGACACTGTCGCTTCCAATCTGCTTGAAAACACACACAGTGCTCAGTCTGGTCAGACACCACAAGGGAGAACGTCAGCCGAAATGGAGTAAAGCTATATGCCTGCAATATTTATTTTTCCAGATTTTGCATGTCCTTCATCCAGTCAGTAAAAATCAAAAATGGTGTCTAATCTCCCAGGTTTCCTTTTGTTGTTTGTGGTCCTCTCTGCACTTCTGCTGGCACAAATCAGATGCTGCTCCGCGGAGTACTGTCACAGGAGGGGTCTGAGAGTGGTCCTTCAGCCCCGCAAGGGCTGTTTGCATTTGGGAGACGAAGCCACAAGATACACGTGGCCTGAAATCTGATGCTGTCTGCAAAGTAGGAAGACTTAACCACATGCAATATCTATGCACAATAAAACCTGAAAATCCGTACCAGTCACATTTCCTCACATCAGCCTCAGCCGTGTCTCAGATTTATAAGCCCCTTCTAAGTGACTTTGTTCCTAGGAATGCATCCTAGCTAACACTGCCTTTGCATGCAGCATGCTGCTTTTGATTTGATCTTGATTAATTTTTTTTGTCCAGCCATTCAAAGCCTGCTCACCCAGGGCACTAATTTATGGGGCAGCCATGAAGTAGGCAGATTCTGTTAGAGAGATTTGCAGTTATAAGACTGAAGCATTATTTGTTGGAGTTTCGTTAGTAATTGGTAACTTTTTGCCCAGCACCTATGAGAGAGCAAGCAGGTTCTGTTATACATTTTCTGTGATGGTCACTTCTTTATTTACTTCTTTGTTCTCACTGGCCTTGAGAAAATAAGAATAGTTACGGGCATCTAACTACGTACATTTAAATAAGACCTGAACACTCCCAACAGTAAATGTAGGGGATGTAAGACAGTCAGGAACTTCCAGTGCTGAGCAAATCTAACGCCTGGATCTCTAGGCAAAAAGACACAGGCCTTATTGACTTCTAATTTAATCAGTTAAATACCCAGAAATAGAAGTGTTGAGCTTCTTTATCTGACTTTTGTATCTAGCAAATCAGCTGGAAGCTTTCCACATACGGTCCAGCTTTTGTGCAAGTTACAAAACGCTGCTCCCAAAGTCTCAGAACCAATATTTTTGTGGGAGTTAAAAATACACGTATATTTGAACAAATATTGCCTCTCCTCCTCCCCTGCAGAACCGATGCCGCTTGTTTGCCTGCAGCGAGAGGGGAGGCAGGGGCAGCCGTGGGACGTGATGCTGTGGAGCAGCCCCTGCTCCGCTCCTCCCTCCACACACCGGTGCCTGGACCGGGCTTTACTGCTCTGCTTCCCCCTTCTCCTCTCCCCTTTAAAAACCAGCTTGTGGCATGTGATTTTTCTCTCTGATTCTGCTGGGATGTAAATGCTCCAAGAGAAAGGGCTCTGGTTATGTTTCAGATGCAGTTGTTAAACAACGGGAAGTACTGTGTGGACAAGTGAGGGCCCGGAGGGAGCTGGGCTCAGGAGGTCAAGGAACTCTCCGAAATTCGAGGAGAGCTCCTAACAGACACCATGAAGATGAGCCTTAAGTCTTTCTTCGGTGCTGCGACCCTGCTCTTCGCTGCAAGCCGGCAAGTTAGAGACACTGTCCTTGTTTTATTGACTCCATTGAAATGTGGGATTTATGATCCAAATCAAGAAGCATTTAGGTACTTAAAAGAATTCAGTCTAACTTGCATAAAAGGGGTCAGGAAATGGTTCATTTCTGGCTTAAAGTACTGACGAACAAATTTAGGTTGTGAAACCACAGTGCTGTTTCAGCAGCCCATCACTTTCCCCACGTAGACCAGCAGCTGCCCTGGCCTGATGGCTCTGGACAGAGTCACACACCTACAAGCCCTTCATTTCCTTCACCAATAGAAAGCCCTTTGCATCACGTGGAAAGAGAAAGCTCTGGTCAGTGAGGAACATGAGTTCTTCCTCTGCACCTTTCCCAGAGGTGCCATCATTTTTCACAGTCTGAACAGGACTGGCCTCTTTCCGTGTGTACTCGAGAGCCCAGTGAGTAACACATAGGAAATGAGGGGAAGGATGCCGGCAATTCTGTGGCATCTTTTGTAATAGATGGGGTCTTAACCCCAGTGTCCTGGATAAACTCCAGTTCTGGTAATTGCATTCTGCATAGTTAAAATCCCCCTGCAGTTTCAAATGAATCCGTTATTCTTCACTTCCTTTCCTAAATTGCTGTGCAGCTTTGCTTTGTGCTGCTGAAGAGTTGCTTTGTTTCACCTGAGGGATGATGGCATTTCATGGCTGTATGAAATGGGCCTGAGTACACAGTTTGTACAACAAACACTGAAACACTTCAGAATTACTCGTAATTAAGTATCCGCTCCCTGTAAATTAATGGGTTTATAATGCTGGGTGAAGTAGTACAACGTAGAGCACCGCTCCTCGCTGTACTTGAAAGTTGGTAATATAAAACTTACATGGGCAGTAAAAGACAGTTTTCTAAAATTCCCCTTACCCAGCTAAGCATGCGAGCTTTAAGTGACTGAATCATTCTCTACTTTCCCATATTGTTATTGATTAATTGCTCCACTTCAATTTCCTTGTTCTAAATGGAAACATTACAATCATAACTCCAATCTCTGGCCACGATACAAACTGACATTAAATCTTTAAATCGTGTCAGTGGGAGGAGGTGATGGGGGGTGGAAGGAAAGCTTTTTATTTTTATTATTAATTTTCATATGTTCCAGCACTTACTAATTTCACCCAGATGTAGAGAAACCACGACGTATTTCTGCTGCAGTCAAACGCAGGAGATGCCTCAGCGTCATAAACTTGCTCTGGCATGATCTCGTCCCAACAGTGTCTCCTGGTAAGAAACATGAGGATATTACACAAGCATTAAAACATACCAGTCTTTCTGGGGCTGAGCCGGTGACCTTTTTCAGCTCCAGCTGGTTGAGTTATAACTTTGTTCTGCAAGTTTTGGGCTTGTCCTTATTGTACTCATCGCCTGTGGCCTTGCGAGAATGTCGCAGGCATCTTCTGAATTTCCAGCCTGTCCTGGAAGGAGATGGTACCACCTAGGAGCTCTGTGTCCCACGGGAGAGATACGCTTTCTAGGAGCCTTAGCAGGGGAGAATACAGCCAGAAGTCCTACCCTTGGAAACAGTATTCTTCGGCTAATACCAGTCTTTTGACCCGACGCTATTATCCACAAACCAGGTCAATACGATGGTGTAAGTAGATTCCTCACGCCCGTTCCTTCTCTGCAAGGTAGGTCACAACCTGCTCCTCGATTACTCCAGCACTGTTTTGATGAAGGCTAAGAATGAAATCAATAGAAAAGGTTGTAGAAAATTATGTATGATGTGGCATCTTGGAAAAAAAATATGCTTAATCTGAAACAGAAAAATGCCGGCTTAGGAGCCACATGTGCATCTCATTTAGGAAAAAAATCTACACTGTTATTAAAGTAGCCACAATGAGAGTATTAGCTACAAATTAGGTATGCGTACTGGGAAACAAGCTTTGTGTACTGTGTGGGAGAGGGGGAGCAGTGTGTCTTACGCTGTGAGACAGATCAAATGAGAAGCTGAAAAATCTGAGGGCTAGGCAGAGGTCAACTCAGGACCCAACTGAGCTTCAATGGTATTTTATACATAAACAATATTTTGTTCATAAACCACAGTATTTTAAGAACAGTCCTCCAGCAAATAAGATGTCAGAGAGTAAATACTAAGCCTTTCCTTGAAGATTTGGAGGGACAGGGAACCCAGAATGATTAATGAACCGCAGCTGACAGTGTGCCACACCTCCAAATGCCAAGGAGCGCGTTTATGGCACTGCTGCCTCGGAGGACTCCAGCATCTCCTTGCAGCAGCCTTGTGCAGTTAGAGAGGACCCCCCAAACCCAGTTTTGTCAGATTGATTTCTCTCCCTGCCCAAACCATTGCCTTTTTCTGCAGGCCCGGCAGCAGCTGGGACTGTTGCAAGGATCCCCTGTCCTTCCTCCATCCTCAACCCCATGTTGCAGGGTCAGTCCCCTGGAAGAGAAAATAAGCAATTATTTGCTTCCCACGTGCTCCTTTGTCATGTCATCCAAGCTTGCTCCCCTTCGTCTTTCAGGGAGGGGGTGATTTTCTATCTTTAGCTTGAATATTAGCAGAGCCTTTAAAATGGCTATGAGAACTGTCTGGAGTGAGCTGGAGGACTTCTCCCTCAAGCCCAGATGCTGGCCTGGTTTTGAAATGGGAAATTTTCACAAGCAGTGCTTCAGGGATCTTGAAAGTTTTCCAATGTTTTTTTTTTTTTAAAACAAAACCGGGAAATGAGTAGTGTATTTTTTTTCCATGTTCCTCCCTGCCCTTTTTGCTTTTTCTCAGTGAGAAAAGTTAAAAGAAAAAAAAAAAGAGAGAAAGGGAAACAGGAAGCATAAACGAGAAATTATCATAAACCGGATTATTTTGATTAGAAGTAATGTCAGAGCTTTGATATGAGAATGCCCCTTCATCGACAGTGTGGTGGGGAAAGGACCGTGGAGGACAAATTAGAGCAATATCGCCTCTGCCTCCCAGGTGAGTTAATTCTGTTAGTTAACTATCACGAGAGCGGTATTTACATAACCACCCTTGGTGGGAATCGCATACACAGCGCTGCTCCAGCTTCCCAGCCAAAAACCAGGCAGCGACAGCTCTCAAGGACCTTGCATTTGCGCAGTGATTTAATTTGCAGGCGTAAGAGCTTTCAGAAGCCTGACCACAAAACGCCTGCACACCTCGCGATTAGCCAGCTCGTGTCTCCTGGGAGAGTTTGGAGGGGAAACTCCTGTGGCCCTCCAGGGATCGCGGGGGGCTGTGGGCTGCCCCGCCAAGGCGAGCTCAGAGCACCCTCTGCTGTAACCCTGCCAGCGAGGAGCTGGACTGTACGCACGTCTGGACACGGCCGTGGTCTGCGGACGGACGCACAGATGGCCCAGCTGGGTGCTCGGACCCCGCACCAGGCATCGTCCCTATGGCTGGGGGCCCATGTCTCGTCGCTCCGCTGGAGAGGGACTGGCTGCCAGTTTCTGCTTGTATCCTTTCAGGAAACTCATTGCCATGATTTTAGGCATCAAAATCAACTATTTACTACCTAAAAGTTTCCTTTTCTTGGTGGCTAACCATGTCAACAGTGAAAAATGTGTGTGCTATTTCAAACATAAACAGGTCTCAGTTTAACGATCAAACACTGGTTCTTGTAATGCTTGTAGGCACTGGATGGAATAGTACCTATATAATACTTATTCCTCACAAAGATAGGTAAACCCTGTGACCAAATCTAAGCTGAAATCTTTCTGATGAGCCAAACAGATTGATCTCTCTAAATCTCACACCATAAGGCACATTTTCCCATCCTCGTGTCTTTACTATGGCTCTTTCTGGCATCCTTTCCAGTTTTGCAGCATCCTTTCCAAGACGTGGAAGGCAGAACTGTGTTTGCTATTCCAGTCTCACCATAACAATGGAGTAGACAGAAGTTAAACCATTCCCTCTCTCTTCTGCTATGTCCCAGGTCTCAGCAGAGGTACAGGTCAGCAGCACTCATAATGCTTTATTTAATTTGATTTCGTTTAAGAAGAGAATACAATTTCCATTCAGAATATCACTAAAAAAAACCCTCATCTGTTGCTTTTAAGTCCTGCATCTTTTATTCAGTCTCAGTGAAATCAGAATCCCTGATCCTGTAAGTGAAATTATTTTGAACCCAGATGGATTAACATGACCTTGTTTAGCAAGTATGTTTAAGAAGACATCTGGTATGCAATGTTCCCCCCTTGTTTTCTTTAGAGAAAACGCTATCTAAGCATATGCCTCAGGAAAGAGCGCAGTAGTATTTCGTATGAGACACTTCTTGTGCGCTTAAAATTTCCCCTGGTGATAAGTACGAATTCTTCCTCCTTAAATAAAATTGCCTTGCAGTCGCAGCAGCTGTCCACACGATATCCATTAATATGTTGCTGAAAAGAGGTCACCTTTGCCTTCAAAAGGAGGTTCTTCAGGAATCTCTGTTCTGCCATCACCTGGTTTCCTGGAAAAAAATGAAGATATATCCACGTTAAGAGATGTATTTACAGCCACCATTGGTTCTGTTTCAAACCGTTAGTTCCTCAACACCTTAGCCATAAAAGAGCTGTAAAAGCAACTGCTTGCGAGAAGCCTTTGCAGTATCCCATGGGCACTCCCAGCTGCTTTTTTATGATTGAGACCATGGAAGAAGAGCCGAGAAAATTGCGCTTACACAGATTCCTTGGAGCAATCATTTCTCCATAAGACATGAACATTAATTTATTGTGTAAATACAATTTAGGGTCACTCTTTAAAGCAGAGGCAATTACCCAAGGATGGAAGTATAAGCTATCACATGCATTGAACAGACAAAATGATGTGTTCTCAAAATCAGAAACAATCCATACTGTAATGCCCAAGTCATGCACAGGGATCTCAGCAAGTACAATTTTTAAAGTAATTGAAATATCAATATATACCTTCGCATTATTTTACTTGAAGTCAGACCATTATCGTAACACATGTCAACAGAGCTAGCCAAGAGATCTTATGTGAGTGCATTGTACAACCCAAACTGACAAAACAGGTTCAGTCGGCACATGCACAGCTAGCGCCATGGCCATAATGGCTCTCAAGTGATCCCTCCAGCAGTGACTGGAATTACTACAGGAAATGCATCCCCCAAAACTCACATAAGGAACCTTAAGTGGAGTTGCAGAAATAAAATAAAGCAGCCACCAGAGGATGTATTATTTAGAATTTGATTCCCAAATTCTCCCCAAAAATGTGACGCTTCCACAGGGTACCTTGCAGGCAGCAGAGTGGGGAGATGGCACCTGGAGCCTGGGACCCTCAGCTCACTCTGTCCCATCAGGTGCAGCAGCTCCAAGGATGATGTGCTTCACATCAAAGTGTAGATGGTTGGGAGCGTAGCCCAAACAGGATATTTTTTTTTTTTTGTCTGCAGAGGAAACGGCTTGGGTGTCTTTTGTTAAAATTTGTGTACAATCAGACTAAAGAACAAAGCCTTGAATAAAAACTTTATTTGCTGAAAGATACCTTGTAGCTGAGTCATTCCTCAAGATACACACACTTACTCGCTGCCCTGATACAAACCACTCACGCTGTGTACCGTCCAACCCACTTTGATGATAAAGCACAGCAAGTAGCTGTGCAAGTAGGTAAGAAAAGCCACGTGTAACCCTGAGATTGCTTCTGTTGCTTCATTGTTCATTGCTCCAGGATTTGCTCTCAGAGCAGTGTCCAGCTCTCGTGCCTTCGTCAACCATTATCCTCAGATGAAATGGCCTCAATGCGTGATTGAGTGCTCCTCACGCTGCTCCCATGGCCATCGGGCCCTTGCAGATGGAGACATCCAGACACTTTTCTGTGGCAGGTTTGGACACCAGGGCACTGTTGGAGTTACCCGGACTTTCACTATAGCCTGATCTGAGCATCCAGCAATTTGACATGGGAAACACAAGATCTTGGACTTCTGGCCACCACTGGCCACAGTACAAATACTAAGCAGTATTAAATAAGCTGCATTTCTAATGTGAGTACCTTTTTTTTTTGAAGTGTGCTTTGTTGACGAAAGCTCCATGACAGGAGAAAGAGAAGATTCCCTTATAAATATTTATCATCAGTTATTCTGTCTATTCTCAAGAAAGAGAATATTCTATTTACTGGGAAAAAAGAGTCTCATTAGACTCTGCACAAACCAATTATATGATGCTCATCATCTTTCAACTTTCATAGGTTCTTAATTGCAGTGGGAGAAACTGTTGTTGTTAAATAGCTATTTTTGTATGATCCAGATATTATGACTGTTGAACCAGTAAAATGCACGGTGTATTTGTGCCATTACTCTTAAACTTTTTATCTTCTTGGATTATAGATGTGACCTTTGCAAGCCATTCCATTAGCAAGACACATACAATTAAAGTAAAATGATGTGCTAATACATATTCATATATAGGAGGTGTACAAAAGAATACGTACACATATACGCACCTCCCTAGTGCATCCTCTTTCCTCTCAGCTAAACCAGGGAAGATTCCAAAGGTGTGCTGCTGCTGCTGCTTAAAACTGTAATTCTTCCCAACTGAATTGCTCCAGGNAGTAAAATGGATGTGCTAATACATATTCATATATAGGAGGTGTACAAAAGAATACGTACACATATACGCACCTCCCTAGTGCATCCTCTTTCCTCTCAGCTAAACCAGGGAAGATTCCAAAGGTGTGCTGCTGCTGCTGCTTAAAACTGTAATTCTTCCCAACTGAATTGCTCCAGGCTCTCAAAATTCAGAAGTTCTTTAAAAACGTCATGACATCTACAAATAACAACTATAACATAGTTCTAAAGGTGGCAGAGTCTTAATTTGCCTCTGAATTTTGGCCCTGCAGCTTTGCATTTTCAGCTTTCTTTTTTGGAACCATTTATTGCGCTAAATATTTACTTCTTTGCTCTCCTCTAATGAAAGCTGATGTTCTCTTGAAACGCCACAACTAAATAACCTTGAATCACCCCACCAATAGCATGCACAACAAGTCCTTCAGATCTTAAATTAGTGACTAACAAACAAGGAAGAGTCACTGACAACTTTCAAATAGGACACACTAGAATGGAGGTTATCCATCCAAATCCTGTGAGACGTCTGTTATTGTGAGAGCCTTAAAGAAGAGCTAAGAGGCCAGGCTGTTCTGAACGACAAGGACCCATTCGAAGTGTCCCGCTGATGGAGCCGCATGAACACTCTTGGTTCTACAGCCCCCACGGTGACGATGCACAACTCTCTTCTGATACAGCTGATGGTAAAAGAAGATCTTGAGTTTCCCCAAACAGACCCACAACTGACACAATTTGGTTAGTCAGCAACTGAATCTATGTAATGGTCATACAAAAATAGGAGAAAAGGAAGCAGAAGGGAGCTAAAATAACCCGAAGACTTCACTCAGCTGAGAGCATTTCCAGGTCCTTAAGGAAAAATCACAGCTCCCAGCAGTCAAGCTTCCCTTTGTCCTACCTGAACAAATGACATTCCCCATCCTGGTATATCAGAGAGGATGAACCCGCAGAGTGTGATGAATTACTGTAATTAAAGGAAGAAAAAGGCATCAAATTAGCTGTCAGAGAGCAGGACTGGCAGACTGCCCCTGGGACAAGTGGATGCACAATGTGCAGCTCCGAGACAGAGCTTCACCTCCTGTTTGGGATAGTCCAGGCAGGTGATTCCCAAACATCCTCTGGGTACTTCAGTCACACTTGGGGTATTAATCGAGCCTGCTACACTCTCTATCCTCCTATTACAGCCTCTGTAGGACAGTACTTTCCTTTGCTTCAGACCATTGTGTAACGCTGCTGTCTAAATGACACCTACAGCAAGTGGAGTAAGTCGATACCGCCAGGTGCTTTGTAAGGCTCTGCGGGACGCACTGGGATGCCAGTGGCAGCACATAAGCTAGAGCTTAATATTGCCGTACCGTTGCCTGCAAACGGTGGCAGCTACGAGGTAAATTTCATATTGAGAAACCTGAAAGGGGGCAACAATTTCAGGTCCACTTTGGGGCTCGCTGAAGTCTTTCTGTTGACTTTAAATAGGATGTAATCCACCCTCTGGCAAAGGTAGTGGAATTTTTTTAAGAAGTAAAAATGGATGTCACCTAAGTGACTCCAGGTAATAGGGACGGACAATAACAGGCCATTGGAAAGGAAAAATGACTGGGGAAAATGAAAGGCAACATCAAACAGCTTTAGTGAACAAAATCCCGTCAGATAAAGAATCTGACTGGCAAAAGCTAACAATGAAAACTTGTATAAAACAGGTATTATTCCTAGGGTCTCCCCATGCCAGGGTTAAATTTGGCAGAGCCACTGGGGTTTTTCCACATCTCGCATCACATGGCTGTTTTCACCTAAAAAATTCCCTCTACCTGTAAAGTTGTATAAAACTGTCGCTGCCCTTCATCCTTTCTGCTCTCCTGCTGGGGCACACTGCAGTGATTCTAGGTGTTGATCTGGGCTATAGGAGGTTTAAAGTTTGCTGGATGGGGCTGAGGGACATTTTCTGGCACGTGGTGTGAACCCATCCCAGCCCCGATCCGGACCCCTCTCCACTGTGCACACAAAAACACCCCGGGAGCCATGAAACACCGCAGCTGTTTTGTGGAAGCACAAACGAGAATAAAGGGATTTTCAAAGTGGAAAAAACCACCATCAGACCTGGCTGAAACACAATCAAATAAAACCCATCTCTCCCTGCCTACTGTACTGTTGCAGGACAAGTCCTTTTGTTCAGCAACCCCTTACGGCTCCCTATTAACAAAGCCCCACGCGGGCTCTCTCTCATCGTCCCAGCTGAGGTTTGGCAGCTTTTCGTCTCCTTCCCAGCAACTCCAGCGCTGCCCGTGCCACGGAGTCCCTGGGAGCTTGGAGCATTGCCCAGCAAGGCACCTCCCTTATTTTGGGGAAGGACAGAGCTCCAGCTATCTCACGGGGTGTCCCCGAGCAAGAGCCGGAGGCCAGGACGCGGCAGCCAGACAAACCTCTGCAGCCAAACACCTGTAATTTGTAAAGCGACGTCCCCTGGGTCTCCTGCCAGCTCAACTAACCCAGGTCTCAGGCAGGGCTGACCTACCAGCCATGTCCACATTGGTTCCTCCGTTTCTCTTCCCTTCGCTTTTTTTGGCTTGTCTCTCGGTGACTGCCTGGGGCTGGGGACGGTGTGCAACACACCCAGCACAGCGCGCATCACGCTCCGCCTGCCCCCGACCGCCGCGAGCGCTGCGGGGTTTAGCAATCTCTGTTGGCATCCTAGGCTGGGAACTTTTGTTATTATTTTGTTTATTTATTTTCACTAAGAAGAAGACACAGAGAATTAAGATCAGTCTGCAGCAAGACGTGGGGTTTTGTGTGATTGTTTTGATAGGAGCTGCATGGGGATTAAAACATATTGCAAAACAGTTGAAAACAGTATTTTCATCACCTTCGGGAACTCCCTGGTGGGGTTTCAAAGTCTTTGCTCACTGCAGAGATATTCACACCTACCCTGGTCCTCTAGGGAGGAATGATTTCCCCAGGATTTGACAGTGCTCAATAAAAAGGGCACCTCTCTTTTGCTAGTGAAAAAACCCACCCCCTCCAAAGGAGAAACTCATCACTGTGATCGTCGCTCCCGGAGTGCTAATGCGGCTTTAGCAGTGTCACGCAGCGTCCACCGTGAAAGGACTGGTCCTCTCGTCTGCAGAAACAGTGTGGTCTTCTTTGCTTCAATATCCACACACNAGCAGTGTCACGCAGTGTCCACCGTGAAAGGACTGGTCCTCTCGTCTGCAGAAACAGTGTGGTCTTCTTTGCTTCAATATCCACACACGTGTGCAAGGAATAGCTAAGGATGACAGTCCGAAAAGGCATAAAAATGCAATTCCTTCTCCCAATGAGATATGGTAACTGATTTTTAACAGGCATGCTATGCAGTTCCTTGCTCACGCACATTCAAATATTTGTCCCAAATCGGTAAATTCTAACAAGTTTTAACATCCTGAGAATTACATTCTTCACTTCGTGGGTGGGGGATTGAATCAGAAAACCCACCTGCCTGGGACTTACAGGATCCACACTTCGTAGTGCAAACTCTCCTGGAAGTTCCCAGCTCTCTGCAATCGTTTCATCTGCACAATGTCGTTGACTGCTGCGAAGCTCCCTCGTACGCCTGTTACCTGGAATTCGATCAGGTGTGGCAATAAGCCAGGAGAGCCTTTACCTTAGTAAATCAATAAATGACCAACAAACTTAAATCAAGCCGTTATAAATATAAGCAGATAATTTTAAATTTTATGGATGGACAAACAGATGATAATTTTTAATGATCTCAGATTCAATGAATCTTATTAACTGCTGGAGACATCCAATAATTCATGCAGGTGACAGAAGACACAAACCTCTGTCCCACCAACGCTACAGTCCCTTTATCATGACCTGAATTTCCCTGTACCTGCCAGACTGGGAAGCGACAGGGGGAACAGACCAAAGCCTGCTCTGCCACTCGGCCCTCCTGGGGCTCCCAATCCCAGGCAAACCCCGTGGTCTACCAAACCCAACCACTGCTATCCTAAGGAAAATTAGAAGTGGTGAAGCAGAGGCTCCTAAATAGGAATTAGATTTAGATTTATTAAGATAGCTATTGTGTGTCAATTGATTTAAATATAAATGGATTATTTGGAATGAGTTCATTGAAGACTAACAGCTCCTGAATGCAGTGTACATGGCTAATTATAAAGTCAAGCAGTCATTATTAATATTTCTAATGATCAATTTGCATTCCAACAACACAAAACCATCAAATTTAAAGCTCCAACAGTTGTGATAACTGGGAGACGAGATTGTGCTCTATGCAGAAAGCAACCAGCCGATTAGCGCCTGGCTGAAACGAGAGGTATAAAGCTGAGTTTCTGGGGCCCACAACAAAATATAACACAACAAAACTGAGAGCTCAGAACGGAGGCTGGAGGAGCTGCCTTTAGGTTTTATTTTTTGGTAGGCACAGCCAGGAGGAGGTTAAACGAAAAGGTTACAGAAAAATTGACGCAATTGGGATACATGCATGGGTCTATAAGGGTACGTACTCTGGGCACAAGGAGGCATCTTAATACAATCCCAGGGTGCGGGAGAGGCAATAGGACAAGTAGTCCCTGTGTACAGATAAGATTTACTCAATTAGATATACTTAGATGCAATAGATTTCCGTGGAAAAACAGATCAGTTATAACTTCCATTCTGCATGTCAGTCGAAGGAGCAGCAATAATTTAATACACTGCACTTGCAATTCTGTGCAGCCCTAGTGTCGTCTTGCTGGGTCACTGCCAGAAGGAAAGTAAACAAGCTTTTCTGAAGAGACAGCGTCTTGCAGTAAATTTAGATCAAATTAGATTTATTGAGCACTGATACACTTCAAAGCCTGCAGAGAGGAGAGCTTCTCCCACCAGAGCAGGGGGCATCTCCCGAAGGCATCTTGCCAAGGCTGTCAGGACCGAGGCTCGCAGGCGGGTGTTGGGACTCGGGTGGAAGGCAAACACCCGAGCCCTCCCAGTCTGCCGAGGGCCTTCGCCGCTGCAATGCCACCCTGGCGCAGGACGAGCAGCCGGGCTCCCTGGGGCGGCTGTGCGGTGCGGGGGCACACGCTGCCCTGCAGGGGCCGTGCACAGGGGCTGTGTCTTGCCCCCCAGCACGACCCTACACCCACCTTCTCCCCATCTCTTAGGGAGCCTCTGGGACCCTGCACATCGTGGTGGTGGGAGAGCAGGAGGTAGGAGCTCATGGGTGGGCTAAGCCTCCCTCCAGCCCCTCTCCAGAAACCCCAGATGGACCATCAGCAACAAGCCCCTCCGCGCAGCCACGCAAACCCCAAAGAGCAAGCCGCAACGGGTTTGAGCACCTCCGAGCTGGCGGATGGGGCTGGGGCACAGCAGCTGCTAATCACGTCCAGCCACTTTCGCCCTCCTGCAGAAAGATGCATGGATTTCACTGCGTCGTGGAGGGGACAGGAGTCTCCGCACCAGCATGTAGCACCTTTATGGAGCAGGCTGGAAAAAGCCCGTCCTCGAGGCGGATGTATAATGTGGTTTTAGTCTTAAAGCTAACGCCAAGTGCAATTCTCACCTTGAGATACAAAACAAGCACCCATTATCTAATTCACTGGAAAAGCAAAGGTGGGGCTCCGGGCAGGGTGGTGCCAGGCAGTCAGTGGAAGGGAAGGGAATAGGGAAAGGAGACGTCCCCTTCCCTGCCCCTCCTGGCACATGCATGCCGCTGCTCCAATGGGCCAGGTCTCACGAGCGAGGCCACCGCGGGGAGACCACCCCTGGAGGGCAACTCAGCAGAGGGGCTCCCAGCCAGGAAGGGCCTCTTCCACCCCAGGAAGGGGTGAAGTTTTGGGCTCTCCCTCCCAGTTATAACCAACAACCTTGCAGGGGGAAAGGACAGACTATTTCTGCCTGGCTCTCCCTGATGTGACGGATCAGAGCAAAGCACCAGCGGCAGTGGCACTGTCAGTGCGGCCTTGAGCCCCCTGCTTCAGAGCTGGGCGAAAACTTCCCAGCAGAGGTTCGGCTTCTTTCTTTTCAGCAAAAACTGCTGTTTTGACCATATCGACACATTTTTGTGCAAACTGCTCTGTTTGAGCTCATGACCTTCATCTGGGAGTTAGCAAATCATTTTACTTCCATACAGCTGAAATATGTCCTCCTGGCTCTGGTATGATTTTTACATTTTTGTGTGCAAATAACAATTTCTGTAGTGGCTTTATTATGCATAGCAGTGATTTTTTTAATGCTTCCTTTTTTCATGTGGGGTATTTTGAGCCGATTCAGAACAAGATAAAAGTCTAAAACCCCTAAACCCCTTGTGCTACAGAAGTTCTCTTTAGCTTGCTGTACAAACAGCATTTTGCAATACCATGCACAGTCCACCATGAAAACAAGGAAAGGCTCTTCATTCTGCTGGTAAATCCGTTCAGCTTCTTCATCTAGAAGGAGCTGAATAGAGAACACTAAAGAAGCAGCATTTTTCCCAGCCGGCTAGGGGGGTTATTACTGTTTCCTGTAAGCAGCACTAGATCCGTGATCTAGTGACTTGTGAATCTCAATTGTTTTGCAAGAATAGGCTTTCCCTAAAAATTGCCAGCACTTTCGATTTTATTCCAAATCGAGAACTGGCTTCTCCCCAACTCTAATTAATGGTGGTTATTTTTTGCCATCTCCAATAGCAAAAACACAACAATTGGCCCAGAACTAGAGCAGGCACAGCTTCTGCTGCAACCTGCTGGGCACTCACCGTTCCCAACATCACAGGGAAGAAAAATCATGCTAGCCTTAATATATTTCTTTTTCCAGTGCAAAATGAATGTTGTACTAAATGACCTGCTTATCACTCACTAGGCATTTGCAAATAAATCCAGCCTTAGCTTTCGAGTGCATCAGAAAATTTCCACCAGAAAACACTGATTAGACACAATATGCTCTGTGGGTACATATTGATTCTGTCTGACCTCTGGGCATAAACCATGTCTGGCTTTTTACCCGTCCATCTTCTCTACTTTCCTGGCTTCACCACCGCGTACCTGCCAAAGTGCAGAGGGAGTTGGCTCCTGGGATGGGCTCCCAGCTCCTGACATCCCCAGCATCCCTCTGCCCCGGCTGCCCTCCCCTGGGGCCAGAGGAGCGCGAAGCAAACGCTCAGTACGGCAGTACTGTCATGGAGAGATGAAAACGTGAATGGGGTGAGCCGGGTAACGCCACTGCCAAACAGAGCCTGAGGCCATGAAAACATGGTTTCTTTGTGGGCTTAGACCCACGAAAGAGGGAGGAGGTAGTGGCTGGAGATTCACAGGGGCAAAAAGGCTGGCAAGGACCTCAGCTGACCATTTCTGGACTCTAGCATGCCCTTGTGCTAAGGATCAGCTACACCTCCACTTTGTCGACGCACGTTAATCTGACATGTCCTAAAAGCCTTCCAAAGACTGTATGGTCCTTCCCAGGAAATCCTCGGGGCGCTCTGCCAGTCTTTCCGCCAGGATCCCTCCCGTACCTGGCATGACACAGCTGCAGTTTCCACTGCGCTCTCCTTCCCCTTGCACTGTGGCCAGGCAGGACGGACACAGCCTGGCCCCATCCGCAGGGGCAGCCCAGCCCAGCATCCGCCTGCCTCGGAGCCCCCGAACCGCTCCCCTACCTAATGCACGGGGCGGGATGTCACGTTTGGCTTTTTGCTTTGTTTTGCCAGGACAGGGTGGAAGGAAACTACAGCCAGACCCACAGATTCCCTCTAGCCTTTAATCTTCAGCCAATACAGACTGTGTCAGGTAGTCACCCAAATCTAGAAAAGCAAGAACATTACGCAGAGAAAAGCCTTATGGCAATTGTTTGACGTTTTGCTCATTCAGAAACTAAATCTCAACAAAAAAAATATGCCTTCTATTCTGCGACACCGGCACATCCTATAGCCGGAGTGGAAGCTGCAACGACAACACAGCACTCAGAGAGTATTTTAGCCTTTAAAAAAATACACTCAGAGCTCAGGAAAAAACTTCAAAGCCCTGTGCCTGGTTAAAACCCCTCGGTGTTAACATCTGGCCAGTTGGTGTCTGTTCCCTTGGCAGCACGAGGAGATGCGATTGCCATTGTCACCCCCCTGTGAACCTCTCCTGCTTTGTTGTTTGGGCAGGCAAAAGGTCTCGGCAGCCCCAGCAGCCCCCCCAGCCCTGCCTGTGTATAGTCCAGCACTGCATGTGTTAGCAATGAGCTGCCACGGCCCATTCTCAGAATATGAGCTCACTGCAGAAAATGAATGTCCTTCCTTTTTTAATTCCTTGGCAAGGCAGGAGGATGTTCCTGCAGCTGTGCTGGAGCACCAGCCACCAGCTCCGGGGCTGGCTTCTGCTCGGGGGCATTCAGACGGAGGTGGCAGGTGGAGAGGGTCTCAAGAGCCAGCACTGGAGCAGTCCCTATATTCTGAAAGCTGCAGTGATTCTCTCATTTAGGAAAAATCAAAATAAATAGCCAAAAAGGCAGCACTACAGGGGACCGCCTCACACTGAACTGGATAGCAGGCACAGCGTTCCATGGCTGAAGCACGTGATAGCTACCCTGAGCACATTGCACAGGATGATTTCACATGCAAAGCTCCTGGTTCAAGTGGAGCATTTTGAAAGCGGATGTGTTATGAGTTGATAAAGTGTCAAATAGTTCTGACGCTGTCTCCAGACATAATATCAGGACTCTTATTTATGCTCCATCCCATTATGCAACTGCAAATGCCCAGCCAGCTGACGCCCCGTGCCACCATGCTCAGCTCACAGCGGCCAGGGGTCCGAGGAAGGTGCTGGGACATCACCTCACTCCGTGCACTCCTAGCTTGGTCACAGCAAACATCGAAACCTCTGGATGGTTGCAGCCATTTGTTTGAACTTTGTGGCACCTTAATCCTGCCATGGCCACCTCTCCACCTTGCAAAACTGGTTAGGCTTTGGCTACATGAGGAATGGTTTGGTGCTCAAGCTCTTCCCCTGTGCAGATAAGCCTTCTGCTGTCCCTACGATCGTTTCATGATTTCAGCCCAGAGAAGAGAAGGCTCCAGGGAAACCTGACAGCAGCCTTCCAGTACGTGAAGGGAGCCTACAAGAAAGCTGGAGGGGGACTTTTCACAAGGGCAGGGAGTGATAGGATGAGATGTAACAGTTTTAAACTGAAAGAGGGTAGGTTTAAAGTAGATATATTTAGAAAAATTCCTTCATGATGAAGGTGGTGAGACACTGGAACAGGTTGCCCAGAGAAGTTGTGGACTTCTCTGGAAGTCCAAGGACAGGTTGGATGGGACTTTGAGCAACCTGATCTAGTGGAAGGTGTCCCTGGCCATGGCAGGGGGCTTGGAACTTGGTGATCTTTAAGGTTCCTTCCAACCCAAACTGTTCTATGATTCACTAGAGACTCTGGTTTATCTACATCTGCAGTAGCTTTATACTAGAGCCAACATATTCCTGCCATAGTAGTGCAATTGTGAAGTGGAAATTCATACCAGTTTTCCTTTTCTTGAGCTTTCTGTCAGTATACCAAAGAAAAGAATGGAAGATTTCACTGCCATATTCATTTAAAGAAAAGTAATTAACCTCATGTCAGGACTGTGAATCTCAGATGAGCCAGCATCTCATTTAAATGATAAGCACTGCCTTCCTTACCTGCCTGGCTATCCACTGGAGGGGCCAGATGATGGCAATCTCTGCATGGTGACATTGATGCAGCGTATGCTCAGCCTCTGGGAGAGGAAGGCACTCACCTGGAGCTGCACCAGGGCTTGGTTCCCACTGCCCAGCGCCTCTCAGGCAATGGTTATGAATGCCGACGATGACAGCAAAGCCGGAGCTGAGACTCAGCTCTCATAATCACGCAGCCCAAGGCAGCTTGAATGCCTACAGAAAAAGCACATTTTACAAAATCAGACACGTTCATACTGGTGTCACTTTGCAAAGGATAAGCAGACAGGGACCATTTTTAGAGCAGAAGAGCAGTGGCTCATCAGGTGTCAGAACAGCTTCCCAGCAGCCTCATAATGTGCACAAACTCTTGAATATCATTTCCTTGCATCTCTGCAATAAGCTGCACCAAAGGCTGCTCTGCGTGACAGCGCCAAAAGCACAGCACACACCTGTATCTGGGGCAGGCACAGCACAGCTGCCGTACACCTTCCAGCCAGTGCTCCCCATCCCTGGCTTCCCCAGAGGAACAGCCCCAGCACCGGGCTGCCCAGGCAGCCAGACAAGCGCCTTCTATGATTCAAGTGGTCGGGGAACTGATCAGCTTCAGTTGGACATATCAGTTTGGGTTGGAAGGCACAGCTGGTGGTCACTGATCTAACTCCTGATCCAAGCCGGGCTCACTGCAAAGGTGGATCAGGTTGCTCAGAGCCTCATGCAGAGCAGCTGAATATCTGCCGGATCCGACAGTCTCTCTGGTTAGTGTTTGGTCACATCCATTGTGAAAAAGTTTTCCCATACATCTGCTTGCAAATTCTTTTGCTGCTACTCATGCCTGTTGCCTCTCTGGATGCACTCTTAGCATCTACAATATGTTCTGCTATTGAAAGATGAAATACTCTACCAGGAGGTTTGTTTTTTTTAAAAAAAATGATAGGAACTAGTCACATTTTTCAAAAAGGGGGAAACGTGGAACAGTGACAGAGGACTCATGGGATTTTTTTATGATTACCCTCTCCTGCTACGCATGGCAGAGCAGCTTCCAGCAAAGCATCCCACACTGCCGCAAGTGCGGCACGGAAGAGCCACACACCACACAGAACACGTGTGTCAGTGGGGAGCCAGCCCACGTTGCAAGCACTGATTTTTCCTGATGGGACAGCTCAGCATTACTTAACTCTTTCACTGTTTCTACTAGTGGGCCACCTTGAGCGTTCGGTGATTGTCACTAGCTGAGGAAAACTGAATGGGATTCCTGTCTCATTCAGCCACCCCACTCGTGTGGGTCTCCCAGATCGCCAGGACGGTTATATCTGTGGTAGAGCCATGCCAGCGTTTAGCCAGGATTCATCTCACCTCAGCCTCTGTCCCGACTACCTGGTCACCCCGTAGAAGGAGTAATGTCTCCAAAATTGAAACTCCTAAAGAGAGTGCAATGCTGCAGTACCATTTTATAGGCATTCATACGCAGTCCTCTCCCTCGTTATAATGCAGACCCTCGTTATAATGCAGACCACCTGCCTCAGACGACGGCTTCAGCAGGCAGGACTCCTGGCAGCACACTTACAGCTGCATTAGCTGCCTGTTTATTGAAGATACAAAGTTCCTAGAAATGGGTTAATTACGTTCCTTTAATTACACATTATCTTATCAAATGACAATAATGAAAGGGAATGTCTGCCCTAGAGATAAGATTATGCCACATTCATAATTTGGTTTTTTGGGACAGCAGATAAATGTCTCAGCCATTTTAAAATACAGATTTGTCATTCATGAGAGCAATAAATAATGCAAACAGGATGTGTGGTTATACTGACATTATCACCTCCTCATTGCTTAAAGGCACCCCGGGCATGAATATGTAACACTATAACCTCAGATTCTTTGATAAATTATTGCCCATCACAATCCTATCTAACTCAGGGGAACAGATGAGCACTGGAAAGATTTTATGGTTGCAGTTGCAGTACTTTGCGGCTGTAATACTATTACTGAAGTTATTGCTGAAGCAGCGAGGGATGCTGGAAAGTAAGGGAAAGTCTGCATCCTCCTGGGAGGTAATGTGTAAAGAAATCTTAACGAGTATACCCCATGGGGGATTTCCTACCCTGCAAGTATTTAAACTACTAATTAATTCCTATTAAAACAAGGTCTTTTGTGTACATCAAAAAATGATGCCTGAAGCTTTGAGCCTGCAGTGGAATCTCCTAGGACTTTGCACCAGCTGAGTCTGGCAGGCTGGCTGAGACAGTATGGAGTGCTGCTGAGACCTTTAGTGGCCTCCATTTTGGGGGTCGGAGCACTGTCTGTGGTTTAAATCCACTCCCATGACACAACCACCAGAAAACTAGAGAGCGCAAAAGCAACCAGCCTCCGGGCACAAATAAATTGTGCGTGTCTACGCTCGACCCTTTCCGCATGCAGTAATGCGTGTTTCAAGATTAGCCACCACAGTTACACATAAAACCTTTGCTTTTACCATCATGCTTCCTTGAAAACAGGGAAAAAGTTAGGGATAACCCACACTCTCAGATCATTCATGAAAAACCAGAGGCTGACAAAGAAGCCTCAGAGGCCAGAGAGCCCCCCTGTAAACCAGGACTACACTGCGGATGACCAGGTCGCTGGTACCCTGACGGGGATGTGATGCTTGTTTTGTAGAGAAGTTCCTCCCCCATCCCTCCTCTCCCCATCCTGCCTCTCCTTGGAGAACACCTTTAGGTTTATACACTCACAGCTGTTTCCATGCATAATTTTTTTTAGCTGCTTCTCTTTTATTGCCCCATAAAAGGCAGTGACTATGAGGTTGTCTTTTACTGACACAGTACGGGGCTGGCAAGGCCCGGTGTTGGGTCAGCTTGGTTTGCTCCTACGCATGCAGGGTGACGTTACGTGGCACAAATGCTCCAGCAGCTGCATCAGAGATGGTGGGAGCTGGGACGTCTCACCCCCAGCCGTGCCAGGAGGGATTTGATAAAGGGGTTGGCGTTCCAGCCCTGTTAAACCCAGATGCAGATAACGAAGCAGCTCAGGCAAGCGTCACCAACGCAACCCTGTGCCCACGGTAGGATCGGAAAGCCCAGCGGGCAGAGACAGACAGACAGGCGCTGTAAAGTCACAGCAGACCCCCATGGAGGTCAGGGTGGCTGTCGGGACCCCAAAACAAGACCGGTGCCCCCAAATGCCCTGCCCAGCAGTGTCGCGAGGCAGCTGATGCTGAACCAGGCGGTGGTTTATGAAGAAGGTGGTTTATGAGCTTGGCTGCCTCTTCCACCGCCCAGCCCCGGGTGGGAGCCGGCATCACCCTGACGCGTCCCTGGCAGACGCCTCTTCACGAACAGGCCAAATTAATCAGCCACAAAGTGCTCCCGTGCTAATCGCACCCTTGTGCAACTCAATCCAACGTTAACACTGCCCTCTTGTGCTTCAACACATAAGGGGCCTTTGCTGTTAGGTGATTTTTTTTCATTTTTTAATTGGAGGGAGGGGCAACTTACAAAACCACTTTCCCCCAGTTGTTTGTAAAGCAATGCCCATGGTATTCTATCCCAAGAGATCAAATCGTTTCCATTTCTCGTCATACCCAAAGCATGGGTGTCCTGCACAGTCTAGGCTACCCATCCCCTCTGGGCAGGGAAATTAAAAAGATGGGTAAAGGTAATAAAATCTAAAGGAAGATACAATATAACCACAACTCAAAGAGGAGGAACAACAGAGATGATAACAAATAGAAAACTGCACTATTATGAAAGCACTTTGCCTCACACAGGCTGTTAAACCTTTTTAAAGCACTGGTTAATGGCAGAAATCAGCATTTAATTAATACTCCATTAAAATCTAGTTCTTTAGAGTCACACAACCCAAGCAGAAAAAAAATTAATCCATCATGATTAATATTTTACCCAGAAATAACTACAACCAGCTCTGCAATCATGGGCAATAGCACGTCTGGGGTGAGAGGCTTTCCCTCCACGCAGTCTCCAATAGACTATAGGGAGTAAATTTTCAAGATACGCATTTAGTGCTCCATTATCCCTTGAGGCCTGATAGGCAACACAGCATTTCTGCTGGGGATAAAGATCTCGGTAATACTGGTACACCTTTGAGAAGACATTCCATCCCTGAAGTCATCCGCTGCTTTACCCACCTGAAGGATGCTGACCAAGGCAACCTTGGCCCTTGGTGGCCCAGTTACAGCTGCTGTGCACCCTATGCAACCCACTGCCCTCCTTCCCAGGCTCCTGAAACAGAGTTAGAATCAGTGAGACAGCCCATGGAGAGAGGCTGCAGAAATGCAAAGGCACAGGAGCGTGCGCCGTCACACAGTCTGCGCTGCAGGATCTCTCCCTCTGCCTTTACACCACCATTCAAATGGCTGCAAATATCACCTCTCTCTTCTGCAGAAGGGACATACATCAGGTCCCATTTTATTTCACCATTTATCAGACCTGCCTTGGACAGCACCTAATACCTGCCAGAAATAGGCATTTTAAAAACTTATTTTTAAAAATCAGTGGATGCAAGGCAGTAACCACAGCACTCAAGCAGAAAGGCTTTAGAAGCTCCCTGGAGGAGGAAGGAACGATGCTCACAGAGGAGAAAGGCAAACTGATAACAGCACAAGGGAAAAGGTGTTTTTCTGACACTATACTGATTCTTTCTTGAGTACTGCCATTGAATGGATTACTTCCATAAGCAGAAGAGAAAAAAAATGGAAAGAAAATAAAATATGTGCCAAGATCCAGACGTGGACATCCTGCATAATTTTGTAGTTGATTTTAGAACAGTTTGTCCCTATCCAGCTGAACACTCGGGCATGTACATAACTGTGTGTTTTCACGCCATAATCTCTAACGTGCTGAAGTACATGCTTACCTGCCGTGCAGAGCAAGGCTGCCTGTGTGGACCTGCACAAATGTTTTCTTAAGTTGAAACCTTTGTCCCTGGGTCCTTTGAAGAAGCCTCCAGGGAATAAACATTCATTCAGAGGGGAAAGGACTGTAAGAGCACTTCAATCAATGACCTATGAAATACGTAACCACTGAAGCTACACCAGCTTACGCTGCCTGAAACGGGACAAAGCTTATTTGCTACAGTACAAAGCTATAGGGGAAAAAAACCAAAACCAAATCTAAAGTGGATTCAAAATCCATCTCTTTGTGCCCCTCTCTCTGTGATAGCGGAGCTGACAGCAGATGATCAGAACAGCCGTCCCTCCCTCGCCGTCGAGGCAGGTCACTACTGCTGTTTGCCCCAGCGCTTGGGAGGCCAGCTCACGATTTTTCAGCTGGCAAGAAGAGGACAGCAGTCTTCCTTGGCACCAGCCAAATTAAATACTGAAAATGTTTACGTTAGGATAAAATGTGGCTGAGGATTTGGGAAGCTCTATTATTAAAATGAACTAAGTTGTTTGCTGGCAATTATCTACTATTGTCACCGACTCAGGCTGGAGCTGGTACGTCAGAAACTCATGCATGCATTTTTCTAAATAAAACCTAAATAAGAAAAGATGACACAAGTTTTTTGACCAGGAAACTTGACATTTCAGTGTTGACACCTCCTACTAAGTATTCGTAATAAAATGTCCCAGGAAAGACAGACAAATTACGTTGTGAAGCTTTCACTGTGCAGAGTTTAAGGCATCCTTGTGTGAACTGATTTAAAACTACTTCTTTTTCTCCTAGACAGAAGCAGATATTCCTTTCAGAGTTACCAGAACTCTTATTATACCAGTGAGATTGATTCTTCTGATAAACCAGTTCAAGCAAAATACAGCGTTGGGTGAGAATATAGCAGTGACCTGCCTGAGATTTAGTCCCAATAAAACCGATGACATATTGAAGGGGGCGGACTAATACTGTATTTTCTTTTCCAGTCGAGGGTGTCTTGATGTCACAACCTGTACTGTGGGGGGTTGTGAATCCTTAGCTGCTAGAAAAGGTTTTTCAGCAGCAATGCCCTGGAATGCTTCCCATTACCTGCTGCTGTTTCCAGCTAGCCATCACTCTTAAGGGTTTGTTTCAGATCTTCAGCTTACTGGCATGAGTAGCATTCATCAGCTCAGGACTTGAGTCTGTAATGTATTTTTCCTGAGGCTATACCTTAAGGCAATCTAGAAACGGAAGGGAGTGAGGATACAAACTTATTAAGTATGGTAGGATTTTTTTACTCAATGAAGTTTTTTTAAAAAAAAAAAATCCACCAGAAATCTAACTTGTGCTCCATTGCCTACACCAAGTGCTTGTATTTTTTCCAAGTGCATATGAGATCTCAGCTAACGGTGGGGACTGTGAGAAAACATTGCGAAGCCAGTACAAAGGGTAAAAATTGTTGCTATTACTGCCCAGAATTCATTTACCCTGAAAATAAGAAACACCTTTATAATCGTCGTGTGCTGGACCCACTTCTGATTCAGCTTTGCAAATAGGCAGCTTTACTATAAAGACTGTTCCATTGATAAAGGAGTTTTACGGTGTGCTTGCCTATAGCAGCAGGGGATGGGATTCACTGATCCCAAGAGTCATCCCTAGTGCAACGCTCTAACTTTCAACACTGCTACATCTCCATGCTCACCTGATGGTGAAGAGAGACACATTAATCGCCAGTCCTTGCAAAGGATGCTGCAGCCCCATCTTCTGAGGTCTCAGCCCGGTCATCAGAACTGGATTGGTTTTGTGCTCAGGGGCCCGTGAAGGTTTTCCTTATTAAATGTCTTGGCAGAGAGTTCAGGTGTGGCAGCCCTGCAGCTTTACGGTGGCTGGGGATGCTGAGATGGGGCTGCAGCTCCTTGCGGGCGATCAGCCCACCGGTGGGGTGGTGTTCACAACGTCGCGCTGGGGACCGCAGCATCCGACAGCATGGATCAGCCCCCAGAGGGCACATCGTTTCTTTCCCTCGGCACGTAGAGAGAAACAAAAGTAAAGCCAAGCAAATAATATGGTATAAAGGCCTTTCTAAACCGAATTGTTCTTCTCTAATAAAAAGGAAGAAAAAGAGAAAGTAGATATCTTCCTACAGCCAGCCTTTGCCAAGTGTTGTGAGGAAAAACTAGCAAGAGAAATCCATCTGTAAAGCCTTGATGGCTATGAAGAAAGATTTTTACACAAGCCAGCTTCAAAGTGGTCACATAGGAATTTAAACTGTTCTTATGTGACAACAGAAATAGCTAGATGTTGGCAGACCCTTTTTTAATGTGGTAAAGGGTCATTAATCATTTCCTAGTGTTCCAACAGTCAAATGTACTTGATATCTTAATTTACTTACAACATTCATACCAGCTCATCAGCTATCTTCATTTCCTTGGAACAGCTGCTTTGCCTGTTAAGGAAAACAAAGTAATATTAAAAAAAAAAAAAAAGAGAGAGAGGAAATACAATAAAGGCAAACACAAAAACTTGAAAGTTTTTTTGTAAATACAGACCTCTATTACATACGTGCAATCAATGAGGTCACACGTGTAGTAAGCCTTAACAAAGTACAGTTGACAATGTGTTATTTTTCTGCTGGAGAATATAATGTGAGGCTGAGCATGCTAATGACTTTTGTAAACGGGCAATGACAGAGATTGATTAACATCAGTTGACAGCCTGTTCACAGCTCCGAAGCAGGAATAGCAATGATTGATTTGCCAAAATGCAGGGCACAGGCTTTAGATAATAGAAAGGCTACATCTGAGCTCAATCTGCTTTCAGAAACCTGATTTAAGGGCCAAATGTTTAACGGTAGTTAAAACCTTAAAGGAAAAGATGGAAGCGTAGAAATGTTTTCAAAAGGCACCTAAATCTAATTCTAATTTTTTCAATGTCTAAGTACCTTTACAAACCTGAATCAGTAGACTGTTGACTTTAGGAGCAGAAAGCCTATATAAAATGCAGAAACAAAAGAAAACAAGGGAGTGGGGGGAGAAGTGGAGGAGGGGGGTGTGTGGAAAGCCAGCTTAGTTGTTTTCTAAAAATCACAGAGAGACATCTTCATCTTAGAACAGCAGGTTTCAATGATAAAAACCTCACGTAATGTCAACTAGTAATGAGTCACTTTCTGTGATGATGAGGAACAAGGTGCACAAACAGCCACGATGATTTGCAGGGCTGCATGCTCACTATCCAGGCTGCCAGGGCTGTGTAAGAGAAATATCACACCCCAGGCGAACAGGGATCCCCACATTTTTAGGCAATTACATATTTTACGGAACATGCTACCGCTAGGAATAACAGGGGAGGAGAAGTGATCACATCCTCACCTTGCGGGGGCTGAGGGATGGAAAGTCCTGTTGAAAAGCTGACCCATCCTTGCCATTTCCTCTTACATTAACCACTTCTTCAGCTTTTCACTAAGCACAGCATAGCCCAAGTGCCCTGAGCCTTAGAAAAGCCAGACCAATAAGCGCATTTCTATACTCATGCTCCATTTATAATGATTTTGTCCAATGCAGCATGTAAGAGAAAGCAGGAGAGAAGGAAGGAGAATTTAATGACAGATGTCCACCAAAGGGCTAGTCTTCATTAGAGAGGTGGTCATGTGTGAAGGGCCGAGTTAGCTGACACGATGCTGGCTGTTCTGCTTAGACCGGGCCAAATTGCATTCGGCACTATGTCAGCTAATTGCAATTAAACCCCAGTGCTAATCAAAGCAGAGCCTCTAAAGCGATTCCACCACCCGCCTCAGACTGCTGCAGCCACCACCTTTGCAGCGTAACGCACCATCTCGGTTGTATCTATCTCATGACATGACAGACCGGTAGCTGTACAGTGCAGACCTAATTGGGAAAAGAAGGCGTTAAGACAAACAACAACAAAAATGCAAGCGTTTTCGCAGAGCACGGAATCTGTGAAAAAGTGGACAAGCATTTGACTAAGGGAGCTTGGAGGTTTCCTGGGCTTCGTTCCAAAATGTGTCTTTTAAATACAAACAGTGTTATGTTATTATGTTATTTTTCATAACGAAGCTCATGGAGAATCCAGCAGGCTCCTGAAGAACTGAGGATGGGAGTTTCTGTTTCCACGCCAGCCTTTCAGGGAGGGTCTGGGTTTGGGGATCTGTAACTTTTTGAATTATATGACATTTATCAAGCGGCTTCCAAAAAGAAACGTGAGACTATCCGCCTCTGAAGTCAGCTCATTTATAAATCAGAAGTATCTACAACTGACAGATTTTCGTTAATAGAATAAAGCGTTCACGGTGTGCAATGATAAGCCAACCCTTTNGGGGAGGGTCTGGGTTTGGGGATTTGTAACTTTTTGAATTATATAACATTTATCAAGCGGCTTCCAAAAAGAAGCGTGAGACTATCCGCCTCTGAAGTCAGCTCATTTATAAATCAGAAGTATCTACAACTGACAGATTTTCGTTAATAGAATAAAGCGTTCACGGTGTGCAATGATAAGCCAACCCTTTAAGATGACCAGCCACCCTTAACTAGCAAAGTCTGCAAAGAAACCTCCATCCTGGGTAAGTTGTCCCTTAGGTAGGGTTCTGTTATTCATGCACCAAAGAATTGATGTGCCTGCTCCTGGGGACAGGTTACTGCCTTAAAGACCTCCTTCGCAGCAGTACTGTGCCAGAAATGAGGATGGGGAGCAGACTGGCAGCAGTACAACAGTTTTATTGGTTGGTTGATACTCATCTCACCTTCCTTTGGTCATCGCACAGTCAGGCATGGAAGGTCTAAATAAGTTGTCAAAAGGCTCCTTCTGCCACCTGCGGATAAAGGCAGGTGTCCTCAAAGGAGCTTTGTTTCTCCTACACTGGACATCTCATTTAATTGTGCTGTGGATGTAGCATTTATGAAAGGAAGAATTTGAGAAAACCTATACAGAGTGAATTATAGTCGTAACATTCATGCCAAAAAGCAGCCCTTTTATAGAGCATAATCTGCAAAGCCAAATGCGGTTACCAGCTCCAAATACTCAAATCATTTCACCCAAGAGACAAAAGGAGTGACCCACAGAAGATTCTGCAGGAGGTGGATCTTTTTTCCCAGAGCCTGTCCTGAGGTCTCCTTGGCTCCTGTGCAGGCGTTTTCAGGTGCATCTGCGATACAGAGCCTTCCCTTGTGTGCATCAGCAGTCAGGTCTGGTATTACCCCACCTGCACGCAAAAACAGGTGATGATATTTGCTGTCTTCCTTGGGTTTTAATATCTTTCCACAGGATCAGAGGCCTTGGTGACTGAGCAGGCAGCATGATGGGCAGATACTGAAACAGAAGCCACTGATACTGCTTGTACTTCTGACCCAATTAGTCACAATTCAGACACTTGGAAGTTATTTCATTTGAGGGGAAGTTGACGGGTCAGGTAGCTGCACTGTAGTGACAATCATATGAAGGCCAGCTTTTTTGGAAAAAAACACAAGGATCAAGCCACTGAAAATTACCCCTTCATCAAGGCTCCAAAGCCCTTTATAAGCTCCCCTCAACACACACTATTTCCAGGTTCAGTGCATCTTTCACTGGCTGCAAATGCATTCATAAACCCCTTTGCAAAACAGCACCCATTCAAGCTCTGGGCTCTCAAAATCCCAAACAAGACTCATTTTGCTTTTTCGGAGGGCAGGAGCAAATGGTCACTGCCTCTTACAGCTGTCATATGAAACGTGGTGGTTAAACCCCTTTGTCTTGATAGTCTGTGTAGCTCGAATCCCAGTAACATCATATAGTATGTTGTTGAAAAAGAGCCCTGACCATGGAAATGTTTTGTACTGAAATCATGCTTTTTAGGACTTTGTGAGCCATCCCTCAAGTGAACTTTCCCTTAGAAATCAATAGAATTGATTTTGTTTATGCTGGGCACTTTTCATGTGGCTGCATCGAGGTTGCTAATTGACAGGTCAAAATCTGTACATGGAGTTTGGTACAGAATACCTTAAAAGTTTATTTTTAAGGGACAAAGTGATTATAGATGTCACTCTAACGTTTAATACTAGAAGAAATCACGAGCATTTTTTAATATTTGAGTTCACAATGAAAAGTTACAGCACAAAGGACCCTTACATCCCACTGCCATAAAGCTCTTCAAGGCTCAATTTCCCTGCCCTGAAATGAAAAGATAGGAAAGGTCAGGGAGAACATCAATTAAGTTGTGTTTCTGGGCTAGCTACAAGTTTTCAGACTTTAGGAGAACTTTTGCTTTTATTCCCACTTCCCATTGGGAGGAGTATTAGTATGTTTTTGCTAGAAGTGATCAAAAATGTTTAGAATGCTAGAAATCAAAATGTTTATCTTTACTACTAGTATCTAATCAAAGTCTACAAACAGAAACCAATTAGGCTTTTTGATGACTAATCAAAAAGTTTGTTAGTCTCTACAAAATGTACATGAGAACATTTTGTATGGTAGAAGCCAGTTAAGATCTCATCTGAGAATTACACTGTGGTTTGTTTTCATGCACAGAAGGGCGTAAAGTTCCTGTTAATGGAGAAATAAGAACAATTATCTTTGGAGTGAGTAGAGTTTGAAATACCTCTGAACTATACAAAACCTTGTGTCCTTTAAAGACATGAGTGAACTCATACTCTAGCTTTCAAGATAAAAGGAAATAGCTGACCTTTGACAGCCTCTGGTGATAGTATCCCATATGAATGATGCAAGTGCAAGATCAGCCAATGTAATGAAGTGTTTTAACTATTGTTTCAGGTAGACTTACTGTGATGTACGGTATGCTTTGCAAATGCTTATGTGAATAATGTTAACCAGTTCTTCACGCAAGTGATCACTGTTGTCTTGCCCTATTGACTGAGACGAGAAACCCAGGAAGTTCTTGAGGACAAGAAAAATATGATTTTACCTCTGGGAGGCTGAGGAAGATCCAGTGGCCGCTACACACAAACGAGAGTAGAAGACCTGCAGGAACCTCGGTGGTTTCAAGGTGAACAAAGTTGATGATTGTTAATTTACTTTGTGGTCAAGACACTCAACCTGATTAAAACCAACAGATCAGGCTTAATCCTAAGGGAATGTTACAAACAGTGCAAAAATAGTGTATAATGCTGCAGTAGAAGTCAATCACGGTAGTTATCAGCAACATAAGCTGCATGGTTAGAGTCGATGGGGTAACCTTATAGATAGATCAGCCATTTATCAAGCCAGCCTTCTTCTGTAGCTCTGCATACACTTTCTGGGTCAGCACTCAGAGGAGGTGTGAAGTATCACTACAAACTAACCTGTGATGTACATTAAATGACATGCACTGAAGTTTGGTAGGTACTCGAGTGCTCCTGTTGAAGGGCCCTTGGAGGGACTACCAGGAGAGAGCTGGCCCCGCAGGGCACGAGGTGCAGAGCTCTGATGGAGAAAGAAGTTATCCTGAGGAATGAGTAAATAAGACAGCTCCTTTTTAAAAATAAATATGTTTCTGTAGAACAGCTTGGCACACAGACTCACATAGTTATGTGCATAGTCACTACCTAAGATTGTTTTGGGCTCTGCTGTCTCATATACATTTTTATGAAGCGGTTCTCAGGTTGGGAAGATATGAAGGGTGAGGAGAAAGAGAGACCATTTCCTGGGAACTCCCACACGTACAGTCAAGCATATGCCTGGAGAAAGTCCAGGAGGTGAGGCAGGGGTAACCAGCATAGGGCCAGGGTTGGGAACATCTGGCCAAGAGGAGGAGGTAGGAGGGGATAGACTGGGCAAAGACCATGGCTACTGGGAGCTCCTCAGCCCTGCTGCCCACTGCCCAGGGTCCTGCTAAGTGGTGGCTGGTCCTCTCTTTCTCCCCTCTTCCTAATCCATGTACTCTTGTTATTCCGCTCCTCCTTCCTGCCTCTTTGTTTGGTCCCCAGGGGCTCATTCAGGGTACATGGGCTTCCCAGTAACATCCCACTCAGATGCACACAACAGAAACACACATGTGTAAATTAAACAGCACTGAATCAGAGAGGAGGGAAGCTCAACACAAAGACTTTGTGAGATGCAGGACCCAGACATCCAAACCAGGGACCACTGCAACAAGCCACAGTGCCAGGAGCAGGAAGGATGCCACTGAACAGGTACAGAATGCCTGGGAGTGATAAGTTCTTGTAAACATTTTATTATGAACACTGTGTTATTCGGGCTTCCTGAGCTTCTCAGTTCAGGTGATTACAAGAAAAAACCTTAACTTTAAGGAAAAATAAAATTCTTGTCTCTTAGGGTGCCAGAAAAAGCTTTACATTTGGATCTAGGAGTCCAAAATCCTCAGAAAATACACTCCATATAAAGCCAAAACTATCTGAATTTTATCTCATGAAGTCAAAGCTTTTTATGATTTCCTGCGATTGTGCTTATGATTTTTGCAACCTAGGACTGTGGGTTTATTTTCTCTCATTTCCTAGCCTCAGGGAATGACTTAAAGAAACTCCGTGATGGCATTTCTATGACAGGGAACAATCCAGGGCTGGTCAGGCTAAGCAGTTGTGCCTCCCCCGTTCCCTACTATCTTCCACCTGACTGAGTAATTACCATCCCGCATTGCCTCTTATTCAGAGGATGACGCTATTCCCTCACCAGCTAACAAGGTAATATCAACTTTCCTCACAAATCCCATTATCGCCTGGAAGATCCTCTGGGAATGCAAATCAACAAGTTCAGCAGAGCCGGGAGCCCAACGGCAACCTGCAGCCTCAATTCAAATTACCTCCACGCTGCAGGATGAGACAATCTGGATTACTGAGAATTACCAGGGCAGAGCAGTGACTCTGCATTTTATGAGCCCTTGTTCCTCAGATCAAAGAGGTTTGATGGGCATTTAATTAAAAGATAAAGCAGCCAGCCATAAACCACCAGACTAACCTTTTGAGTATACAACTCAATTTACAATTAAAGAATGACTGTAATTGTCAGATTTTTGGACTTCACCAGCAATACACTCCGTCATTAAGGGATAAACTGACTGTTGAGAGCACCTTGCTTTTTAATGCTGTCATAGGGCAAGCTGGTTCAGGTGATAAGAGCTCACATGTGATGTTGGGAGTCCCTTGTTCTCCCAAATCCTGGGAGATTCAGGATGAAACCACAGCTGCGCTTTTCTTCTTCCACGACTGCACCAGAGGAATGCTGGTCCCGAAAGAAGTCATCCTCACTCTTACCATACATGTTCTTTTTTGATGGGGCATTACACACCCCACGCCCTGGGGCAGGGCAGCCAAGAAGAAAAGCTCATTTAGAAGATGTATGTATGAAGACTGGAGGTGCTGTTAGGAGTGTGCTGTGAAACGTGACCAAAAAAAAAATAACTTCAATGTTATCTGCACAGGGTTTTCTTTTTCCCAGCACAGTGATGTAACTATTCCCTCACTGTGCAATACTGACAGAGACACGGTACTAGCAGCTTTTAAAGGCGGTTAGCGTGATCAGCTTCTATGTCTCCTCCATCACACGCACTGACTGCTGATATTCACTGGTTTATCTCATAGGAAAACCCCGGTGCCTCATCCCAGCTACACACCAGGGCAGCAAACTCTTGCAAGGTAACATCCAGCAGAAACACAGTTTTCTTGAAAAGAGAAGTTACGCAAGTTGCACAGGAAGGGGAAGCATCTCCTACCAGAACAGCTGTGTAGTAGGAAAAAGGAAATTTACTCCTGGCTGCAGAAGCCCCTGAGATCCACTTCAGCTGTGAGGTCTTGTCCAAAACAGCACAGTTTGAGAAGCGTTTCAAACCAACACAGAAGCCAAAGCCAGCCTGCTGCCATCTCTCACGCGCACAACCACTGCCTCGGAGCCCAACAAACCGAGGTACCAAATTCATGTAACACAGCACAAAGCTGAACACCTCCTCAAGCAGTGCCAGAGCAGGACATCGGTGGTCCCCGTGCGCCCCAGCCCTATGTGTCAAGTCTTCCCTCCAGCATTTTGCTCACCACCTCAATTGCATTTTTCAAATATTTGGTGCTTAACTGTACTTTTCTCCAGTGCATCCTCTCACTTCAGCCCTGTGTATATTTACAGTATGCTCTGAGAATTATTTACGTTAAAATCTCAGTGTTAACACAGTGGAACCCTTTGCATGGAAAAGTCCAGAGCCATAAAACATTTACAACATAACAAAAATGGTTTGCTAAATCTCTGGCTTACTTCAAGATACAGAAGAGGCTATTATTTTCACTTTGCCCTCTGGATCTGGTTTTTGCTCCTTTTCTCTGGCTGAGTAGCATTGTAATCCTGGAGGACCGAGTCATTATCCAGCCTTGATAAGAAGGGCAGAACCACTCCCTGAGCATGTAGAATTGAAGTCCCGTTTCATACAGGAGCTGGGATACTCTTCATACGTTTGTTTCAGTAAGGAAATGCTTCAAAAATATTAAAGGATCTGAAAGTGTTAAAATGTCTGGGTGCTGGTGAGCTCTTTGATAAGTTAATTCTTCATTCAAAACCAATAAATTATTGGACAAAGTGACACAGGGTTCGGATTTACCCTGGATAATTCCTTTGCTGTAAGACATTTAAATTAAATCAGTTAAACTCTGACTGCGCTTAGTCATTGGGATGTCAGTGCTAATACACCGTGTTAATTGAAGGAACACTGAAGAGTGTTTTGACTTTAACTTGGCGAAAGATGTATCAGCTTAGCTGTAACCAACAAGCAACACATTCACACTTGAAAAACAGATTTAAGGGCTCATTCTGAAAAATAATGCTAGCTAACAAGAGGCTACAAGTCAAAACAGCCACAGGGGAAAAACCCAGGAATTTATGGGACTTGGGAGAGAGAGAGTGATAGGGTGAGGGTATCTGCAGAGCCTTGGTTGTGCACAGGGGTATCTTGCTGCTCTCAGATGTGAGGTGCTCCAGCCTCACTGGGGTATTGGCAATATGAGCCCCTCTGAAGGTGGGATTTCCCTTAGTCAGTAACCACCCTGCAGGGTGGTACTCGAGCTACAGAGGGAAATATTTTGCATTTAGAGAAGGAAGATGTTAGAGACGCTATCCCAACTACTGTGCAGTGAAGATACGTACCTGCTTTGAGCAGGCGATTCAGAATGAAACTTAACGGAAGGTGGGAGATTTACTTGAAGTTTGTCTCCAATCCAGTCACGTCATTTTAGGTATTGGAATCTATTTAAAAAGCAAGTAATCTTGCTCAGGAAGACACATGGAGTCTTATAAAGCTGCTTTATCTCCATATTGCTATTGCCACACAGAGCAGTCTTAACTACATTAAAACTGTTTGGAAAGTTGCCAACAAACCAGCTCTCTGTCTTGGTCACAACGATATTAATGTATATGTTTCCCCTGAAAACTTTAGTCTTTCTTCTCACTGAAAGGAACTGAGCATATTGCCTTCTGTTGCCTCTCAGTACAACATCGCCATCCTACAGGATGGCCAGGCAAGAAAGAAATCGGGCAGACTGTGTTTTCAGACCTTCAAGCAAAATCTTCCCGCGATATCCCTTCTCCCTGAACACTTCCCTTGGATTTTGCAAAGTACGTGCAGTGTAATCACGCTATGCGTAAATCTGGCACAGCTGGGATAATCCCTGCACACAAACTAGCAGAGAGCCCAGGCCGTAGTTTCGTACTGCCATTAGCACTACCTTCCCCAGTCAAACCCGACACCGGTTACACAAACACAAAATCATTCTTTCCCTTCTTCGTAGCACTGGCTCCGGGCCAGGTTTTGCACAGATGCAGAAGCCGCCAGCAGAATAGCTGCAGGTACACGAAAACAGCATCAGAGCTCCCCTCGGCACTCAGCGAGTTATTCACCTGAGAGAGCTTATGGACTGCATTAAAGAAGGTTGTTTTTATAAGCATCCTAGTACCAAAAAACTCATTTATTTTTAACTTTCTGAGTAGGATGAAAGGCGATCAGATCCAAAGAGCGACTATGAATTTTTAGTCCATTTAAAGTCCTAAAGCCCTGGGGCTTGTTGGTACTGCAATCGTTAGCAGAGCCGCGAGTAATCAATCGCTCTCTATCTGTGTTTACGCAAGGGGAGCTGATTGATTACTCGCTGCTAACATGATTGCCAACACTAAAAACATTTTTCTCTGGACAGTTCTCCAAAGCAGCCAGGGTCTGAGGCTAACAAGCGCTTTGCCGAGGGGAGGGTATAGAAGAAGGGCAGCAATTTTTAGGTTGTTTAGGTTAACGCCGTAACTGTGATGTTCAAGTAGTCTGAGCCCCTTGAAGCCCCCCGAGCCTTTGTGTGGTGTAAGGCACAATTGAGCTCTCGTGGCCAACGCATCTCACCTTCAGCGGAGAGAAACGAATTGTCCCTTCCTTCCACGTGACATTTTCAGACACGTCCTACCCATATGTTTTGTGAAGAGAGCGAGAGGGTCTGCTGTCTTATCCTCATCCTGCCTGAGAGCGCAAGAGTCAATTCCCTATTCCCTCTTTTTTTTTAAACCTCCCATCAAGAGCAGCCCCCGGCAAATGGTTTATAATGCAACTTTTAGCGGTCCTACAGAAACCCAGGACCTCCGTACTCTCCGTGATCTATTACCTCCTTTTATGCTTACATTTGCATATACAGGAATACATACTTTGTTAATCTCTCTTGTAAAATCTACACTTATTTACAGAGAGAGACAAGTTCGCCTCCAGGCCGTGTGATGGTTGGTGTGAACTAACATCCTTCGAGACTATTTCAAGCCTTAGACTGAATGGGCAGAGGCATAGACTGCCGCTCCCTGCCCACTCAGAGATGCTTTCAGGCAGAGGTGAAGCCCGGGGGCTAGAACATGCTTATTATTAAATCTAGAAATTGAATGTTTTTTCCCCAAATGTTGCTTTTGGGGAGTGGGAACCAACAAAAGCGTCATTGTTCTCTAATCGAATGTACCAAATAATTAAGAGAACACTTTTATGTAATTTTTGTATTTCACACAGCCCATAATACGAAAAACCCTGGCAAACAACTGAAATTACCCAGAGTCTTTCTGATAAATGGCACGGACAAGACAGTTGAACTGCTCCCAAGTACCACAAACTTTCTCCAAGAGCCTTTTACAGGGTGCTATTAATTGGGATTGCAGAGGATAGTGTTGGCAGTTACTGATGATCAGAAAATGCAACCAGCTTGATTTATACACATTCTTCCACTTCTTCAAGAACAATTCCAGTTTTAAAATTAAAACTTTGTTTGCCTCTGCTGTCCTTTTTAGTACCTTACACAGCAAAACCAATGAGTTACCAGACAAGGATGTTGATTAAATGTTCATAAACAGGCGGAACACAACGAACAGCATACATAAACTTTTTCTCCAGAAAAAGAAGTTTCAGTAGCTGCTTCCCAAATACATTCAAAGGGAAACTGCATTATTGCAATCTGACTGCGTTTTCTTCAAGGAACAAGCCCAGACACCTTGCAAAAGCCAAACAGATCCAGAAGAAGGTGGATAAATTCCCACCGCTTCCACAGGCTTCAGCTTGGATCTGTGAGGTTGTTACGCCCACATTATCTAGCAGTATGAAGATGGGGATTTTTTGTTACCTTTTGCGTTTTTTCCTTTTACATTTAGAGGGAGGTTTTTCAAGCAATAACTGTCTCTTATTATGAGCATGCACAAAAATAATTGTACCCTCTATACACTACAAAGTNGTTCATAAACAGGCGGAACACAACGAACAACATACATAAACTTTTTCTCCAGAAAATAAGTTTCAGTAGCTGCTTCCCAAATACATTCAAAGGGAAACTGCATTATTGCAATCTGACTGCGTTTTCTTCAAGGAACAAGCCCAGACACCTTGCAAAAGCCAAACAGATCCAGAAGACGGTGGATAAATTCCCACCGCTTCCACAGGCTTCAGCATGGATCTGTGAGGTTGTTACGCCCACATTATCTAGCAGTATGAAGATGGGGATTTTTTGTTACCTTTTGCGTTTTTTCCTTTTACATTTAGAGGGAGGTTTTTCAAGCAATAACTGTCTCTTATTATGAGCATGCACAAAAATAATTGTACCCTCTATACACTACGAAGTTTGGAACAGTAAGGTGAAAATGTCTGGTGTCTTTTAACTGCGACGGAAGGCGATGTGCTAGAAAAGGTGATGGGAGGCTGTGAATGTTCGAACAAGTACTCACAGACACCTCCAACTTTTCCCAAGCACTTGGACATCACCGGTTCTTTGTTTCTTTTCTGCTTTCTTTTTTTTAAATTTGACCTTTCTTGCTCCCGCTCTGCCAAGAAGCGGCCACATTGACTCCAAGTGACATTTCAATCGCAGGGGTAGGTCTCAAGCACAACACGTTATTAAAAAGCCCCACTCAATCAGAGAATGCCATAAAACTTCAAACGCAGCAGTTCTGATGCCATTGATCAGGAAAACAAAATCCCTGCTACAGACAGGTACATTGGCTGGGGATATCTTTTTGAAGGATGCATAGGGAAGTAAAAAGGAAAGGGTTTTTCAAAGATTAAAAGAATGAAACAGAAAATTCAGCAAGTCAAGAGTTCAACTGACATACATTTCCACTCCCTCAAAAAGAAAAAAATTGTTTTTCTTTCCCAGCTGACACCTTCTTGTGCCATATCGGACTCTCGTATTCCCATACGTAATTTTACAGACAATGAAAACATGCATGTGTCACGCCAAGGCATCACCATGTGAACTTGTTTACCGTTTAATGACACACTGATGAGGCAGATCTCTTGCAGCTCTTCCCATTCTAATAAAACAGCTGAAAACTCCAGTGTGAATGGGAATACACTGCAGTTCGTGTCACGGAGAATGGCAATTTCCACGACTGTCTTTGCTGTTCTGGATATACATGCAAAGCTTTGCTTAATCATCCGCGTGGCTGTTTAGCAACAACATTCTTAATAACTATTTAATTTAATGATCAATTTTTTTTAATGAATACTTTAATTACACGTAGTTGCTGGAGGCCCTGCCAACAACCAGCTGATCTGAGTTTTAAAGAAGCAGATGAAAAAGTACTGCATATAAAAGAAGCCTTAACAATTTATGTCACTACGTGGATTACTCCAAAACCAGCACGATACAGAGTAGTCAGAGAGGGATCAAAGTCCCTATATCAGATTCCAGCAAAGTCCTTAGCGCACCAGAGAAAGGCTCGGCAGACTACGGCGCCAAATAAGATTTAAAATGTTGAAAGAAAATGGTACTACTGGTGCCCTTATTTATCTATATTACAGTAGATTCTCAAATAGTGACTGTGGCATCTCTCGAACATTCTCTTAACTCCATATGTACCCTCCTTGGAGCTGAGCTGCACAGACACACGGGTCCCCAGCCTGCTGGGTCCCCAGCCGTGGGGGGATGCTGGCACGTGGCTCACAGGGTCAATGTGTGGATCAGCCCCAGAGCATCCTCCCTGGCAGGCGAGAAGAAAGCAGCACCTTCCTCCACCCTGGCCAGCTCGCTCAGGGCTGAGGCAGAAGCGGGTTCATGCCAAACGCGCAGCTGTGACAGAGCTACCCCATAAAAGCAACTCTGCAACAACATCTCTTCTATGGCAGAACAAACTGACAACATTCAGCTAAGCAGCCAAAGTCCTCTGCTCGGTGCTGTACCGCTGAGCCAGCAGCAATGCCTAAGGACAATAGCAAGTCCTAGCACTCATCTTAGTCCCTGCAGCCTAGCATCACAGAGACACGCCAGGCACATCTTCAAGCCACATGAATTCAAGGGCACCAGTCCTAATGTCGTCCATAGCACCAGCTTTCATCCCCAGGATCGATTCCCATTTCAGTAAAATACTGCTGATTTCAATGGAGACCATCCTGGTAAATGCCAGCGTATACAGGCGCAGAAGCAAATCTTCCCTGCAATCACCCAGGACATCTGAAACCAAGAGGCATCTTGGCAGGATACATGAATGGCCTGATTGTGTCCATTTTCAAGAAGGAATACATATGTATAGCACTGTGATCCAGCTCAGCCTGTACAAGATTCTGCTCCGCTTGATGAGCAATCAGTCTGCTGCGGGAACAAACACATAATGACTGCTTTCAGCTGCTAATGCCACTGCTTTTTCGGGAACAATATAGAGGCCTGAACTGCAAATTCACATCTGGCCTTGTTGGAAATTAACTGGGAATCAAAAGGGGTTTGCAATTAGCCTTTAGAAAAATCTTCACTAATTCACAACCACGGAACAGGACACTATAGCCTGCAACATTGCTGCGGGATTTGGTGCTGTCTCTGTAATAGTTTGGGGTATGTATTTGAGGGAAAGACTATCTTCTGTTTGGCTTTGGTCTATGAAAGAATTCAGGAACAGCAATATTCCAAACATATGGTGATATTCATTTTCACAGCAAAATGAAATTTGACTACAGTTTCCCACTGTGTGCCCTCAATTTCCATGAGTGTTACCGGGCTTCAGATTTTTCACAGCTATTTTTTGCAATTTTCAATGAAAACTGGCATCAACGTTTGTACGCTTGTTTCATTCTTGAAGTTTTACAGTTTTCTATTCTGCTAAAACCCCTAAACCTGTTTAAGGCTTACAAAATTCATTCCAAAAAATTGGTTTGCAACATTTAGCTTGCTAGAATTTCTTAGAGACGTCTTTATTTTTAACTGTCAAAATCACCAGTAAAATTAATTACTTCTCACCCGGTCTGACGATACTTCTGTCCTGTCCCCAAACATCTGAGAGCTTTAGTGAAATCTTCGCTCTGGCCAAGCAAGAACAAAAGTACGGCATCTCCCTACTTTTCCACAGGCAAATAAGTCAGTATGAGGAGGAGAAGACCTATACTGTCTAGTATTGTTGGGAATAGTATTGTCATTTGTATTTCATAAATACAAGCTTCCAATCACCATTCTTGGACAAGAAAGGGAGGTGTCCCCAGGCCGCTCTGCCCCCTTTCTCTTTCAGGGGGTCAGCACCATCCGCTGCCCCTGCCTCAAGGCTGCACTTCGTGTCACAACGTGGTTCCTAATAACTGCTGGGAATTATCTCCCCGATTCACCCGGAGCTCGAAAACCTCGGTGGCTGCTCCTGACAATATCACTGGAGGGGCTCAGGGCAAGGGGACTGAAAAGAAAACCCCTCTCTCTCATTCATACTTCTACTAAATGTTTTGGATCGTTTGCTGACTCATTTTGCAGTTTAGCTTGCAGCAAAGTCAAAATTAAGTTACTAGAGAATAATGACCATTAAGTGACTGAGATTGCTTTATTTCTCTCAGCCTTAGCAACAGTGATTTCACTCGCCTGTTGCCATAACAACTACGGCATGCACATCAAGGTCACTAAGCCCACTTTGTTTCTTGCCTGTAGCTATGTCTCTGGTGGCTTATACGCCTCATTTTTATTGTAGATTCGCACACGATGACTAGGGAGAAAAGACACTTTTTCATCTTACGAGTAAACAAGCACATGAGGATGAGCTTTTCTCAAGGTAAAGAAAAAGGACAAAAGACAAAGCATTTATGGGAAATGTTCGCTTCATTCTTAACGGAAAAGCAGTTCTTAAAAAAAAAAAAGAGGCTTATATATGAGGTTCAAAATACCTAACATGCAAGGAGTCAAATCAGCAGTCGATTATCCCTTATAAAGACGAAGAAAGATTTCCTGAACAGTACGTGGATATGAGTTCCTTGATCTCCAAGAGGGCCTTCCAGCCTGCCTCAGGACGTTAGCACGGGGACGTCAAGGTCCCTGAAGTGCCACCTCAGATATTGAAGGATTCTGACCTTAGTGCTTAAATAAGTATAGCTTCAATGGAAACATTCCAGTTAGTGTTAATCTAAGAAGCCGCGGTGCACAGCCGTTCACTGAGGCACGTTGGCCTGAAATAAGCTGGAACTGGAAAGCAGGAGAGGACCGCTAAGCTGGCTGGCTGATGAACTGCAAAGCCGCAGGTCAGGCAAGAAATCACTTGCAACATCATTTTCCTTAGTTATTTCTTTCACAAATTTTAATGGATGCAATTTTTACTCCAGAATATTTACACTTCACACACCATTTTCATTGTATAGAAGGGTTATAAAACATTATTTTAATACAAGTGAACTGCATTCATTTGTCTCCTAAGTCAACTAGAGGCACTTTCAAAGGAAATTCTAAGCTTCTACATTACCAGAGCATTTTTTCTGCCATGTGGAAGGACAGGAAAGAATTATTCTCTCTAAAAAATATAAATAACTTTGCCACCTCTTCTTACAGCTAGTTGATTACAGCAGCCAGTGAATGAAAAATTTTGCTTCTTATTTGTCAGCTTTACACTAAAAACACCAGCAAAAAAGATGAAACGTCCAGAACTGCAGAGGGATTTATGAGGCACTAAATACTTCTGTCAATCAGGCCTGAAATGTAATTTCATATATATGCGTGTAGCTGTTGGCTGTGGGACAAGACAGACAGACAGACAGACAAATACACACAAGCACACCGATAGACAGACAGCTAGACTGGAACTGGACCACAAAATGTCAAATTTCAGTTTTGCTCTATCATTTACAGTAGGTCCAGCTGGCTCCAGCAGAGATTCTGGCCCAGCTCACCTGGCATCTTGCTAGACAAGGCAGAGCAGTAATTTTATTTTCCAAGTAGGAAATAGAGAAGAATTGCTGAAGATCATACAAGCCCACCAGGACAAGATGAAGAACTTACCCGTGTTGGGGGCTCTCTAACATGCAGCTGTGACACAGACCTCCATCGCGTTAAGTTCCTGGCTAAACAGCAATGAGTTGTTTTGGACCTTCCTCCCACTAAAGAATGTCTATGAAAGAATTGGTTGAATTTTTGGTTGTTATTCTGTACTGGTTGATATTCTTTATGAAGTTAGAAGGTAGAAGTGTTCTTGGTAACGACTCCTGCAATGAGCAAGTTCACTGCACACAAGGAAATATGATTTACTGACTAGTTAAATGCTAAGTGCCAAATTTAGGGCTTACAGGAACAATCCCGCTGCTTACAAAGGGATCCATTGCCCTCTTAAAAAGATTCGTGACATCTAATTTCTCTCGAGGAATCACCTGGGGTAAGATGCGTGCTGCCTGCCAGGGACCCAGCCTGTTCCGGGTGGCAGTGGTCCAGGAGGTGCCACAGTCAAGCCAGGGAGATGCAGGCAGCACGTCGGGACCAGGCGAAGGGGTGGGCTGTGGCACGCGGGATCGGGGCAGCCCTGGAAGTGGTGGGAAGCTGGCGCCAGCCCTTCCCGTGGAGCACGGAGGGAAGGACAGTGCATCAGGGACCCAGAGGGACCTGCATGGAGCTTGCTGGAGCCCCCAGAAAGGCGGAAGGCAAAGGCTAACACAAGGGCAAAGTCTGTCCTACTGAAGAAATAGGTTGGGGAGAAATTGGTTTCTGAACCGTTTTATTTATTCATCAGATGTAAGTTTATCCTTTTCAAAAGTTGTCTTATTTAGTGTATGTTTTAGACATTCAAGGCTAGGCCAGTTTAATAATTCAAAGCCCCTTTGATGTGCCTAGTGCTCTCAGTTTACAGGAAAGTCCCATCACGTCCAACCCAGAGCCCTGTCTGACTCCAGGTCCCACCAGACACAAAACACTAAGTAGCTAAAACAGAGCCAAAGTCTCAGTGTAAGTCTGCAACAAAATCAAGGGATTTTACTCAGTTGACGTTTGGCGAGATGCAGCCCTTAAAGCTCCAGCTGACTGCAGGTATTAAAAGTGTGATGCTTAATGCCTTTTGCCAGAAAATAAGCTAAGATGTATCTCAGGGAAACAATACATTCAATTGCTGAGGATTCTGTTGCTTTCCACGGAGTAACTCTTGTTATTACTTTAATAACTGAAGAGGAAAACTTGTTAATCATAAGTTGCAAGGCTGTATGAGTTGACAGCTGTGATATCACGGCTGTTGATAGCTCTGCACAGGCACGGAGAGATAGCAGATAAAGCACGTCGTGATTTTCTACAGGGAATGGATTTGGCTGCCTAATTTTCATCACACACGCACCCCACCTCTCCCCCCAAAAATGTCACACATCTTTCTTCTCCCAGCTATTACAACAAATATATTGCTTCTACAATCAGATGCCAACGTACAATTAAGGACGTGCAGCTGTCAAGCATTGATTATGACTGCTCAAGTTAGCAAAGGGTTAAACGGAAAGAAAATGAACCGAACAAGAAGTCAGCCCAGAAAGTAAGTAAAACAAATAATTGAATTAAAAACACCTATGTTGGTGTGAACTCAGATAGCCTGATTTTTGCCATTTAAAAAAAAATAAGTCCCAGCAGCCTGAGCTTGCCTGCAACTCCAACAAGCTTGTCTTTAGACAACTGCTTAAAGCACATAGTTCACGTGCCGATGAAAGCACCAGAACGGCAATATGAGCCTGGCTTTGAGCCTCCTCTGTGGCATGACCTCACTAAAACTGTGGCTATTGGAAAGATTTTTACATCAAGTGCATGTCCATTGCCATGCATGAAAGTAAAAAGCCATCCTGTGCAAACTGACTGAAGCCCAGCAAATATTTAAAACCCTTGTATGATTTTAAATGACACCCAGTGATCTTCTGTTTTCACTTCACTTATTGCCTCTGACACACACAATTTGTTAGCATGCTTTGGGTCTCAAGTCAACAGAGCAATATTGAATTACAGCAGCCAGGAAGGTTTGCCTCCTCCTCACTGACGGGTCCTCTGCAGCCTTTACGCAGTGTATGGCCTCTCACTCCTCTAGGTGCCACAGAAATAGAGGTGACTGCTGACCCAGGGGGATGCTGGCTAGTGGAGGTGGACATGGCTCCATCCTTCTTCCTCTGAGCCCTCAAGGAGGCTGCTGAAGGCTCCCATGGAGAATTAAAGGTCTTTGTGCAACACGAGGAAAGAAAAAACCAAAATGTTGGTGAGACACCAAATCCTAGCCATTGTGGCCAACACGAGAACTTTCCTGGAGGAAAAAAAGGAAAAATAAACCCAAAAACGTGGCTCAAAGAGGCAGAGAAAGCTAATGAAATGTCTGCTTTTTGGGGGGACTGCAGGGTCAGCAATCCAGGCCAGGAGCATGGAGAATGCAAGAAAAGCTTCCACTGCTGGTAAGTCAAACATCTCTGCTAAAAAATGTGGCCACCCGTGCAGCTGCTGGGCAATTCAGCCTTGATGCTCCAGACACGCTGGGAGCTCACCTTGAGCATCGACCTTTAATTTCACTGTAGAGGGCTGGTGGTGGTGCAAAATCATGAGCTTTGTTCAAACTAGTGCTTTTTACCTTCTATTTCAGCAGAGCCTGCTGGGGCTTTGCAGCGATTTCAGGGGAGGTCTTTGCATCTGCACCCAAGGAGGGACAGCAAGCCCCCGCCGCACTGCGCACGTGGCAGCCAGCATGGCGAGATGCTTCCTTGGAGGGTCCCACGAGATGGCCCAGTGCTGCCCAGATTGACACGGAGTCTCTGGAGAGACAGGATTTCCTTTTAAATATCTCAGATCCAACCTCGCAGAAGTTTTGTGGCTCCAAACTTTATGTAATACTTCAAGATTAACAGTGAAATAAGAAGAGACTTGACCTGGAAAAAGTATCCAGCTCAGGCAAAATTTATCTTTTTTTTCCTCCTCATTTTTAGCAAATGTACTGACGCCTGGGTATTATAGGTACAGCTCTGCCCAGAAGCATTAGCTATTAGTCACCTCATGATAATTAGTTATCTAAGATACCATTTTTTAAAGACCTCGAATAGCTCCCTATGGTTGTTACGCTGAAGTCTTAAAGGGTGCCTTGGTGCAAGAGAATGGGCTCCGTGCTGCACGGAACTCAAGAGAAAAGGCACGGTGGAGTAACAGGACAGAGCTGGCAGCTAAACGGCCATCTCGGCTGCCCACCTCAGACCTCCCTGCTGTAATTAGGGAGGAAAGACACCAGTCCCTTTTGCTAAGTGCTTCAAGACCTAGGTAGTTAAAAACAGGACACAGAGAATATTGTTTTCACTCCTCATGTGCCGCTGCAGACTCGCATCCCCGTGCGAAGCGGGGGCCACGGAGCCCGGTAGCATCACCACGGGCCGTGATGGTCCCTCACCTTCAGGCCTGCTTGTAGGAGGGCAGTTTTCTGCATGGAGTGATGGGCTGTGGAGCCCACGGCGCTGGCAGTGGTGGCATCGCTCCCCGTCCCTGAACCGCGCGGATCCAGACCTTCCCTGATACACCCTCCTCTGCGAGGAGGAAAGAAAGAAAGCACGTCCAGAGACTTTTGCCCCCACGCCCTCAAATCAAGCTTTTAGGATTAACTGAAAGAGAGAATGAGTCTCTCGGGAAGGAAAGACATTAATTTTATCAATTATTTCAATAGGGTGGAATGCAGTGACATCAGCAGCTAATGAAGTAAATCTAAATTAAGCCACTGCCTGGATGTTTTTTGGCTATTTTTAAATTTTATTTTTTTTTTTTACAAAACAGAGAACATCTGGTGTTCGACAGTGAGGCCAATCAAGTCTCCAATTAATCTCTGCAAAGTGGGATACCTCCTAGTTGTTCTGCGTGCAACCATTTCTTCGCTCCTGACCACCGGTACAGAAAATAGCTTGTTGAATGAGCCGCTGCAGAAATCTTCTTGTCATGAAGAACTCATTAGGTCAGCAATAAAGCGATTTATCAAAGACCTGGATTTCAGCCATCAGCTTCACTCGTACGACAGATTCAGTTGCAGTGCTTTGAGCAAAGGCTTACAAATTACCATTATAATCTTGTAAGCATGCCTCATCTACACCAGCCAGTTCCTGACCGGCGAAGTGGAGACCAAGAAATACAATCCTTTCTGATCTCTATTATATGCTGTCAGCCATCCAGACGCGACGCAGTAAGTGGAGCAGATATTAATATTTCTGAATGGTGTTGAAAGGGAGTTCACGTTCTGGAAGAGATGCTGGAGCAATGGGAGATTGCTTTATGCAATCTTAATTTTTCCTGAGCCTCCTCTGCCTGATCCCACGAGCCCTGTCGCAGGGGAGGCCTTTGCGGGAGTGGACGGTCTCTCGGCGTGTGGCAGCAAGCAGCTCGGTCTTACACAGCACCTGAACTTAGGTGATCCAACATGCGTCTGATGATATTTTTCAGTTCCCTCAGGTTGAAAACTGCCTTTCCCACATCTGTCGGAGTTGTATTTCTGCTCTAATCCTGTTCTGCTGCCTGCCTGAGCTGGGAGAGTGGAAAGGAAAAGGTGGAGAGGAAGGGCATGACTTCTTTAAAAAGTCAAACCCCTAAGTTTCTATGGTCTGGAACATAGGCTCAAGTTCATCAGCTTTTTCAGCCCATCGCATGTACAACTGGTATTTTTTCCTTGCAAAACAGATTTATTTTTCTTAACTTAGTCACTTTTCAGGCAGGAAGAAAACCCACTGCTAAACACAGCTTCAGGAATGAGCCAAATACGTGTCCACACACACATCATGTATTTAATTTTCCACGCTCTGTTCTGCCTCTGACCCTTTCCCACCGCCAGTGGGGTCTTGATGTCTCTCCTCACCACTTTTCTCTCTCTTCCACCAGTTTTTCCCATTGGAACTCCTTCCCCTTCTGCCAGCACCCTCCCTTCCCTTAGGATGTGAACCCAGTTACATCAGCATTGAACTTTCAAACCCATAATGTTCAAGTGGATTCAAAATTAGTGAAAACAAGCTCACCCGTCAATAGCTTTAAATGTCAAGAGCTCTGAGGGCAGGGGTGGGGGTGGAAGGCAGGGCCGCAGCGCATATTCAGGCAACAATGAAATTGTTGTCCAAGAGCAATTAAGTGTGCTCCTGTGACAGGTTGGCCCTGCACTCCTAAGGTGAGAGAAGTCATAAAACATTTACACTTCACCCAGCACCAGCAGCATCAAGTGCCTTTTACACGCAGCCGGCATCTCTTCGGCAATCAGAAAAGACCCAAACCTGCCTTGTGCCAAATGGTAATTGCATTTTTAAATAACATCAATCACCTTTTATCATGACTTCTCAATTTCCCGAGTCAAATGTCCTATTCCCTGTTGCTGGGCAGCCCTCTTCGCTGCACTGTGAGCACTAGTTAAACGGACAGATGGAATTTGCTATCATATATTGCAGCCACAAAGCATAAACATGAATAAAGGAACCTCGTTCTTTACTAATATTAGTCGAAAATAATTTGTTCTTCTCCAAACATTCATAAGAAATATGATAATAGCACCATCTTTGAGAGTTTAATCGGAGTCAAAACCCTATTCTAGGCAGAAGAATCTGTACTCCCTTCGTATTCAGGGCTATTAGAATTATTTCCACATACACGGGATACTTTTAACATGCAAAACTGGCAGGATTCAGCTGCTGCAATCCTACCTGGTGTGAAACTCAGCAGCTGAATTCTAAGAAGAGATGAATTGAAAGAAAGCAGCTGAAGAAGCTGCTTGGCAAACAGCATGTATTTCCACTAAGACCTGAGCACATCACGTAAGATTTCCATGAGGTGAAGAATATGGCTGTAAGCCAGATATAAAAATGGAAAGGAAAAACAGCATAAAGAATTGAATATCTGAAGACTAACGAGCGGACTAATGCTCCCTGCACGGCTGAAGGGCTGAGTGTGCTATTGACTGAGGACATGGAGTTTTTGGACAATATGGGAAATCAAAGAGATGTTAGGGAGCTGGAGATCCAGCATTGCTCTGCATCCCCTCCTTTCCAAATGAGGGGAGGGAAGCAGAAATTTAATAATAGAGAAATGCTTATGCCATCAGTGCTGGGAAAAATCCTTTTGTGTAAAGGAAGTGCTGTGGGCAAAACACACTGAATGGAGGGCTAAGAGCCAGTTTCTTAATGCAGCCCCTACCTGCGTGGGAACAGCTCCTGTTATTCTCCTGATTCGGCTACTCGCCCCACAGACGAGAGACCAGCTGCAACCAGGCGGCTCCTCACCAGCTCGGCGGTTGCAGGCAGAGGGCAGGAACGTAGCAGCTGGTCTTTTATGTCAAATGATGCAAGACAGACTAAGCAAAAGGAGTTTTCCTCCACTGGTGGAAGGAAATATCAAAGCCCAAGATTGCTGGACGCTTGATTTGGTCCTTAGTCAGTCCAGGGTATATCAACGGGGAGTTCGGCTACACCCAACACCCACAGGTGACCAAAGAAGAAAATTTCTTATCCATGCCTTTCCAGAGAAGGAGGCAAGGGCATAATTTCGGTCTCCCTTTATGGCGGCACAAGAGTTACTTGACTTCAGAAACAAGCATCTCTGGCAGAGCTAGGGCTGGAAGCCACAGCTCCTGGGTCTTGCTTCAACAGCATAAGCAGTGCTTGCTCTCCAGGCTGAGCCCTAGCCCTGAGCATGTGTCGATGCACCAAAGCGAGGGACAGGCCATCACATTTTGCCTTCCCTCCTAATCTCCTCTCCAGCAATTCTACAGATATCGATTAAGTCTGTGGTATTCACTCATGGCTGATATGTCTTTCCAACAGCTCACTATGGGAAATTTCAAATTGCTTTATTAAACTATCTCCTATACTTTTACCTACCAGCAACCTAATAATGATATGAAATTAAAAACACATTACCTTTATCTGCAATTATCTCATTATAGAAGCAAGCGAGTGCTGCAGAGGCAGTCATCACATTTTTACAGCAGAACCGCTTTAGATAAAAATTACAGGGAGGCAGGTTTCCTAGCTGCAGAGAGGTAAATTAGGTCCTTTCAGAGCTTTGGCCAGTTTGTGACACGAGGTCAAACACAGGTGTGCAAAGGCTAAAGTCAGTGTTTCCAGGTGACCTGCATTTTGTCTCCAGGAGGCTTCTCTTTTCCCTTATCATTGCAACCGCTGTTACCTGTAGGACATTTTTCAATAGGTGTTTCGTGTTTTTGTCTCCCAGCGAAGATCCGTCTTCCTCCAGGACAAGCAGACAACCCCAGAAAATGAAAGGGCACTTGCTGGTCGCACCTTTTCGTGGAGGGCTTGTCCACCTTTTCTCGTGTCTCCAAAGGGTACAAATAAAAGGGCAGGTTTTATCCTGTAATACAGATAAGAAATGTACCCACATCACATTTCTTTTGTCAAGCTGATGGATCAAATCGGGAAGGAGGGAGGCAAATGTAGGGGATGTAGACTGAAAAGAAGAGCATTAGCTAGACGGATGAGCACAGTGAGAAATCAAGTAAGAACTATCCAGTCCATTTCCCCGCAGCCCTGGGCAAACGTGAAATCGTTTAGCCCAAAAATCCCTCCTAAATCTTTTTTGTGTGCCTACTGCAAGCCATCAGTTTCTCACACCACAATGGGCATTTCTAGGCACCAAGCTGTAGGGGAAAGAGATCGGAAGACCTGCCTTTGTGAGGACTTCAGGATCTCCTACCTGTCTTGCAGAGTGCCATGTTCAAAAGCTCCACTGTTCGTTCTAGCCCTCACCAAGGGAGACTGGACCCCGGGTCCTTTGGAGCACTCAGAGCAAGAAAATTTACTTCTTGCTCGGCCTTCAAGGCTCGTTCTTGTTTCAGAAGTATCAGACCATTTGGGTTATTTCTGCTGAACATTGCAATGTTCTTGTCTCTTCCCACCCATGTAAATCGGAATTTTGCTTTGCAAAAATAGGACAAAGTGTTTATTCCAACCTTTCTTATGGAACGGAAGTCTCGCTTCTGATCATCTCTCCCAGCAGAGCCTCCATAGGAAGGGAAGATGTCCTTGAATACCCTCTTTTCCTTTATGAGCACAGAGCTTTCCCCATCTGCTCTCTGAGCATCGAAACGAGCCCAAGCCTTGTGTCAACATGTTCCCAGCCTCCTTTCGTAATATGGAAATGACAGCGGTTGCCGCATGCGAAGCTGAAATCAAATGAATAAATGAATGTCAACAGACTGTGGGTAGAGGCACAGAGGTTGCATAACAGAGCGACTACAAGTGCACAGATGCAGTGAAGCCAAAGTGGGTGCTGAGTGGATTGTCAGGGCTTGTTTCTGAGGGATGCACCTAGTCATTTCATAAGCACAGCTGTCAGCCGATGAATTATTCCCAGTGAATCAAGAAACAAAAAATAAAGTTCCCTACCCATCCAGCACTCATGCAGGCCATTTAGAGGGAATATTTTGTGATACCTCTAGGTAAATCAGATGGTGAATTACTATGGAATGGTTCTTTTTCCCTACAGGAACAAATTCTGGAAATATCCTACAAAATCCTTACTGTGTCTGTGTCAAACTCAGTAACTCTCTCCAAAAAAATTATTACCAGCTGCGCATTTGGCATTAATGTCACTCTAAGGACAGAAGTGCATGGATGAGGACTGACAGACTTACGCTCTGTGCGCTGGCTCTAAGCCGGCCAGATGCAAACTAATTCTGTTCCAGAGGCAGATAGCCATGTTAGCAGGAAGACAGCTTAGTCAAGAAGCAAGGCCAAAATTTCTGCCACTATACGGTTTTCTGAATGCTGCTGTTTGCACCTATTTGCCTCCCTTTCAGGTGTCTTTCTTGCCTATGAGTCCTTTAACCTGAACTGGGATATTTTCTTTTTATCCTCCTCTCTTACAGCAGAAGAGGAGACGTATACAAACCAACGCTGCTTTAACAAACACGGCAACAGCTTCTTAAATAAACAGCACGCTTCTGCGCCTCATTCCTCTCAAACAGAAATGCTACTTCAGCTTCTTTGTGCCACTTATCCTCCAGAACTGCAGCAGCAGCAAAGCAATCAATGAGAGCGTGAAGGAATATCACATTCAGCAGACCTGTTTCATTCTGAACAAACACACAAATAACCTCCAGATTGAGAAGGAGGAATGCACAAACACTTAGAAGTTAATTCCCAAACCCAGCAAGACAAAGGCAGAGTCAAAAGACTCAAAACACCTGAGCAAGCAACATAGTCTCTTACCCCTCGCTAAAGCAAACACAGAGATGAATCGCATTCACTTGTCAACTCAGCATGCCAGTCATAATATATTGCCTGCCACGGTGATGATGATTGTTCCTGTGCTCTCCACCTCAGCCTGCTACACATTCGGCAGATTCAAAACTCTCTCAAGCTCTCCAAGGTAAACACGTGGGCACTTGGTGGAGAATTTCAGTTACAATGTTCCCGGGAGTGTCCAACATGCTGCCCGCGACACCCAACACAATGGTGGATTCGGCACCCATACCCCGGGAACACGGTCTGCACATCAGGTGCAAAAGGGTTGGAGGTTCCTTGTGCTCTCGGAAGCCTCCTTTCTTCTGTGAGGATGGGTCTCTGTCATTCACAGCTGCCTATAGCATCCTCCGATGCCCCAGGCCCAAAGGGACTGCAGTGGGGTTGTATTGTGTTGGCCACCAGTACGTGTGGGACAACTGAAGGTCTCCCTGCACGCTGACCTCACTGGCGTTTTTGGCAGCCCATTTGTCTTCCCCTTCTCTGCGTCCAGTGGCTGAGGAGCTCCTGCTCAGCTTGACACCCGCTTCCCATGTCCAAACCCCAGCCTGAGCAATTCTCTTCAAAGGCTGAACTGCCACAAGTGACAGGCTTCGTGGGAAAAAAGAAAAACACCCTCACCCGAAGGAGTCAAGCAGTTTAGAAAAGCCATCTCCCCCTTCACCCCTAAGGCACAGCGGACTTACTGTGACAACCAGCCATTATCAGAAGAGACTGCTGAGGCAGGAAGGGCACCCCACAGTTCAGAGCTGATGCTTGAGCCTACAGCTAAAGACTGCCAAGAGCCAGGAGCACACAGGAGAGCAGACTGCGTTTAGGTAAGAGCAGGTGATCTGCTGGATCCAAATCTTGATTGAAGGAACGCATTAAATGATGGTGGAAAAAAAACCTGACAGTCTTTGGCTGTGTTTAGCATGCAGGAAATCCTTGCTGGGGACTGGGGACTGCGTGCGTGTGCACATGCATACAAAATATACTGTAGGTGTCCAGTTTCTAGGACAGCAACCAGAGCATTCGGAAGTGGGAATCTGCTCAGGATCGTCACATCTATTGCTGCCAAATACATCTGCCCTTGTACAAGATGCAGCAGATGAGCAACTCTCCTCCAGCCTCTGTGCCAGCCCTCTCGTTAGTCCTGAGCTGAACCATGCATTGCAGCTGGGTGGGAGTGCACCGAGCTTTGCATCCTCAGCTTTTGGATGGCCATGGCTTGGCTCCCGGCTGGAAGCGCTCTAAGAGCTTCTGCTCAGTTCAGCCCTGGCTGCTCTGCAGGGCCCAGATTTGGAGAGCTGCGGCAGCTTCATTGCCAGTTCTCTGAGCCACCTTCTCCAGCACCCATGCACGGCCCTGATTGCTCCAGCTAATGTATGTGCCACAGGGCTGGGGCCAGTGAATTCTCCCTCACACAATGTATGTTACTCAGAGGGGCTCTGCAGAGTGAAAGTCCCTGCTGTACCCAGCAGCTTAGCAAGAGACCCCACTCGGCACAGCTGGGCTGATCGGACACTAAGCCCGAGAGCCCATTTCAACAACATCCAGCAGATCAGGGATGGTTCAAATATTCCTAGAGGAATATTCTGTGTTTCACAAAGGATAACAGCTTCTGCAGCCTGTGAGGCATGACAGATGCATCTTGCATCCTTTACACAACAGTATTGGCTGATACACCGCCTTCATTTCACTGTTCAACTCGGCCAAAACCAAGGGAAACACTTGGATCGCTCTCTTATGTTTACTGCCTCCTCCTCCTCCCTACATCCTGCTATTGTGAAGATATCCTACAGTTCCACCATTTTGTCCTGGGTGATAGGAATAAAAACAAACCGGAGTCTTGACACCATTTAATTTTAGGTCCTTGAGATCAGAACTAACACAATGAATGTGGCAAAGGAAATTCTCCGGACAGTGAATACAGCGACCTCATTTAGGTGCTGCTCATCCCACCCCACCAACCTCCGGAGCGACACATCTGGGGTGAGGTACTGTGATTATCCTTCCTTCTGGAAACACAAACTCAATTTATTAATCCTTAGAGAAAGGGCAATGCTGCAGCATCAGCATATTAGGATTTATGCTTCCATGTAAAGATGGGTTCATTTCAGAAACCCAACGAACTGGACTTTGGTCTGTCCCTTAAACCCTGCTGTAGTATAAAAAACAGTCTGTAATTGGGTGCAGGGATTAAAACGCCACACAACGTGGTGTCTCAGGGCGGTTTTCCATGAGGGGATGCTGTAGCAAGACAGACCAGTAAGATGGTGTGATCAGAAGAAAGCAAGGAGCAGCAAATAACACAGGGACTGCTCCCACCTGCCAGGCTGATCCTGTCTTCTCCCCCTTTGGAACCTTCCAGAGGTCCCACTGAAACTGGGCTGCCTCCATCGCTGGTGGCCACAGCCCTGAGGCTGACCCTTCCCGCTGCAATAGTGAACCTCGCTGCCCCTTAGCCCGACTGCCGGGAGCCAGACTTCGAGGAGGAATTGCTGCCTCTTTAGCATGAAGTGTTTCATCTCTAATGCTAACGCGCTGGCACCGAGCACCCGGCTCAGGATTCGGTCCTTTGCCAGCAATGCTCTTGCTCAGCAAAAAGGCTACCCAACGGTGGCAAGCAGCTGTGTGCTGATGTGGACGTTATTTCAGACGGGGAAGAGTATCTGCCCTGTTTTGTCTTTGGTAAGGGTAGATGAGGTGTCTGACAGGCTGTTGTCTGTACTTGCGCAAGCAGACTTGTACTTAACCCGGCGCAAGAGTCCCTGCCCACACATCTTGCCCCCCCAGCCCTGTCCCTGTCAATAAGAAATCCTTTGGCTGCCTCCCTGGCAGAGGAGCGTGAAACTCTCCGTTGTCCAGTCACAAACGCTGCTGCAACCCAGGTCTCCCGCCCTACGGGTGAATATCATTTATACAAAAGACCCTTCTGGTAGTTCCTGGCCATGCCTTCACGATCAGCCTCCCGCTGGTTCTCGCAGCGTCCGCAGGCACTTGGCCCGTGCTTTCTCCATCCCTCGCCACGTCTTGCTCCGCTGCCTCTACAGTCACTCGGATTTGCGCCACAGTCTGCAAGAGGAAGATCAGGCTCGCCTCCTCCACCACAAATCTCATACCAGCCCTGAAAACTGACAGCAGCCAGAGGCAGCTGCAGGCTAATGTCACAGCCGCAGCTTCAGCACATGGCGGGCAGAGTCTGACCTAGTTTTAACCCTGCTAAATATGCAAAGAAAGAAAATCAGAGTGTGCAGGGAACAGCAGTCAAAGGTTTCCTCTATTTCCTCGGTATTCTCTGTTGCTTTAGCTTTAACATTCATACTACACTGAGATATTTCCACTGCCAAGTCTTCTTATGGGTGTACCATGAGAGGAAAAACATGGTAATATTTGAAGGGTTGGCTGTTCGGGGGTTTTTCTTGGTGGGTTTTGTTTTTTGGGGTTGTTTTTTTTTTTTGTGCAAGTTTATAGGAAGGTGAAATTTTCCCCAGGTTAACATTTTGACAAAATATAAGCAAATTTTTAAAAACTTTTTGTTATGTTTTGAGCAGAAATATCTCTTCAGCTGTTTACGTTTCCATTTTGCTGGATTTTTGCAGTCTTTTTGTTCTTAACTTAGTCATTGAGAGCTAAATGCTACCCTGACTATCATTCTGACAGGCCTTTGTTGTTTTATTTTTAAGAAAATGGATTTTTGTGCACTTGGCTTTATCTTTGTTTCAACATCTGCCTTTCTCTTAGCACTTCTGGTTCACTTCCACCGTAGAAAATACTCAAACTTCAGTTTCTCCTCGTGATTCTTTACTAACTCTCGACCGTTTGTGTAGCACATCACTACTTCATTGCTACGGAAACACTATTTTATTTGAATCACCCGCGCAGTTCTCTACACCTTAATTTCAGTACAAAGTTGCGCTCACCGACAGCGTAAAGGGCTTTATCAAGGTTACGTGTGGCACAGCACTCTGGTCGATGTCTTTCAGTCAGTATTGAGCCCCCTCAACCAGCGTCTGGTGATGCCCGAGATATAAATGTGTCTAGGAGTCTGAGTACACACCTGAGGCTGAGCTATGAAATACCATCACGGCAAGCCTGGGAATATTGCCCAGCATAGTGACCATAAGAACAAGACAAAGAGCAACAGAAACCCTTTAAATATTTGTTAATGGCCGACATGAGAGAGAAGAGACTCTCTTCTCATCCAACACACTTAGGTGAATGGATATCCCCAGTGTAGAGCCAGTTTCCATCCCGGAGAACATGAGCACTGCAGAGCAAAGCAAACAGAGAGACATGGGGAAGGCATCGCAAAGAGGAACTTCCTGAGGAGGGGCAGGACAGTAACGGGACACAAAGATACAACCGGGTTTTGAATGTGCTGACACCACGCATGGGGCATTGCCACTCGATAGCACATGTGGAACGAGTCTCCGATGAGGAGATCCCTGTCGGAGTAGATAAGAAAAAAGCCAAGGACAGGAAGCCATGAAAACCATTAATCAGTAGACCGCAAGTGGTGTTGTTTCTGGCACATGTCGAGACAATGCTGGTCGTTATGACTCCTATGAACATTCCTGACCTTGCTCAGGAAGTCTCTTAATTAAATTATTACGTCCCTCAACTTCTACGGAGCTCAGGCATATGCTTGTATGCTTTCCTCAGCAAGGCTTTTTTTCTGAATCAGGATCTCCATGATTACAGTCAACTAATTATTTGAAAAGCATTTTCATCTGGGCTCCAAGCAATCAAATTAAATACAATTAATGTGAGTTTGGCAGGACTCCACGCAAACAAAAGTTGCTCTGTTTTTGTGCAAAATTGGAAAATCAGTTTTTGCTAACAGCCTGATGTAAGAAATCTGCTGCTGCGGCTTTTCACTATTTTTCCAACTTTTCCATTTTGCTGCCAAACTGTTGATGCAATTCTGTTCTGATAAATGAAGCCCCAAACCTCACAACATCCTGCCTTTAGTACAAGACCTTTTAGGAACCACAGACGGAGAAAGAATGAATCGCTACGGTTTGCAGTAAAAGTTGATAAGGACAAAGAGCATGCTGAAAATAAAGGAATCAACTGTACGCCACTTTATCAAAAGAGATACAGCAAGACAATGATATAAATCATGAGACTTTAGCAGCTATAGGAGACGTCAGGTACGAAGGCAAACTGAATAACACAAAGCAAAAAACCCCATACGTATAAAAACATACTGAAAACCAAACCTCGTTTTGGACAGAAGTGCAAAGAAGCTTGCATCTACCTTCTAATGAAGCTCACAACAGCCTACTTCTCTCTATACTCAGTACTTTACTATGAAATTCACTTGATTCTTCTCTCCAAACAGCTATCCTTATGGATCCTTTTTCACAATGAAGCAGGCAGTAAAGCACATCTAAACCTGAAGGCAGTGCGTCTCTATTTTTGGCTCGCTGAATTAGACTGCATCCTTTTTATAGAAGAAATTTTGATGTAAAAATCATGACACTTCATGGCTGTAAAACACGTCAGTCATAGAACGGGTAAATAATTTGGAAATGCCATCAAGCTGTGTTAGAAGGATCTATCTTTATTAAATCATAATTGCTTTAGGAAGAGTCAGGCTGGTGAATGAAATCTTTAGTAAGCAGAGCGATACGAATTTTTGCAATACGCTGAAGCAATGCAATAGCAGAAGCAATGATCGTAAATATTAGTATTGGTTACAAACCAAGATTAATCTCTAAGATAAGCAGAATTTCAGGGTAAAATATTTGAATTGATGCAATGTCATAGGGGATGCCAGTGTTCCTCACTGCGTTCTCAGCAAAAGGAAGCAGTCCTCCTTACTTGGACGTCTTCATGGAGGAGAACCCCTCTTCTGCCTCTGGGATGCCCCAGAGATGCACAGAGGCACCCAGGAGCAACGCGGAGCCGTGGGCCCACCAGCTGAAGCCACCGAACACTGGAATAAATGCAGCCCAGCTGCCTCCAAGCCCCACGTGCTCCAGCTTCGTGGGCAGCAGCTGGAAGGCACCAGCCGACAGCAATGCACCCTGCAGATACAGGGTCCCTCACGCAGGTTTGTTCCAGGCTTTTTTTTTTTTTTTGTCCCAAAAGCACAAGAAAACTCCGCAGTAGTCAACTTTCAATCCTGCTAATTGGTCAGAGGCAAAAAAAAAAACCCTTTGGGGCCAATGCATGCCAGCCATGTTAGGAAGGTGCTGTTAGCAGTTTCTTTTATTAAGAATTAAACCTTTTTCAGGGTAGCAAATGTATATTAAGTGACATCAAGCATCACTTGTATAAAATGATACTTTCCAAGGACCACTAAAGAACTTTTCTCGGATGTTCCATCAGGAAGATTTATTTTTGACATCTTCAGCATTTTGTCTAAAAACACCTGTCCCATCAAGTTATCCTTTCAACCAGAGAAGGGACTGCAGAAGGAAAACAGATGTCTGGTGCATCCTCAGCAAGAATATAGGAAAGCATGACAGGGAAACATATGCCATGTATTTTTTATGGTCTTTTCTCTCTGTTACTGTTATTAATACCATCCAAATAATGTGCACAGGGATCTTTAAACATCTTCTAACCATTCAGTAAATCATTTCACAGAATAATGAATTCAGTACTGTGAATCAGCCACACAAATTTTACAATTTCTTTTAGTATTTATGTCACATCTGGAAATCCACTGGACATGACACGCTGGTGCACCTTCAGAGAGTGATTCTTGGCTCTGAGGATGCCCTCTCCTCAGCTCTCCACGGCTGTGGTTAGGACCTCTGTTTCCACTGAGGAGTAGGAGCGGGACACACTGACCACGCCTGCTGCTGTACTTACTGTACAGCAGAGAAACTGCCTCGTGTTCTTGGAAGTGAGCCTTGTGTTACACAACTGCTGTTCAAAGGTTACAAAGGCAAAGGCTTTGCCAGCAGACTCAACACTTCAAAGCAGTGGCAACAATTGTTGGATCAGAGAGGAAAGAAGTTGCCTGTGGGTCCCCAAAGCAAACTGGAGCTTCGGAAGCAAAAACAAGATCCAGAAAAATCTTACTGAGAAACAATGAGAAAAAAAATTGCTCATTTGTGTGGAACAAAAGCCCGAGTCCTCAAGAAACTGTCCAAGTTGCTTCCACATCCAATCAATATTTTCTCTAGCACATATGGAACGAGCCTCAGCCAACTTCCTCCCCCAGACATTCCTGTTTCTGACTAGCCTTAGAAAGAAAGAAGACAGCTAATTCAACGAATCTCATTCGTACTTATGGGAATCACCAGGCTTGGAGAGACAGTCTCACCATCCACTTTTCCTGACTCAACAAACTGCTGCAGGTAACCTCAGCCACACAGGTCCATACACAAGCTCCTGGCTGACTGCAGGTGCAAGGTAATGTCGCATAAGCTCAGGCCTCTAATGACACACACAAAATCTGAAGATTGACATTCCTGACAAGTGCAAAGGAAAGGAGGAGGAAATTTTAAGACTGGTCATGGATGACACGAGGGTGGAGATGAAGCCTGGTCTACAAAAGCCAATAAGCAAGGTGGAATTCCCCTTTCATACAAACCTGACTCTTTTTTACAGTCAGCACCAAAATCACATCAGTTTGGGAACGGACAATATAACCTTGGTGAGGCACGATGCCAGCAATTTGGATTTGCTTGAGTATGATCACAGTAAATGCTCACCTGGAGTATTTCTCCATAGACCATTTTCTGCTCTTCTCTCCCTCCTGCTGCAGCAAACCTCCTCAAAAGCTCTCTTTTAAGAAACTGTTTGCTGCACAATTAAAGCTAATGAGACTCCTTGAAGAGATTAAGCCCCTTCCATTTCAACCTCAACATCTTGAGGCTCAGACAACTCTCTGAAACCAAGGATTTTCAATTCACATGCTGCCAAAGATTTGCTGACGCTAACTGCTCTCCTTGTCTTCTCCATGCCTGCCCAGTCACCTCTGTTGCTTCAGCGAAGGGCACGCCATTGCAGCCCACATTATCACTGAGATGGGTTTATGCAGAGATGTTTGACTCCGAAGTGGAATGGCCAGGGCATGCGTTGCTTTCCACTGACTTGCCAGAGCAGATCTGTTGGTGCCTCTAGGCCTACATGTGCAAAGTCAGTTGGGCACTCAACTCTGCTGAAATATGGGGGTAAACGTTGCCTGAACCTGAACTCATGTATGAACCTCACTTGATTTTAATGGCATTTATACCCTAGTTGACAGAATGTGCTTAGGGACGTAGCCACTTATGGGTATTTAACTGAGAACTCAAGACGCAATATTGCAGACAACTTCCTACCTTTTGATAGAATTTGTCAGTTTGTTTTAGAAACAATCCTGCAGATAGCACAATTCCACCTGAGGAGGAGCACGTGTGCTGTCTTCCTCTGCTAGACCCTGGAAATATCAAGAAACATAATGATTTTAAATATTTTAGAAACTCTGTGTCCACAGCAATGACTGCATTTTAAAACTCTGACGGCCATTTATTATTTACAAGAGCATTTTAAAGGGTAAATTTCAGATCACAGCAACCTGTATGTTAATCGCCAAGAGTTCACTTGAAGATGTGGTTTGAAAGTCTCTTATAGGAACTCTGAAGAGAAGAGGATGTCCTAAAAAGTGAAGCCAAGTTTCTCCCAGTGTGTTGCACAGGTACACCACCACCTTGCTGTGCGTTCATGGCAATAACGGCAGTAAAGGCAAAGAAATACAAATGCCTTGAATTCTGAAAAGCAATCTCTGACTTGAAGTTCATGTTTTGAAGATTGCCATATCATGATCAATGCCAACCATTGAATTTCTACATGCATTGAGCAGCAGCCCTTGTGGCAGCATATATTTCACACTCCCCTCTGTCCCGAAACCCCACGATTTTCCATTTGTACGACACTTTACTGCCTCTTCATTATATAACCAGGAAGCAAGACTGATGGATTAGCATTGCATCCAAAACAGAAACTGGCAGCATCTCAGAATCACGCGATCTACAGCAACTGCTAAGTAAATTGGGATACTTTTTTTAGTTCCTGCCCTTCCTTTCTAAAAAATAAATTTTAAGAAAATACAATCCCAAGGGCCTAACAGGCACACATTTACAGATGGCAGCATTGGGTCAGAAATGACATCTTTTCCTGGTACTATTTATGAGAGCCAAATAAGCTAAACATATTATGAGCCATTTATAACGTTCTTCAGCACAACAGTCAGCCAAGAGACTAAGCTGAAAGCCTGTTGTAACAAAAGGTATCAAAGTGAGGAGGAGAACAGTATCTATAATTACTACTCCGGTGATAAAACAAGCATAGTACAGCAGATGGATCTAACGCAAGATCACTATTAAACAAAACACTGCCTCGAATGCCAAGGAATGAATATTCAAGAGGGAGCGAATTGAGTGAAAGCGTACAAAGGCACCAAACGTAGCTCAGCTAAACTAGGAGCTACTTGCAACTCTAACCAAAAAGATCAAAACCCACATAGTTCTCCACGCTGGTTGATCAGCCGCTCTGCAGTCAAAAACTTTCAAGGTATTCATCAACACTTAGACAAATGACAGGATTGAGCACACTGACGGCACAGGATCGTGACCATGTAACACTGATAAAAAAAGATGTAAAACTCAAAATCACAACAAAACTCCAAACTAACACTATCAGTTTGCAGAGCTTTTTCACTTACCACTTCATAAACTTTGCAGTTCTTCCATCAGAAACACACTCCAATTCATCTTTTTGGCAGCTTCATAGTTGTAGACCATTGTTCGACAAAACGCGAGCCAAGTTACAACCTAAAAAAGGGTTTCTTTTCATTTTTAGAAGTTTTGAAAAATATTTTATGGTCAGAACTAAGGCTGGGATTAATTAAAGTGAATAAGGCTGCACCATGGAATATGGAGCTGCAAAGCTCACACTTTAGAGCAGGGCTCCAGCTCTCAGTGGGTTTGGAAGGACTAGAAAGGATGCCACCACTAACAAGGCATTTTGAATAACTTCTTTGTCAACTTGCAGTGTTTTTTAAAATTAAATGTTTCTGTAAAATTGTATTAACCATGTAGTATCTTCTTTAGTTTGAGACTCGGCACTTCAAAGACGCACTTCAAAAGCTCGAGGCTCACCTAATCACCACTGTTAAGATCATTCAAACTATGCTATAACAAGATCAAGGAGAGGACAAACAGCAGTAACCGCAGAAGATACAAATTCAGAACCAATGTATACCATCACAATATAACTTCAGATTCATCAGGCATTGAACATCACAAAAGATTCAAACCTAAAATAGCCAAAGACTTTCTCAGTGACGCAACCATACCCCTAAGGACTCAGGCTGCATCAGCCAAATCCCTCTGCAGATGCTGCGGCTGGAAATACAAACCGTTCACCGGCGACTCTCTCAAGATGCCTGGACTTCCAGCAGGTTAGCTGAAGTTACCGGGAAAACATATGAGTGGGGCCCGATAAACGACACGATGCTTAAAAGTTATTAAAACCTATTTAAAGTGAACAGTTTTTCAATCCTTAAGTCAACAGTCTTTACGCATCCGACGAACTAAGAGACGGGAGACGTTTAGTCTTGGTGATACACACGTATATATGTATGTATGTATACATACACACATATGAATACATATATATATGGCACCAATAATGCCAACAACGGCAATAGAGTAGTTGCTGCCTTGCCTTGACTTTAGACTGTTGCGTTGCCGATGTGTTACGCAGGACCAGCGATACAAACCCCAGACGTAGTAACAAACCCTGCTTCACCTAAACCCTTAGCTTCTGACTATTTTGGTAAAGAAGGTTTTATATTGGAAAACTGTGAACTTTTGCTTTAAGCCTTGTCAAACGATTAATATGTATTTAATGGATGATTAATACATATTTAACGGATAGCCTTGGAGACTGTAACCTACCGTTAACTAATTTAGATAGGGATGAGTAAGTAATGTAAAGGTGTGGCTCCTCCTTCATCTTATCACTACACTCATATGTATGCTTTGTATGGAAAACTTTATTCGATAATAAAAATAGCATTCACAGACTTTCTCCTTCTTTGTTGCTACATCATATACATAGTGTCTGTTCCAAGGAAAGAAGCTTGTACTGGGTAAGTCCACATCTACTCATACTAGTGTTATGTATAAACCCAAGTGGTCAAATAAAGCTATGAACAATGTGGTATGTATATATGCATAGTGTTTTATAAAAAAGATTGGCCCACATACTGCTTTTCATCAACACAGAAAAGAGCATTATGCCTATAGCACATTGCAAGAAATGATGACTGAAGAACATAGACTGCATACAAGTGCTTAATAATACATAAGCAGGCCCACCATGAAGAAATGATACTCAAACCAACAAAAGCTTTAGAATTACTTATATAGTCTCCCATTTTAAAACAGCTTTACATACCTGATTCAGTTTACATTAAAATATATCCCCTGAATCAATTTGTTCCATTTTCAGAAATATAAACACTTAATCACATTCCTCACAGCTAAATTTTGTCATAAATCCTCTTTTATACAAGAAAAAGGCAACAGTTTTGTTTTTTTTTTCCAACAGGCTCTATTAATTACAATTTAAACTGTACACACAATGATCGGCCATCTTCTTTCTTGGTTTTGTTTTTACAGTACCATGGCAACAACAGTGATAGACTTGCAATGTTTTTGTGTTCATATGGAAAATGTGAAACAGTATACATGTACACACCAATGCACTGTAAAAAGCAGCAGTTTACTTTAGTGGTCCAACAGTAACGGCAAACATTTTGGCTCAGCTAGGCAGTAATCCATTAAAATCTCATACCAATACTACAGCAGACTTACCACACAACTTGCAAATTTAAAAATACAACTTGGAAACTTGCAGGTTTTCCCTTTTGCTGCTGTTCTTAGAATCAAATTTACAGCATATAACCAGTGTGGATAGGCTTCTACAACCAGGTTGTCCCACTGATCGCCTCTTTTTGCCTGTGTTTTTCCTTTGATACGTCTTTTTTTTTTTCTTTTTTCTTTTTCTCCTTCTGTTTTCAGCGAGTGCACTCCTTTTGTCTCAGTAAGGATGAACCAGTAAATTAAGAAACTTAAATCAGAGTGAGAAGAGAGAGCTTTTGGAACAAGGCAAAATAAGAAAAGCCCACTGGTTTTGCCTGAGCAGAAGGAATACACCTGCTCCGAGAGGGAGGACTTTGCTCCCACCGCATTGTGCCTCGTCCCGGGATCCCGATCCCTTCCCTTGCTTCAAAGCAGACAAACAATACCATGCATGCTCGGGTTGCTGTCCATATACATCTAGAAGATGAGTAGGGCTGCGGCGGCTGCCTTAATGAAATATCGTTAAATGTCGCTGAGGCTAATGAGAGATCAACAGTCTACGTTAGTGTGTGACACAGGCATGGTGGTTACCAGTCCTTCTGCCTTTGCGCATCCTGTAGAGGGGGCCTGAAAGTATAAACTGTTCACGGAACAAACTAGAAATTCCTTATTGTAAATCATCTTGTGCTGTGTGGGTTTGTATTTTTTTTTTTGTGTTATTTATTATTATTATAAATATCCTTCATTGAAACAGTAGTCTCTTCAAACAGTTCTTGCAATTTTAGGAACATTTGTGTCTCTCTTTTTTAATTCCTTCAGCAGGAGCGCTCCATTCCTACTGAGATGAACAATTTTTCTTCCTTCCCCACCCCCCACCCTTAAAAAATTTTCTACATACAGTGTAGCAGTGAGTCACTAGAGAACAGTCTGGATCAAATTATTCAAACTTGGTCATAAAATCCTTTGCCTATATTATTTTACTGGCTACCCCCATTTACTACACTGGGGAATGGGGCGAGTAGCCCAGTAAAGGAATTATCCTTAAGAAATCTACAAAGAATGTAGAAACAAAACTTTATAATCCTTTAGGACCAACATTTGGCAAGTAATTAAAAAAAAAAAGAATACACTGAAAAATACTTTCTTTAATATTATACATCAGGCACAACACTTTTTTGTTTTTGTTATAAGATTTCATCTGCATAAAAGGTTTGTAGGATCAGCAGGTGCCGGATGTCTCCTCGCCTGCGAAAGCCGGATGGTTTCAGCTCCCGCACTCTCTCCTCCGCTCCCGCGGCGTGGGGAAGGCGACGGGGACCCCGGAGGAGCCCCTCAGATGCTGAGGTCGGTGCTGCACTCTTTGTACGGCCGCCTGCGCTGCTCGGGCGGGTGCCTGCGGCTCGGCTCGTGCTTCCAGCCGGGGTCTTCCCTCTCCCGGTGGCCGGCTCGCTCCTCCCTGAGCCGTCTGTCGGGCGACCTCTCCCTCCGCCGGTCGGACGACTTGGCCCGTCGGTCGAGGGAGCTCTCTCTTCTCCGATCGGGCGACCTCCTCGGCTCCGTGAGTCTCTCCAGCGACCGCCGGCGGCGGCTGGGTGACCGCTCTCTGCGCCTCTCGGGGGAGAGGTCTCTCCTCCTCTCGTGTCGCTCCCGCCTCTCCAAAGTGTTGTCAGCACTCCTCGTCCCTTCCCTCCGCTTTTCGGGAGACCTCCTCTTCTGCCCGTTCACCACCGCCCTCTCCGGCTGCCTCTCGCGCCTCTTCTCCGGCGACCTCTCTGCCCTCCTCCCTGGCACGTGGTCGTTGGTTTTAGAAGTCCCATTCCAAGTGTGGTGTTCATTGGGATGTCTGCTAAACTCTCTGCTGCCTTTTAGGTCTCTAACGTAAGTCCGCTTGTCCCCATGTTGTGATGATTTGTGAAGGTCTGGTGGATAACTGGACTCCGATGATGGGTGCTGCCGTCGGTCGGATGGCACGGGTTTCATTTCCGATACATTTTGTGAACCTGTGGCGGGACTGTTCCTGTCACTGCTGGGGTCTGAAAGAAAATAACAGCAAAGCGTTTGGTACCGATGCCTTCCGCGGCGCCGTGACACCACTTATCACTCTTCAGACTTCATTAGTGACAAAAACAAACAACTGTTAAAGCAGTCAGTGAAGGCTAACCGAAGCTTTTGTTAATTTAACTGCGAACAACGAGAGTTACAGGTTAGTACTGGTGCTGCTCTGTTCGTTAGCCATGTTTTGGTCCAAGCCGATATCATCTTTATGCTCTTCTTGTCATGGGGCATTTTACATTTTCCCCAAGCCCAATTCATAGTGTTTTAGTTACACCACTTTCTTTCCAGTGGGGGGAAAAAAAAAATGTAGTTCGGGTTGTTGGCTTTTTTTTTTTTTTAACAGTTCCAATAAAGAGGGCCTTTAGGAAGCTATATTTTTCTTTAAAGTCTTTTGAAAGAACTGCCTTCCACGTGTGGGAGGCCTTGCTTCAAATAGCAGAAAACGTCCAGGAAATAGAATTGATTACTAGGTTTTCGCCTCGTAAAATAACATTTTGAAGGTGTGAGAATTAGACTGTAATCATGCAATTTCCATTTCATTTAAGACATTATTTAATCTGACTTAGGTCTACCACGTTATGAAAAGTCCTAGGGCAGATTTTGGTTTTGCCACAATGATTTGAACAACGATGACAGAAGTTATGATTTTTTCGTATCAAAGCAATGGAAAGATATTGTAATATGTAGGATGGCTTTGATTAAAACCTAATCTCCAGTTCACTGTTTTTAATGTAGTATGTAAGGTAAAATACAACTGAGCTGCCTCCGCGAGATAAACCGCAAAGCAGAAGAAAAACAACCACCCCAAAACTGAAAACCAGCCCTGCGCTGTAGCTAAGCTACAATTACTCACGTCATTTGTAACGGATGTTTATGAATGATTCATTATAGACACGGCAAACATTAAAGTAGCTGCGCTGACTTCATGCGAGCATTGCTTTCATTTGCTTATTGTTTCCTTTTTTAAAGGAACTTCTGCACGGCAGCTCGGCCGGCGTTAGCTATGCTTCCTGCAGGCTTCCTGCTGCTCACACCCAGAGACCCACCTCGAGGTGGACTGTCCCGATGGCAACGACTGAAAACCCTCAGAAACACTTGTGGGGACAGATTCTTCTTCTGGTTTTCTCCTTTTTGTCTTCCCTCCCCCAAGCCAAATATTCTACATGCTCATTCCTCCTGCCATCACGCAAAGCATCTCCCATTGGATGGCAGTTCCATTCCTTAGCTTGGGACGGTCGGTGCGCGCACGGGCCACGACATTTGTGATTTCCAGGTGAAACCCGTGTTGCGACTCACGTGTGCGCATTTTTGCTTATCAGCACTTTCGGGCAGCAGCTGGGGACCACACCGCTTTTCTGTAGCTGTAAGCACGTGGCTTGCGGCAACCTGGCTATCGCACAAGGTACAAGTGAGGTTTAAACGTGTCCTGTGGTGTACTTACAATTGAGGGGACGCAGGGTGCTCGGAATGAACTGCTGTACATATAAAATATAGCAAAGCGGAAAGCAATGTGAGGGAATTAGGCCACAGCACAAAAACACCTAGTATTGATTTTAGCTACAAACCGTAGTTTGATTATGGCCCATAAGGTAGAAGCAAGACTCCCCGAGCTTGTCATTTCTCATACATGCAGCGATATTAGGAGGTATCATCGCTGAGGAAGGAAGAGCCCAGCACCAAGAAAAGTAGGAGAAAGAGAAAGAGAAAAGTAGAAAATTTAGATTCCCTATAATAAAGATGAAAGAAAGAAAAATCTTCATATTTTATCTTAGAATAAAGTTTATTTTTCCAGTCAGATTGTCTAGGCCTCACCCAAATATAAGGCTGCAAAGACAGCAGTTGTTATTATCGTGACATAAAGAGACATCTAAGAGGTGATTCAATAACCCAGACAACGAGAGCATCCATTCTAAAAGACAGCTGGAACAGCGACACAGAATGTCATAGAAAAAACATTAACAATCAAACGACAACGAAAAATAAAGTCCACCAGAGACCACAACATTAAAAATAAGTACAAAACTCATTACAAAAATATACAGCCTCATAGAGAAGCACGTTCCAATCGAGTCAGAAAAATATTGGAACTTAACATTGTTAGAGGAACCATTTGCGACTGCAGCGAACAGAATGAAGAGAGGAAGGAGTCCCAAATGTTACAAGGACATTCTTTACAGTAGTGCAACCCCTGTATATTAAATCCTTGCTTGGAGAATGAACGTTTAGTGGTTTAGCATTAGCCAAAAGAAAATTGGTGGTGGATTTCCATCCTCAGTGCAATAGACATATGCTTTGAGAAGTGAAGCACTTAATTTACAGGGTATTTATGCAGCCTAGCATATGATACAGTACTGTACATCCAAAGGAGTATAGGAAAAGACAAAAGTAGAAAGAACATTACAGAATTTCAGTGCCATCATTGAACCTTCTGGTGTGCTATTCATGTTACAGAAGTGTAAACCCACAATTTCCCTTCCATATTGTTAAACACTTCAATTGTTTGTTGCTTATACTCTGAATTGGTCATTTTAAGTTAAATAATGAGCAGAGTGAGCAGAAACTCTCAAGCGTGGTACAGTAAATGAAAAGAAAATCTGGTTCACAAGTTGTGCAGAAGGGTTTTGTTTCTGATTTTAGGACATGGAGTGAATGATAAACACAGAATTTACTGACACAGAAATAACCCAAATACGGGGAGAAAAGTATAAAGGACATCCCTTCAATCATCAGTTTCTATAGAAACCTCAAAGACCTTTGGTTGGGAGTAGCCCTCCATCGAGGGAACAATATTTGACAAATATCTCAAATAAATAAGACATAATTATAATATTAAATAGTGTGCTAAGTTAAGCCACCCAGCAGTCCAACCTCCAGGGGAAGAAAAGGAAATCTAATGCAATTCTTAGTAAGAAACCAGGACTGAATGTTTCCTCCAAGACAGACATGAGAGCACCTTTTCATAACCTCCTCACCTTTTCAGACCTTACAAATTAACTAGTTGAAACCAGCAGACAGTTTAAGGGGGGAGGAAAGGGCTCAGGAGGCCAAATCAATATATTTTTCCAGTAAAGCTTTTTTTTTTTTCCTTAAATAACTATAAATATTTACATAAATATTAAGGGAAGGCAAAAATCTCATAAGCCAGCTTGGCATTCTTGTCTATGGATACAGACAGGAACTAAGAGAAAAACCTAACAAAAAAAAAAAATCACTGTTTCAGAATAATAACTCAGGATCCCAGTTTTTTGCATTGATTAGAAGTAGAGACCTATTTGAAACAACAATTCAGCCGCTGAGAAACAGTTTGGCACAGTTCAATGACATTCCTTGTTTGGCTGGACAAGACAATAAGGTTTGTTTTGTTTTGTTTTCCTTTCTGATCATCAAAAATACTGCTATGATGATCTTGCCTTACACTGCGCCCCAAGTCCATGGAAGCAAGCAAAGGATGAAAATGTGTAGAAAATTCAGCACAAGCGAGGCAATTAACCATATGTTGCAAAGGTTGGTAAGACACTGGTGAGAAAGGAAAATAAAAAAGAATTCCCGCTTCAGATCTTGAGACAAATCATTCATGGAGTGATGCCAGGGAAGAAAGGAATGTTTTCATAGTTTGACCCACCATATTCTGGGACAGAGCCATCTCCACGTTTCAGAAACAGGCGGACCCTGCGGCCACCATTTTTAATCAGTTCGATGGCCCGAGCGTGCTTCATGTTCTTGGTAGTTTCTCCGTTGATCTCTAAGATTTCATCACCGATCTGTCAATGCAATAAAATAAAAGAGTTTAAGATTAATAAAACAAGCCAGCCCCTACAAGAGTCACCACCAGCACAAGACAACGGCTACAGCAAAGGTAGAAGAACTATGCACCAGGTGAAGCTAAATACGCCCAACTCCTTCCAACGACAGTCCACAAAAAACAGTATGCAGGGGCCTGGGAGACATGAAGATGACAGGGAAAGCTTGAGGTATTTAAATATTTCATTGTTGTTCTGTAAAACCACCTTGCATTACTGTACTGTTCAATACCTTGAGCTGTGTTAGAACTGGTGTTATTTTATTTTGGTTACTTGTAAAGTCTTTGATCAACGTGGGTGGTTGTTTTACAGTCTGCTGTAACTGGGATGTTGAAATAGCTTTTTCAGGTCCGTTTCTCACCTGGCTACAGATACCTACTATGAACCAGTAAACCTGCTTTTGTAAACATAATCATTTATCAGGATAGGAAAACAGGGCTCGGAAGAGTTTGTCAAAGCATTGGCTTCCACAGCGCAGCACCCATTTATTTTTCCCAGTGAAAATGTTGGACCTATAAATCCACCCCCCAGCAAACGAATTTTGAAAATGCCTTTCGCGCGATGTATCTGTAGAAGAAACAGACATACGCTGCAAAGTTATCAGGTATTCTTCAAGAGAGGAGCAAGGAGTACATAAAACTCAGCAATTTAATTTTTCTGTAGGCATTTTATAACACATGTCCTCGTTATAATGCTTATAATTCAGATGATATGTGAAGTTAATGAAGTTAATGCTTAATACTAATTAAAAACTACACTATAATTTTGCAATCCATGGGTTGGTATACATGCTCCCTCACCACTCTAGCCCCCAAGCAGAGGAGAGGATCAAGTCAGACACCTCAGTCCTCTACGCCTGGCTTCAGCTTTAAAGGATCTGACAAAAGATTGTGGCTATCACATTTTCATTGCTACACATATCTTCATTAGGCTTTAAAAGTCAGATTACGTATTAGAATTTGGAAACCCAGGTTGGAACAAGGGGGGGAAATCTTCCAATGCATACACATTGTTCTAGACTACACACAAAGAGCGACAGAAGTCACTGACAGAAGTAAATAGGAACCACTGTTCCTTTCAGTTAACATTTAGTTTTCCTCTCAGCTGGCACAGCAGGTGTGCCTGTAGGGGAGAGGCAAGGAAGTCAGCTTATTGCAAAGAAAGGTGCTCTTTAAATCTGTTTGTGCATACCCTCATCTTCCCACATCTCTCAGCTGGACCATCCTCAGCTAGCCGCAACACGTACAGATCCATATTATACTCCCGGCCACCTCGCAGACTAAAGCCAAACCCTTTGGCTCCTCTTTCCAGCTCGACAGTGTAAAAGTCTTGGTCCTGCTGGAGGGAAGACAACATGTGCACAATTGAACAGAAAGTTAAACGCTGCTCTATTTTTAAATTATTCAACCAATGAATACTAGCATTTTTGTTACTCATAATTAAAAAAAGACAATCAGTTGAGTTTTCACACACAGCCTAAGACTTCCTGCTTCCTCAGATCCCACCCTGCAATTTGGAGCACTCGCGGTGCTCTGCAAAGGGCTGTTTGGATGAATGGGCTTGGCCACGTCCCATGCATTTTTAGGGACCTCTGTTACACAACACCTGCTGTGCCCAGGGCACATTTCTGGAGGGTGGTTAGAGTTCTACCAACTGCAAAGGAAGGCTAGGGCAACCCCACTTCCAGTGCCAGGCTTTAGTTAAACGTTGAGTGGTACCTGGGCTAAGTCTATGCCATGGTGTTGGCTTTTCCTTTTTGTTATCACCTGATCTATTCCTTTGCAAGAAGCTCAGAAGCATGTGCATTGTTTTTTCACAAACGCTGTTAGTGTAGGGATGTTTTGAAGTCCCCAACGGAAGAGCTTACTTCTGCGATGGCCATCGGCAAGAAAGGTAACACTGAGACCGATAATCTCTCTCATACTAAAGATGCCATCTGCAAAAGCTGGAACAATCTAGCTATTGCCCCTCATTAAGTTTTTCTCTTTTTTATCCTCTGAATTTATCATTTGCACACAACAGTACTTTCTGGAGAGGCTCCTTAAAATATACAAGTCAATAAACCGACTCATAAAATATTACTGTCGTTAAAATGTCAGCTTATTTTTTTGCCTTTTTCTTTTTCCTCCCTAAAAATCCTGATGAGAATGTGTTGGAAATGTTTCTCAGCTGAAACAACAGCAACACGTATTAAGAAACTAATCAGCAAATTCCTCTTTCTTCAGCAAACAGACTGAGGGAGAACAGCTGCCCAGCAGGAATTTTCAAGGGAAATATTTGAACACAGCCCTCAAGCCGACTGGAAGCAACAGCCTGTGGTAAACAAAACAATTAGAAAGGTACCCCTTACCTGTGCTGCTTGGGGTGGTTTGAAATCAAACTGGCATTCCTGCTTTGGTTTGGTGTTGTTCCTGCTGTAACGAATGACAGAAAGAGGGAGAGAGGAAAAATACAGCTCATGGGATGCGAAGATGATCAAGAAGTAACAAAGAGAGAGCATGCGAACATGTTCTCCTGAAGGAAAACAATCTGACCTGGTCTCCTGTGGTACTTGCTGAGGAGTATGTGTGGTTGTAATTGTAGCAATTTTTTCTGCGTTGGTCAATAAAGTAGCATTGGAGGATTCTGCAAAATAATTTTTTTTTTCCATTACGAGGGAAGACCATTGGTTATTCACTGCTTAAACAGAAGTTTTACAAAGCATTTCACTGGAAAACATCATCATGTTGTTTTTAAAGAACTTGAGGTTGGCTCAAATTTCTTAAATCTAAAAATCAACAGGACAATATCTAAGCTAAGTCTTAATAATTATGTATATGAAACTGTACAGCACCTCAGTTGCAGAGAAATATTGGCCTTTGAGTCACGCATTGAAACTTAACGTGATATAGCTCTCATGGCTCAGCTTTTTTCTGGTGTGTGCCATCAGATGTACCAAATTACTGCGTAATCTGTTCTTCTTCTTTGTAAGAGAAAAACTTCCAAACACCTCTAACCAAGTAGGAAACACTGTCACACAACTGCTGCTGCTGTATCCTATGCTCTTGAAAAGTCAAGGCTTTAGTGAAGGCATCATATCTAGCTTAATCATCACTGCAAAGTTAGTCAGCAAAATACGTGCGTACAGAAACTGCCACAGCTACTCATCACAAATAGTGCAGAGCAGGGAGTCAAATATTTATGTATATTTAATGTAATATATATATAGTTATATAATAAATACACAAATGAGGGGCTTTTTTTTCAGTAACCAAATACACCAGCACTCTCACTAAACTCAAGAAAAACCTGAGGCCATTCAATTGGAAAAACAATAAAAAAAAAAAAATTGAAAATCTGGATTAGAAACATCTCTGACCATTACACACACTCAGAACAAAGACTGATTTGTGGAGGAAGGGTTGAAGAATGTTTTGGTTGATGCCTAACAACATGAACTCCAATCATTACAGTTTCCAAGTATGGTAGGTTGACTGGATTAATTTTGTAGTAGCAATAACTATTCCACGGATTCTAAGCCTATCAGTGCTTCCTCCATCAGAAGCTGCAATCTTCAGTAGGACTGCGATGTGGCTTTTATCTAATACCCCACAAGGTGATGTTGAGTATGGCTAAACCCCAAACTTCCTGAAATCCACCTCTGAAATACAACCCACTGCTGCCTGAGCACTCAAAGCTGCATACAGGGACGTGGAACCATCTGTACCAAATGCATCAACAGCTCTGGGTACCATTTACAAAAGGGCTCACCAACAGAATGTGGAGAGGAGGACTAATTTTAAAACTCAATTTACGCCATGGTAAAGGGCTCTCAGCCCAACACCAGCCTGTACAAATGCCGTATTTCTCTATGCACAGAAGGAAATGCTTCCAGGAGAGGTCCTCTGTCCTGCTTCACAAAACTGTAGGCACAACTGAAAAGGGACTATCTAGGTGCCCCTTACAGCATGGCATGGCATGGCAAAATGGTCCCCTCGTAATTTTGGAACTTTATCATAGACTTCAACAAGACCAGAGTTAACCTAGAACTCATTTAAAATTCTGCCTAAAATTAAGGTCATGCACCTTGTTTCTTGACTGACATCTCTAGCTCCAATCCCACTTCAAAAAAGTCACCATCAGACATAAGCAATGAAAATCGGGTGGAGACATCTGGCTCTCCAACATAAAATTACAAGGTCTTCCACCCTGCCCTTGTTTGCTTCTTAAGCTCCAGGCATCCAGTAACTCGTTTTATTGACTATGGAGAAATCTGCCATTATTAAACAGAGTCCAGCTGTAATATAACATTGCAGAAATGGGAGGGGTTTTGCCTGAATTAAGGAGAGGCGGAGGTCATGGGCTTACTTGGTCCTGGGAACCTATTTTATTTCATGGATTTATTTTAATTGTGGAAATACCTAGATGAGGTGAAGGTTCTTCCTTTCTGTGTATGTCAAGGGAAACTCAGGAAAAGGGAAGGAGAAAAAGAAGAGCCATTTAAACAGATGGGTGCAACGAGAGCACAGCTCCTTTGCCTGACGCACTGTGCCACAGTTAACGTGCCCAAACCCTCAGCATACGGAGCTGTGACATCTTCCAGACCAGAGCTGGCTTGTGTCCGGTGGCTCAGAGAGCAAGAGAGGCTCCTGGCTCTGCCTGCACCTCTCAGGGTAGGCATGACCAAAACATGCTGTTGTGAGGACGTGCCACTGACGGCTGGCTTGTGTGAGAAGGAGACATCCCTATGTCTGGTTACACTGTTGGATTTTAAGAAATAATTCTGTGTATTTTTGTAAAGGTGCCTTGATCCTAAAATTTGTCTCCAACATAAGAAGGCCCCAAAACATGGTTAAGTGTTCTGTATTCATCCAGAACAAAAGCCTCTGAAAACCTCCACAAATATTTGGAGATCAGATGAAGATGGGCTTCAAAGAGAATGCAAGATTCCTACCCTTTAGTAGGTCACACTAAGAATACCAAGTAGAGCAACAACACATCTTGGTACAGATGTATCTTCATGCCACCGTACTGTATCTATCTTTAGCCCACCCTATCCCATGAGTCAGGACTTGTGCATAATTTTGCTGGTTTTTTAGATGCTGGTTCAGGACGCATGCCAGCCACCATGCAGAACTGGAACAGAACACAAATACAGGAAAAATTATCTCTAGTAGAATTACAATTGTACCTTCTAAATCCTAAATACTTCGCTGATTCCTTGCCCTGTTCTGCCCTAGAACACTCACACACCAATGAAATGCCTAATCTAAGCTTGCCATTTTTCAGCTCTCTGTATCTTTGCAACAGCTGGCAGTATGTTAAAGCATCGTAACTTCATTGCAAATGCACTCCTGCAGTGGTCTATGGCAATGAGCTGGTGCAAGACTTACTACACAGCAAAAATCCTTGGTGTTTTTAATAATGTTAGAAGAGAGATTAGCAGTGTGAGTTTATCATGAGTCTTGTGATGAAACTTTAGTTTCGTGTTTATCTGAGAAGCATGGCTTCTGATTTATTCTTTTTTTGCCCCTTTAAGCACATTGTTAGACCATTTATATTTAACAAAAAAGCGCAACAAAAAGAAAACAACAAATCAACAAAAGCACCCAACGACAGCAAAAAGAAAACAGCATTGAGACCATTTTCTTAAATCTCATTTTTTTAGAGGAAACCTCTCAGCAAGTCTGAGTGTCTCGTCCCACTGGCTTTTCGAAATTAAATGCAGGTAATTCTATGCAGAGTTGGCATTCTGACTTGGGATTTTGAAGGGACAGCAAAGAAAAAGACTCAAAATTTGCATCCTATGAGAGAGAAGAATTGAATCCTTCCCTATATTACAGCTTTCCACCTTCTCTAGGAATACCCGACGCCACAGGTACAGATTTCCCTTCTGACCTAAGCTATTTAACACGGTATTGTGCACACATATCTGCATGAATAAAGACTGGCTGAGCATTCACGTCGGAAGGCTATAGTCTTCTCAAACAATTCTTAAACCATGCAAAAGTTATTTTTTCTCAGGTATTTTTAAAAAATATTTACTCATTTATTCAAAGATTCACCTTCCTTGATTTTGATCAGATATCAAAACGCAGGAAGTGAATAATTCTTTTCCCAGTTTACCTTCCAAGAATGGCACGCACAGGCCAGCTCAGATCTTAGCGTGATTCACAGCCATTTCATTATTCATGAACACTCAATATGCTGGAAGCAGCAATGGATCATATACCATTTGACCTGGTAGCTACTGAACAGTAGGAAAAGAAAGCCTTTATGCAAAACAGATCACCCTAAACAGAAATAATTTATAACCCGGTAACTTCTCATCCTGGCCTATTTTTATCCTATAATTAAGCACAGCATAATCACGCTCTGTGGGGTAACCAAATCCACGCTTCAGATTAGAAAGTACAAGAGCTAGCAACTACCGAACGCTTCTCACTGGAAATCACATCCTGTAACTTCTTCATTCTGCTTTACGGGTACCAGGTTCAATTCGGCTGTACTTTCTCGGCCTTTCTTTCAAACTTAATCACACTTTCTCTATATTTAACTGAATGCAAATAATGTCCTGTACCACTCTAAGAAATGCTCATTAGCACTGTATCTGAGTCATCAGATCTTACACCCGTGGATTCAGCTTAAAAAGAGAGCAATGTAAAAAGATTTCTGCCTAATGAGTTCTCACTATGAACCCATTCACGGCAGAGCAGGACAAAGAACAAACAAAATACTCAGAATTCAGAACCACAGCAATTGTAGTTCTGTTACAGATACTTTCCATATGTTTCTGCTCTGTTCCTATTTGGCATCACAGCTAGGGATCAGTTTAATGAAACTGATATATAACACAAATCCTTATTTTTATTAAATAGTTCGATGCCCTCAAACCAGTACCAAGTGTCAGCATGTTATTAGGGATCACGCACATTCCCTCTGATCTGAAACAGCAAGATCCTATCCAGGGTAACTCTTAACAACGATCAGCTGCAAGCACACAGCAGCTCCGGAGCCGTGGCCATTTAACAAAGTTGTTTCAAAATGTACTGAGCTTGCTCCCAAAGCAACTTACCCAGAATAAAAACAAATCTTCTTTTCAAAGAGCTTAAAACATGACAAAGTGTTTATCCCTTTCTGTGATCTCTTTACTCTATAGCCTGCTCGTGTACATACAAAGCTTCAGGAATCCCACATATTAACAAGTGATTCCCAATATTCTAAAGCTGCTTTATTAACCTAAGAATCAAATCAAAGTGCACCAGGATATGCATCAAATTGTCAGAAGATTATTTTAAGGAGACACGTAGAGGAACGTGATACAATGGAATACTGTTTTTTTAATGGAGAATCAGCACCTCCCTGTTTAAAAAAGAAGAACCCCCCATTTCTATGGAAAGAAAGAAACAAACAAAAAAGCTACGGAAGACTCACAACCTCCCTCATTACTAATTTCCAAAGCGGGAGTGGAAACTGAGTCCTCCACGGCTTTGCAGCTTCGTCTGATGCAAAAAGCCCGGGAACAAAACCAACAAGAGGGTCAGATAAGACAGCAGGAAACATATACTTTACCATCTCCTGGAATGATGCGCAGGGTTACGGTGTTTCCCGCTTCCTTAATGAGGTTGACGATGTCTGAATGCGACTTGTTGGTGATGGAGCACCCATTCACGGCCAAGATCCGATCGCCTACTTTCAGCTTGCCACAGCGGTCTGCGGGACTCCCTTCAATTATCCGACCTATTTTGTGAGGCATGGCCACACATGCATTTCCCGCTTTTGTATTGGTTTGGGGGTTGGTTTTGGTTTGGTTTGGTTTTGGGTTTTAATTGTTTACATATGTGGGAATACGGTGAAGGGGAAAAGGAGAAAAAGGGTTGAAAAGGGAAAGAGAAGGTTAAGGGTTAATTAATTAATGCATCAAGCAAAAGTTATTATAGGATAGCTTTGCTGCCAGTGTTCAAAACATTGGCAATCAACTAGTACGAGTGCACGATACTTTACTTCTGTTACAAAAAGGTGTTTTGTTAATCATTCAAAAGTCTCCCCCCTTGATTTCTGTTAATAAATTGTAGAGATTTTTTTAGACTACAACTGCACTTAGCAGCCCCATCATAACCTAAATCTTGATTTCACTTTGGACCGAAAAAATTGAAACTGTTTGTAGAAAACACAACCTTCCTCCTCCAAGTTTACATCAGTGTCAGCATCTCCACTCTTTCTCTAAGTCAACTGCTGTTCAAGCTTCTGCCAATGTTTTGTTCTTTCTCAATTCAGAAAGACAAATTTTTCTAGGCCTCGGAGACAGTGCGGCTCCCTTTCTACCACAACGACCCAATCTATCAGCACTGCGTGGGGAAGCAACATGAAACGTTTTTCTTCCACCGTGAATAACGATACTACCAGGTAAGGTACAGGACCACTACAGATGGGCCAAGACTGACAAAGGTAACCTGTTTGGTGTGCGCATCCACCTCAGCCTCTGTTAACCCTGTTGTGATCTCCAACAGCATCGGGACAGGAGCAGGGCAGGAATAAGGACCTCCCCATTTAAATATCTCCAAAAGCACGCACAGAACCATTGAGGGGTCTGACACACAGAACAAGAGCACTTTGGGATGAACGTGTTTTGGAGACAAAACTTTCCTCCTCTTCCATGCAATTGGTTGTCCCAAAAACACAGGGCTGTCCATAAAATGCAGAACTGAGACACAGGGGATACACAACTTCACTCAGATAAATCCATTGGGCTTTCGTATGGCTTCCTTAATGGGCAAGAGGCCCTCGGGCACGCAGCGCATGGTTAAAACCATGAGGTACACAGAGCGGTCATCTCGCACTTTGCATCCACAATACATTCACCCTTCAAGATGCACTTTCCCATCTGTGCTGTAGTCTTTACCTGATTAGTAGTTTTAGAGATACACATTGCTGTACACACGACAACACCAGAAAGACCATAAAGAAGAAAAGGCTAAGAAAAGGAACGTGACGTAAGAGAACAAGGTTGGAAATATGCGATGAAAACTGGCAGAAAGTGTTAATATTAATTGCAAGTGGTGGTGGGATTTTTTTTTTTAAATTTTACTCTGATGGTAGAAAGTTTCTCTTTCTGGAAAGACAAAGACCCATCCAGTTTAAAGGCTGTTTCGAGGGTATGAGGAATGAGTTCCTACTCTATCCAATCCATTGGACACAGATGACAGAGCCCAAACCAAAGTGACTGAGGTGGGTTTTAGAACCAGTTTGGCCCATCTCTAAATACTGCCCGTGAAAGAAAGAAAACTACAAAGCAGGTACACAGCAAGCACCAAGCAGCAGAGGGAACACATCTCATGCAGAGTATTAGGAAAAAGATGAATACACTTGAAGAAAATTAAAGGAAAAACAGTCACAGGTCAACAGATCTCCATGAGGAGCCCCTGCACAGAAAGCTTCCAGCTTGCGAGTATTTTGGGCTAAAACAAACACAACTCTTTACAATCTCAGGTCAAGGTTTCTCTGCAGAAAAGAGTTAGAGCATAGTCTTCTTACAGTAAAAGTTATTTACACACACGTTCGTTTGCAAATACTCTCAGAAGATAAAAGCGCTCTCTCCAGCTTAGACTGAGCTCAGTTTAATTTCTATTACATTACACCATTGTGTTCTGGCACCAAAATATCCATTCTGGAAGAGCAGATTCCAGCAGAGAGGACAGTGCGAGGTAGCCTAGCACCTGAGAACTGAGAACTCGATGCACCAAGTCTATACTAGGTATTTCCTCCTTGAAATCTTTGCGGCCACGACGGCCCAGAACAGTGTTAGAAATGGCCCATTCTACATCGATACGAGCAAAGGAGATCATGCTCCCTTGATTCACTAGCAATGGCACTGCTGATGGGCAATGGCAGGAAATTTCAGAGAAAAAGACCTAGATAAACAAAGGAGAGGTCACTTCTTGCCACATGCACCTGCGTGACCCAGGAACATTTGAGCTGTACAGGAAGACTGCGGTGTATTTTGTCTGCAAACCACAACCCTGCTCTGAGAGGTAGTGTGGCCAGGGCACTTGTTCTGTCTTTCCTTTCCCCCTCCATCCCTATCGCATGCCACAGACTAACAGGGAAGGAACATATTCTTTTTCCCCTACAAAGCGTAAGTGGTTGCTGCCTCTGGCCGTTTTGGAGGAGATGAAAAGGGAGGAAAATAGCATCTCTGACTGGTTTCCCCCTTGCAATGACATTTCTGCTCTAGAGCAGGCTGTTCTGCGCGTGCTTGCAGAACCAGCTTATGTACACCTCTTTTGCCACAACACCCGGAAATGGGTGCCTGCCTAGCAGAGAGGATTGTCTTCAGAAAGAAACCACGACCACTTCTATTAGGGGGTAGGATTTTAAATGTGACATCGCGTGAACTTCATTTCCCCCTGCTCTGAAGAAATGGGAAGAGGTGGAATGGGTGAAAAAAACATCCTGTTTTCTTAACCGTATTCTCCGTCTCGTATCCCACCAGCAAGCACTATAAATTAAAACTTCCCAGCTACCAGCATGCTCACTCCATAACGAGGATCAGAATAATCCCGATTGATTGCCAAAGAGAAGTTAACCAGTTTAAGCATTACTGCTTTTAAATCCACTGGCTCAATTCCACCATCAGGAGATGTACTTCACTCCACCTGCTCCATTTCGGCATTAGCAAACAGCATCATTGGGGGGGATCCCTGGCTGCTCTTCTGAGAGCAAACTCCAGAAAGGCGTCCAGCTAGCAGGGAGAGCCGGAGCTTCAGGGAGCATCAGGAATTGCCATTGGTGGCATTTTTGCTCTTCAGGTTGGGATTTCTCATGTTGCTTTTCTCGACTCAGTCCCAAACAAAACTCAGGAGGCAAACACCTACCAAGTCCTGGCCTCTGATTAAGCTATTAATTACATTACTTAGGGCATGCTCACGACTTTTAATTAAACAGATCCCCACCTGCCTTCTTGCACTACGTCTCATTTGAGGTGCATCGAAAAAACGCCAAGACTTACCGAATGTTGTCCCTGCCTCCGGTCTGCTCACCGATGAGACGATGACGAAGCCGAATCCCTCATTTTCGCCGCGGCGGATTTCTACATCGTAGGGCTGGACCACGGCACTGACGACACCGCTCCCTCCACCACCACCGCTGCCGATGCCACTGGTGCTGCCGCTGCCTGAGCTGACGGTGTTGAGGGAATTCTGGCTGCCCTGCGGTGTTCGCTTCTCCTCCGTCAGTGAAGCCGGCTGGTTGCTGCTGTGGTGGGAAGAGGCTGGGGATGGGACTTCATTCTCTGCCTTGGGAACTGGGGAATTTAAAAAAACCTGTCTGAGCAAGCTGTATCATTTATGCTTGAAAAGTGCCATCCACTGAGAAAAAGGTAAAAAACCAAAGCAAATCACTTGCTTTAATCTATAAATCATGGCCAGTGACCAAGGGCTCTGTCTCCTTTCAGATGTCATCGCCAACATCCCTGTTGGGTGATGGCACCGGCCACACACGCTCACCCTCTCCAGTGTATCAGCATGCAGCCAAAGCCTTTCACTACTGAACTACAGCAGCAGTATGGTTAAATCAGTGCAGTGCTGCACACTTGGATGCTCTGTGGCATTTCAAACCTGGATTATATTAGTTCAGAGGTGCCTCCTTTAGACAGCACATACCCACTTCGGTTATGTATGTGCAACCACGTATACGCGCACAAGCCACAAGGAGAGAGAGGAATATTAAATATTCATCGCTCAACGCCTGTGTACTTTTTAACTCAATGCTATCAGTTGGGTAGCAACGATGGCCTTTGATTAACATGATCTAAGTAATAATAACCGCCCATACTAAAGCAAAACAACTTGTGAATCAAGCTTCTCTGGATGGAAGAACCAGCAACCATCATCTGTACAGTCTGGCACAGTCAGGGGCAAACCATTAAACAGCATTAACATTAACATTAATATTAAACAAGTGTTTAACAGCAATTGAAGTTGGAAGTGGTATTAGTTTAACATCTAACCAGCTACACAAGGCTTGAAGAAATCTCAGAAAAATTGCTTAGCCCACACTCTGCTCGAGTCAGGGCCAACTATACTTACTGTCAGTCCTGACAGATGTTTGTCTAATCTGCTATTAAGTATCTCCCCAGGCAATCTATTGGTTGCAATATCTAACTTAAATCTTCCCCTGCTGCAACATAAGGCTATTATTTCTAGTTCTATCTAGCAGGCATATGGAGAACATATTATTCCCTTCCTCTTTGCAGCAGCCTCTTAGAGTCTTGGGGAGTTTAACACCTCCTCCCCCTTCTCTGCTTTAGGCTAAACAATCCCAATTTGTTCAATATTTCCTTGCAGTCCATGCTTTCTAGAGCTCTCCTTATTCTCTCTGGTCCTCTGGATTCCCTCCAGTTGGGCTCTCTCCAATTCAAACATGTCTTTCTTGAAATGCTGGACCATATTGCAGCTAAGTCATCATCTGCTGGGAAATCAGGAGAGTTTCCCCCTGCCTACATCCCAGCACAGTGTTTTTCTTCACCTGAGCCAACCTCAGGTTAAAGCTTGTGGCCCACAATAGCTTCCACTTCTTGTTACTCAGTCAGTTCTCCACAGTCCATTTGCGCGGCTGAGAGCAGCATATTGCACTTGTCTCTACTAAACGGCTGCCTCCACTAATCAGGTCACTGCTCCAATTTGGTGAATCAAACTTAAGTTGAAGATCTTAAAAGCAACAACAACAAAATGGATGCCAAACAAAATCTAAGCCTGTAAACCCATGATCCGAAGAAAAAGAACTTTAAAATATTCTTGGAAAGGTGTACCTGTCTGCATTTACATACTCAAAGTATGAACTAAATATATAGTATTCTACATATTAAAAATACACGATTATAAACTTTCCACTATATGAATCTCAAGACACGGAGTACCCATTTAGGCGAACAATCTTTTTCTACTGGCATATAGATGAGAGGAGGACTAAGGGACGAAAATTCAGGAAGAAGCTTCTCTACGAAGTTATCCTGGAATTTAAAAGCCTGCAAACCTAAGGTGAAAGAAGAGATCCTGAATAATTTATTCTAGAGTAAGTGTCCACATTTGAAATGGTTCAGAAATAGCTCAGTCTGGAGTAACAAGCCCCTGAATGAAATATCAAGGGGTTTTTATCGAGATCTCTCATGACTCTAAATCTTTTATGGTAATTTCCAGCCTGGAGGTTGTAAAACTGGACAGAAAATCTATGTACAAAACCAGTACCAAAATTCAGCTGCCCTTCCCCTTCATCCCAAAGCTCATCTCCTAAAGCTTCTCTCACACTGGCGGCTCCTTTTAAGGAACGAGAGGCTATTGAGGAGAGTTATAACCCAGCATCTAATCCGCAATGGCCAAGACAGAAAGAAATGAGAAGTGAACATTTATTTAATATTGTGCAGAAGGATCTCAGCCCTGGATAAGAATACAGAGCTATTTTAGAGGTACTGTTCTATCCTAACTACTATCTGTCCTATCTACTGCAGGCCTAATTTTCAACCTGAATGTTATTTTGATTCTCTTTAAGACTAAAGTACATCACTGCCTATTTTTCTGCTGATGCCTAAAATTGAAAAGCTATATAACGCCTTTTCTTTTGAACAAGTGACCTAAACTGAATCCCGCACTTGAGCTCCCTAAACGGACTCGCCAGAAGAGGCAGCCCTCCAGTGTTACTCTCCAATATTATGCATAAGGTCACATGTCATTTAGAAAGCTCACGCTCGTATCTTCATTTCCTTTGCTATCAGGACATTTTTGTGTCACTAATCTGGGTGCCACCAGGCAGCGCCACTTCTCTTTGCATCTTTGTCTTTCTGCCAGCTTCTTTTTAGACCGTACACTTGTGTAGAGTGTGCACATTGCCTAGCATAACGTAGTAGACAGAAGCCTCTCTGCTACAACAAACACGCACGCCCTGCACCACCAGAACCAATGACGCTTACAGTTCTGCATCCCGCAGTTAGTTGACTACATGGTATAATCTCAGCTGAAGCTTCTCCTGTGCCTGGGACATTTGCCATCACACCCCAATGCCCTCACTCGCTCTCTGCCCTTGCCTCCCCTCCTGTGGACTCTTCAGCATCTTTTCCTTCACTCGCAGTTTAAGGGTGGCTACCAGGCAGCACAGCTGTTTTGGGAAGAAAACAGAAGACACAGGCAGTCAGGCAGTGTCTATTGCTGCACGAGTCCGTCTAAAACTGATATGCTGCAATTGATCAGTTCTCCGTTCTATCAGAAACCTTCAAGAAGACTGGAGAAGCCAACTGAGAGATTGAAAGAGTCTCGACTGGAAACAAAACACTTGAAACGCATTTGATCAAGAGCAAAAAAGACTAAAAACACCCAGAAGAGGAAGAATAATATCACATCTCCTGAGTTTTCCCAGTATCACGAGGAGCAGGTTTTGTTCTTTAAACCATGTGTTGAACAGATGGAGTCTGGCAAGAAAATCTACCCCTGCAGAGCGAAACTGCAGCCTACCTGTGTAAACCACTTTGCGCCTGACGGTCAGATTGACATGACCTTGTTTGGCTGCCTGTTGCATAAGCTGGACGACGAGCTGGTGTGATTTCCCAACAACAGGCGTCCCGTCCACGCAGATCAGTTCATCACCCGATCTCAGGCGGCCGTCAGCATCAGCAGCACCCAGTGGTACAATGTGACCGATGTAAATCTGACAAATAAGAAAGAAAGAAAGAAAACAAGAAAAAAAACGGTGATAAATGAGAACTAGCTCAATAGCCAGCTGGAAGCAAGAGGCATTGGCAGTTAGACCCAATTTAGTAGGGAAATTGTTGACGAATGTCTGCTGGTCAGGAAAGTTGCTCCTCTGAAAGCAGCTCCATGTGAATATAGCCACATTGTGAAATTGTAATAAATTGACATCTTGTTTCTCTAGGCAGCCCATTCACTCTAGTGACAGATAGCCTTGGGAAATGTGTTCAACCAGAGAGGAAGATGGTTAAAAGCACCGAGGAACTTGTCATGGAGGCTGAGATTGAGTTATCCTTTAAGTTGCCTCCAGGGTTTACAAGCTCCGTACCTGTCAACCACCCACCAACTCAGTCGTAGTTTATCTTCAGTGAGTTCTGTGGAGTTACTCTAACGTGAGAGGAATTCACGGTCTCTCTTTCCATAAACGAGCCAAATAATTTTGGCAGGGAAATATGTGGAAATTTATGTGCCACTGTGTAGCTTTGACCTGTGCAGCACACGAAAGACCGTGTGTTTTTAGTCTGACACCTTCCACAGGCACTGGATTTATGGTTAAGAAATTAAGTGAATTCAAGGAGGGAATGGAGCAAATCGAAGATCAAAGTACTCGCAAACCTGACCAGGACATCCTTTCCTCAGCGCCCAGGCAAATTCAGATCTATGTGTTTTCATCTGGGCTATCACAAAACCAGGGAATAGCCGCGGAAGCCAAACCCATTTCATTTACCAGAGTTTTGGGTTGTTTTTGGAGGGAGTGGGGAGGAGCTGTGAGAGGTAAATGCATAGCCTGCTAGTAATTTTAATCGAGATGCTGTGGCGCAGTTTTGCGCATCTGTACGTGCTACTGCCGTGATCTGGAAGGTGTCGCGAGTTAAAACAAGACCGCTTCTAGATGTACTCACAGGTTCTCCAGGCTCATTTCCACCTAGAATCCTAAATCCAAAACCGGTTTCCTTTCTCCATAGAAAGATATCCTGCTCTTGGTAATCTGGAACTGAAGGGAAAGAAGGAAGACTATAATTTTTTAATTACCCCACATCTTCATACCCAAGTCAGGACTAGTCTGATATATGTGTAGAGGGATCTGCATGAGGCAGTCCCGAAATTTTAGACATAATTCAGAACAGTTATAGGTTTAAATACTAAAGGATTATTATTTAAATCACTACTGAAAATTATACAGTGTTTTCTGCTTTCTAGGCGTCTAATTGCGACTTGCCATGTGTTTATCACTATAATACTTCCTTCCATCAATATTAGCATCATTACCCAGTGCAAGAGCCTCTTCCAAATCATCAGTAAACGTGTACGACAGAGAATCACTCTGCCAGAAACAATGCAGATGCCTCCTCTTTCATGGGAGACAAGAGCCACTTGTTATGACTTCTACTGTTTAATTAACTTTCACAAGCATAGCTTCCTGTCTACTGACGCTGCTTTAAATAACCACGGGACAGATCCCCAGTTGGTGTGAAACAGAAGGGCTCCACTGAAAGTAAAGCAGCTCTCCTGACTCTCACTTGCTCGTGTATGGGCTCTGTAAAACCACTGAACAGACAGAACCAGCTGGAAACATAAAAAAGCTCAACCTTACCTACTCATTAGTATGGAACACCAGTGAGGTTTTTACAATGAATACTACACACAGCGAAGTACTAACCTTGAAGTGTGGTTGAATAGTAATGGTTTATTTTAACTTTTTCATACTTGCTTTCATCCCGTTTTAAAAAATGCAAAATTAATTGCTAACATTAAATCGTATCAGAAGACAACTTCACGTTCATTTAATATCTATTGGTTAGTATCTGTAACATTGACTAATTTTGTAATGATCCCCTCCTAAAATTTATAATTAATGATAAAAAAAGCTGTACCTTTACAAGTCGGCTGCTTAGATCTTTAGTAAAGAAACCAAAGTATATCGTTCAGGAATGTAATGTAAAAAAGTGCATACTCAGATATGGAACGCAACACGTTAATCTAGTTTTCTGTATCTATGAGCAGCTAAACTGGTCGCTCTCCATTGACATCACTGAGTGTCAGACCGGGCCCTAATGGCGTTTGGCACTGTCGGTGCCTGTTGCGCAAAGGTTTGGGTCTAGTCATCTGTGTTAACATTTCAGTGTTAAGACTTTTGGCTAGCTCTGATGCTCTCTCTTCAATGACTCAACAGGTTTAAAATGCAATACGAATTTAAGACCTGGGAATACTAAAAATTAAAAGATCAGGTGAGTGCTAAGGCACAGGTGCCTGCTTTGACATTTACATTCAAACTGGTTTATAGCCACTGGTTTTATACATCGTATTTTCACATTTTGATTACTTGCAGTTACACACTAAGCTTGGGACCTGCGCACATTACCCTACTGAACGAGAGGCTACTTTTTGTCCAGATACAATTACAGAATAATCAGGTGATGAACACGCTGGAAGCCTGCACGGTTCACCTGTTCGGATGAGCTGGCTGAAGGCAGCTTGCCACCACAGAGACGTGTGGCAGAACAGCAGAACTTAGACAATGAATTCATTGGTGTTTGTCACTGCCTTCAGGAGCGGGAGTGTGAAGAGCAGACACATTCGGAAGCGTGTCCCCAGCACTTCACAGGCTTTTTTGGCAAAGGCTGGCCCCAGCCAATTAATAGCACGTGCTGGCTCCGTCAGAGCCAAAATGGCTTCTGCAGAGAGCTTCAGCGTGGGCCCGTTTCCTCAGCATGTCTCAACACCTTCCCATTTGTCAACTCTCCAGTCTCACTGAATGATGCCTTATGTTCCTGGTTTGGGCACCAGCTAGCCAATTAACGGCCACTGGACATAACGGCAAGCCGAGACGTTATGGCGGTGTCAAACCAAAGTAACAAAAAAAGACAAATCTACATCCAACAAAGCAAGCTCATTCATGTAACGCTCCTTCCGCCGGAAGGATTAGAGAGAGGTGAAACACAGATACAACTAACGTACAGACAACACATGTTTAGACAGGGTGGGTACAAACTCAACAAAACTCCTTTTACTGCTTTTTGTGCCAGCTCTGCAGTACGGCGATCCATCAGCACAGTCCAGAAACCATCCACCTCTGCGCTTCCGTACAGCTGAGGTGGGACCCCCTGAGGCTCCCCATACTGGAGAATTACCCTAGATTCTTCATTATGCGGTAGCATTTCAGAGGAGCCGCTTTCCTTACTTAAAGGGAAAATTTCACAGTGGTGCCGAAACTTTGTTGAAAACTAATGAAAAATGGCCTCCAGGAGTCATTCGTTGCATCTTTGCACCGTGATGTGATCTCAAGCACGTCCAACTCTTTCTGAAAAAATGTGTACATAGCCCAATGAGTAAAACTTGCCAGTTTGCTCATCCTGAATTAAACCAGACCATTTGGAGAGCGTCACAAAAAGCGGTAAGAAGAGTTCTGCTGGGGCTGTGAGGAGGAATGGAAGGAGAGGCAAGTGAGACAGCCCTGTTGACGAGCCATGTGGGCAAACTCATGAATGAAATGTGAACACGATAACCCCCACCGCCACCTATGAAATCCACTGCTAGCCATTACACAGTAAAGCAAATACTTTGCGCCTTCGTGGCTAACCTTGGTGTACGGCCCTGCCAGACTCCCTTGGTGATGAAGAGCCCCCCGCCACAGAGCAGCAATGACACCAGAACAAGACATCACAAGACACAGATACATTCTCGGCACAGTCTTACATTCTCCAAAACTCGTGGAATTGATTTCTCTCTCTCTCTCACCCTTGCTCAGTCCAGTTGCAGGCGAAGGTGACATAGCTGTAATATTAATTTTACAATTTTGCAAAGCTTAATGCATCTGCTTTCTTGTTAGTTCATTTAATTAATTTTGACTGTATGGATCATGTTAGGCTTTCATGCATATAATTGCTAAGGTTATACCTACCATGGATTACGACACACTAATTTTCATGTCTATTTGGACATGCCTGTCTACATGTGGATATGTAATACACACATGTCAATTTATACATTTATGTACATGCATGCAGGTATATTTGAAGAACCCTTTTTTCCTCCTCAGAGGAAGAATCTCTTCGAGAACATCTTAAAAATACTTTAAAAAAAAATACATCACCATCATGACACAATTAAGCTTTCCAAATGGAAATGTCTTTTTCTAATGTTAAAAGAAATTCTAAATACATGTTGATGAACAACACACACAGTGCTTAATTAGAGCTCATTTTAATCAAACTTTCCTAAACAAACTTTAAGAATTATCGTACATGTTATATAACAACGATATTCTGCCCAGTGTGATACCAGTTTCAACAAAAGATGGATTCAAAAATAATCAGTATGAGTTTGCTTTAGTCACTAGCTCATTTGAGGCAGCAGCACTTTCAATGACTCACAGCTTGGCAAAGTATAAAAGTTTTAAGGCCCAGATTCAGCAAAGTATGTAAGGACAAGCTTGAAATGAAGAGTGAATAGTCTCACTGAAGCTGATGGAGAATTCCAGCGTTGAAAAGTCCTGTGATTAAGCCATAAATCTCACGAGATTCCATATTTACAGGAAAGCCTTGTTTTCTAAACTACCCCACTGCAGGAGAATTCCAGTTTTTGTGTCTTTTCCTTTTAATCAACCCCCTGGTAGCATGGAAAGCTTTCAAAAGATGGCTTCAGCATGTTCTTGACAAGATGACCAAGTTCTGCCACTGAGGTTTGTGGAAGGCGCGATGCCTCGGCTGAGCCACGGACCAGGCTGGTGTCAGACGAAGCCCCGCAAAGTCTGCCCACGAACCAGCTCTATCAACAGCTCAGCAGCCTCTGCTGCTCACACTACGTGCTGCAAGTACTACGGTCCTTTTTAGCAAGACATTCTCTAAGGGCGTGGACACATCTGTGTGCCCAACTGCATGACTGTTTGTCTCCTATTAATATAATAGAAGGACATAACCCTACCAAGGGGCTTTTACTAACCATCACCTTTAAACTCAGTCTGATCACAAGTAGGCTGCAACTTCTTGAGAATACGGTTCTTTTCTATTTTAGGGAGAAAGTATCTAATGTTTGGTATCATTGTGCAAATATTTTTAATTCTATGTAATTGCTGTTGAGTGAACACTACACACTGGGGTCAAGACTTGTTTGTATTATTTTAATTAGAATTGGAGAGAGAAAATCCCACCAAATAAATTAGGTGCCTGAAAATAAAATTCAAACATTAACAATAACTTAGAATATTTTAAAAGCTTTAAAAATTATCTATCGTGTTCTGCTTTACTTTTCATTAAATGCTTAAACCCTTCAAAGGGATTCATTAACACATCTGCAATTCAGATTAATTCATTTTGTCACTGCTGTTTTGACAGATGGCTATATGTAGGATACAGTATTTTGCAAAGCAATCGGGCCACATGAGAAAAATTTGACAACAGATTGTGTTAATCTTTAAGAAAGTTTAATAATACTTTGAAAAATAAAAAGCATATTATAAAAATATATTGTCAATGAAACAGTGCAAGATTTCAGAATTGCATTTCTCTGATGAACTACTCAGTTACTGTTTGTCTGAGCGAGTGCTCTTCACATATGACATTCCCGGATCTTGGAACCGCTTCAGTGTTAAAACCTTAAAGGTTTGTCCTTCTCTCTGATTCATATGTACACAACTCCCACCAGCAGCAATGAGTTACCCATAAAGAGGAGCTCAGGCAGATAAAACCTAGCACCAGCAATGAGTGCATTTGTTATCGCCATCAAATGATCTGTTTTCAGATTCACTCAACAGAAAGCCAGCTACTCTCAAAAGTCTTAATCCAGCAAAGACATGCGACTCTGGGCCAGATTGCAACAGAGCATTGGAGCTCAGCCTCAGCCTTAAGCATCAAAGTCCTGCCGGGTTTACAGCTTGAAAATAAGCTTCCTTGGACTTGAGCCCAAGCACTCAGCACCTTGCAGGTCTGATCCCCCCACCCAAGGGAGCTGCACGTGAAGGAACTTCAGCCCATATTTGTTGAACAAAGTTGCAGTTCTCATGTACTGCCATTCCGACGAAGTCCAGACATAGTTACGGAGCCATTGCTTAGCATTATTAATTCTAGCTTAATTTTTCTTTCTTTTTTTCCCCCCCTCTTCCCCCAAACAGGCAACGTCTGTGGCTCTCCTCTGCGGAATGCAAGTACCTCCTGATATTAAAATGCATTGGGTAAATAAAAAAATACATGTTTTTACAAAATTACTGGCTATCTGGAGTTTTTGAACCAAATTCTGCTCTACCAATGGCTTCAGTGAGAAAAGTCACGTAAGTCAAAAATAGTATTTTTCAATGAAATATTGATCCAAAGAGTACTCAAAGAAAGGAAGAACACATTTTACCAATTCTGAAAAACTAAAATGTTGCCTGTGTGCTTTCCATGTCTACATTATTATTACTAATGTTAATAACAGTGGGACGCGCTCCCAGTGAAAAATGCAGTAGGTGATCATTATCGATTCAGTACTTCTTAGAAACATCCTGGAGATGATGTATTCATATACTGAATGAAACCTCTTTATATTATTACTTTTAGATTTTAAAAAATTCTATCTAGGCTGGGGCTAATGAATTCATCTTTTTGTCAACTGCACTTGAAAAATTGCAGTATGTTCTCTTTATACTGAACAATTTCATAAATGGGATGAAATAAAACACCAAAGATGATCTAATGCTCTAAAATTCTCTTTAACTTCGTCACATACTTCAACACAAAGGGTTGTCGCTGTTTTTCACTCCACTTGTCGGAGATTCAAAACTCTGCCTCTTAAATGAACATTTTATAATCCTTTTCAGGTTTATTAACATTTAAGGCCATGAATTAACAGACAGCAAGCCCTGGACTGCGCAGCAGGGAAAGCTGGGAGAGCTGAGCTGGGGATCCTCGGGCGGTGGGGACTTCTAGGACCCACCAAACACCCCAGTTACAGTCAATCTCAGCACTGGCACTAGGGTGGCATTCTCCTGCTGTACATCAGATACTCGTTTAGTTCTGCTCATGCCTTCATCAGAAGAATGCAGAGACAGTCACATCCAGCACCCAAAGCTACGGATGCCATGGGAGAGAGATGCTAACCTCAGTCCCAAAGCCAAAGGGAACGGGTGCTCCAGTAAAGAAGAAAGCAATGATATGACTGTATCGCTGCCAGCCGAAGAACCACTGGAGTTAAACTGAACTGCAGCCGGGTAAAAACACAAAGAGCAGCACATGCGAGGCCGACAGACAGTGAAAGTGCAGGCCCAGGCAACAGTGTCTCCCATGCTGCAGCCTGTGGTGCTCCATGTCAGCGGAGCTCCCTACGAGTGGTCCGAGAGCCACGCAGCCGGTGCGTGGGCAACACTGGGAAGTGAGTCGCAAAAGGATGATTCACGTTCATAACAGAGCAGCCACCAGTTGCCCACTTTTCATGCAGATCAAGCACAGGGAAAGAAACATAGTGGCTCACGCCAAGCTCCGAGGGCAGAAGAGGCGCTGGATTTCAGCTGTGGACCACAGTCTCCATTTATGAGACTGGTGAGAGGGACGAAAGGTGAGGGCTTGGTGAGGGAAGGAGATGGAGCTCACTACTAACCTCTAAATAAAACCACCAGTCACACTTCGGGATCCGACCGCAACAGGAGACAGAGCGTGTCCAAGCACCTTTTTCACTTAGACTGTATCTTTCCTGTTTTGCTTCACCTTTCATTAGGCGCAGCAAAGCCGTGTCACTAGGTAAGAGTGCAGGTTAATCCTCACAGAACGTGTTTCACTCCAGCTTCGGGTCAGAAATTCACAGGCTCTTGGACACTTCTAGTGGCACATGCTTACAAGGAGACATGACCATATTACGCTTCTGCCATTCTCCGGAACCCCTCTACTGATGGAACCAACAAATCTCAGAAAACACCTTCCTGGGAAGGAAATGGCAATGGGACCAAAAGGTAGTAGAAAAGCACCGACATTCAGACAGGTACGTCTCATCTGTCAGAAGAGGCGGGAGACAAGGACTGAAGCAATAGAAGAGGATCAACCCCACTACAGAGATGCTGGACCGCATAAAGGTGAGACAGGGAAGCCGGAGGGGTGTAGCAGATACCGGTCCGGCAAAAGGCCCAAGCAGAGTGGATTGTGGCACAGAGAGAGATGCGGTGTGGGAAACCAGTGGGTCAAGAGACAGTGAAAAGGCCTCTGGAAGCACTCTAATCACAGGCAAGGATAAAACCTCTGCAAGATACCTGCAGCCATTGAGGAAAGAGGGAGGACTTAGCACATGGTGTTGGAGGCGGACACAAAAGGGCGACTGCCTGTCTGCGCACTTCAGGATTTCTTCGGCTCAGCCTCAGGTTTTATCGGGAAAGACAGGCAGGAGTTAAGGCTGCTAAGCTGATACTAACGACTAATTAGTATGAGTTAAACAGTTAATTAGAAATTAGCTAAGTAGCTGCGGGGGTCAGAGGCAATGCCAGCACAGTGCCTGTGGGAATCGTGTGAGCTGAGCAGGGGTAACGCAGGTGCCATGGCAGAGCCTCAGCCTTGCCCATCCGGGCAGGACGAGGAGGAGCTCTGCCCGCAGCTCTGCAGGGCTGAAGAGGCACCGTCCCTCAGCTCTTGTCCCTTTTTCCCATTTCAGCGACATGCAAGTTCCATCACCGCACTTCTCGGTATGCCAGCATGACCTGGCCCAAGAGCCCGTGGGGTCAGTATGCCTGATCCCTGGGAAGGGAAGGGAAAGGAAGGGAAGCAGCAGAGAGGAGCTGAGACACCCTACAAACTGCATTGCTGAGACACTCAATCAGAAGAGATGCATCTTCAGCCAAGAAACTGTGACTCATGGTTTAATTTTTCCAGGACATAAGATTCCAAAGTGATTCATTTCATCAGAAAAAACAGTCCTACCATTTTTCATACTGGGGTAATGTTCGTTTCACACTGGTTTTACCCATTTCCAGTTAGCACAATAAAATCAAATTCAAAGTGATGCTCCCATAGCTCCAAGACTTTGAAGCTCCCTTTTCTGTAGCTGAAGTAACCGTTGCTTTTGAAAATGAACCTAATACTCTTAACTCTTTCTTTAAGAAGCTTTTACAGATGCAATCATCTTCAGCAGCGCAATTAAAGCAAGGCCAGCATGTTTATTTTGTTTGTTGAGAAGAAACCGATTGAAATCATATTTATAGTCTTGGAGCAGAGTCAAAGCCCTGCTGAACTATTAGCCAAATGTGCAGACTATTAATTGCCATAAAAGCCACTTACAATATGCATTTGATAATTGTGTTGTTAAAGTGTCCACTCTGGTCAAAGTAAAATGGCTCAGCTGGATTTCCTCCTCCCCAGAGTGAGACTGGAAAGCATCTGGTATGTATTTCAGCAAACTAAATACCTCCCCTCCTTACTGAAATTCCTATGCATATCAGACGAGTCTTAACCTCAAAAAAGAGTTTAGGATCTGGATAACAAACTTGGACATTCTCCTTCAGCATAATTTAAAAGAAAATAAAAAACCAGGGGAAAAGATGTCTTTAATTTTAAAGGGATTTTTCATATTTAGCTTTGGTCTAAGTGCCCTTTCCTAGAGATTATCTAAATTCATCCCTCATCAGAGAGGAAACTGCACCTCTCTCAAGTAGACATCACTGACAGATACCAAATTAACAAACTGAAGCCTTATATTTTCAACATAAATCTAAAAGATTCCGTTCTTCGCAAAGAAAATATACAGAGAGCAGCTGCCAGAGCCGTAGCCTTAGCAACCACACCTGCTTCATACTCACGTCGGCTTTCATACATGCTCCTGGACTGGGCCCAGATTTTGAACGGATCTGGCTTTTTCTGCCCAGAACTGTCCGGTTGATCCGCAGCCGGCGCCTCCGCGGCGGTGTAGTCCGGCAGCACCTGCGTGCTGTGAATGGGCGAAGCGGTGTGCCCGCTGCGGTGGCTGGAGACGCTATGCTGAGAACTGTTTTGGCTGTCTTTCCTTTCAAGTGGTTGCTGTAAGGAAGAAAGCGAGTGGAAAGAGAGAGAACAGACGGTTATTGGTCTTTGAGTGGGTGTTTTCCATCAATTTTTCTCTCTTCTTTGATCAGGGTTTCTGCATGCACGTAAGTAAATATATAAATCACAGTTTTGCTGCCACCGGTTAATGCTGGGTACAGTTAAATTCCCCGATGACAGATTTTGATAAGCAGACTGACAGAAAGAGATATGCAAAACAAAGTCATTTATCATAAAAAAATATGCAGTTCTCCATCTCACACATAAACCAAATCTAAATCTCATTACAGGTTACTGGTTTCAGTGCGCTTATTTTTTCCTACATTAAGGCAGAAAAACTCAACAACCTTCTACTCGGATAACATCTAACTTGAGCCTGCAAGGAACAGGAAAAACTACCAGATTTCACTGTGAAAACTTCAACAGTCCCCCTGAAACAGATGCAAGCACGGCCCTTACTATGAAAGATCACGTTTCCCCTGCAGCTCTTGCAACGCCCCACATCACAACCGGGCGGACAAGAGAGTGCCTTTTGCATGTCTCTGCTTCCCAGGGCATCCACAGGATTACAGCAGACCTTCACACATGTGAAAATGTCTATTTGCAGTTCGATTTCCTTGGTTTAATTAAGCGTATTAAAACAGGAAAAAACAACGTCCGCCTAAGTTCAAGGCTTATTCAAAAGCAGTATGTCAAGAGCTCTGTCTGCTCAGTATTTAGCTGAGCAGGGTACGTAATTCTTAACTCAAATTCACAACGGTGTGTTCCAAGGATGCTCCAGTCACGTTTGCATTGCCAGGATTCGTTCTACTCAATACGCAGCTAAATCCTCCCTCAACAAGAGCTCCCCAAACTGTACAGCATATGATTTTTAATGCTCTTTTGAGATGACCTTGGGTTGGCACCAAGGTCGAGTGCAATCTCCCACCTGCTCCAGCACAGGGAACCGGCACGTTCCCGGGGCTGCTGTGACGCAGAGGGTGGCTGGAAAAACAGCATCCTACAGGTTGTTTTTACAGCATCCACAAGTTCCTGGCTAAAAGGAGTCAGCTACTTGTACCAAGAAACCTCAGACAAAAACTTAAAGCCTCCTGCTGGCAGAGGTACCCAAAAACACTGCAACAGGAGTCTGCTTTCAGGCACTTCTCCATAGAAAATCAAGCAGGGGTGGGGAGAAAAGCCAGCGGCAAACACAGAGCAGATCAGCACGGGGGGGGCTGAGGTGCACACAGGTCTGGGGACCTCCTACGAAACCCCAGGCAGCCAGTGCTCCATCACAGCAGGCCTGACTTAATTACAGAGGTGAAAGTCACCATATGAAAGTGCCCTCTTTCTGAATCTTAACAATGATCTTTTGTTTATTTTTTTCTACGTTGCACACGTTTTTAGGTTTACACCGAGAAAAATAACCCCAACAGCTCCAGAGCTCAAATGACTTTGACCTCGCAGCCTTACATTCGAGTTGCTGATCCACTACTAGTGGTTTTTTAAATGGTATCTCAATCGACTAGTGTGAAATTGCCTTTGTCCTTTAAAGCAATTTTGAAGAAAGCATACCTGCTGTGATTACTCATCTGCAGACTTTCAAATACAAATATCTGAACCAATATCAAACATTTTTAGCTTTTTAAGTGGTAAAATAAGCTAATTCACATGCAGCCCTTCAGTTTTTAAATGAAGCAGTTTTAAAACATCTATGCTGTGGATAACCACTCCTTTGTAACTTAAAAATAATAAAAAGAAAAAACCACTTTACAACTCTCAGTCTAGCCATCCGTATTGTTCTGTTTGTTTGGCCAAACTACTAAAATAACTACAAGCATCCTGTGAAACTTCAGGCCAATCTCACTGGAAATAGCTGGTTTACAGAAGTCGGAGTACAGGGACTACAATGTGAAGCTTTATTCAGCCCCCGGGGAAATGTTGAGAACTCTCTGACAACTTTCTGATTTACAAAGAAACGAAGTTTGAACTTTAAAAAGTGCTCCCACTTTATGACACGAAAGGTCTAAATATTGAACGAACTATGAACGCTGTTTCGCATTTGGGTTGCAAACGGAAGCGTCAGCACATCTCAAGCAAAACCTCCTCTAATTAAGCTAGAGTTGCAATTGCAGATACACAGACATTTTGCAAGAAACGGGGGGAAACTTCTTCAGCGGGACAGCTGTTTTTCCAAACAATAACTCCCTTCAAAAAGCCCGAAACATCTCTATGTAGGAGTTGAAGAGGGGAACGCAACCGTGGAAGTAACGAATACATGTAATCAAATTAATTGAAGACAATATTAATCAACTTTCACATCATCGGACGAGGCCAAAAAGACTTGGGGCCAAACTTCTTCTCACGTGCTGTAGCAGCTTCAGCACGCCATCATCAGCGGGGCCTGCAGGGGTCTGACCGCCCCGCTCTCTGCGACGCTCCTGCAATGGGGACTGCCCAGGTGAAGAAGTTTCTGCCTTGGTGCAAAGGCAGAGCTTTCCCAAGAGAGATGTGCTGATGACGTGCCGATGAAAGCTTGGCTTCTCCGTCTCCTGCCTCGTTCCTAGCTTTGGGGCCGATCCTCCTCGGTCCGGATCTGGCTGTCCGGCTCACTCAGCTCACAAACAGGCAGGAAAGCAGCTAAACGAGGGCCAGATGAGCATGGGGCTGTTTGGTGACAGACTGCTGCAGAGCGGGCCGTTCAGACCTCACCCTGAACTGCCGATCATGGTTTTTTGGTGCAAAGTAAAGGAGATCAGCTGAATCGTGTTGACTTCTGACAGCAGCTACAAGAGCATGGGGCACTGAACTACCCAAGTCAGCAAGAGCACCCCCGACACTCCACAGTCCGGGGTCTTCTCCAGAGCTGTTGATAAGCATAAACAGCTTGCCAGAAAGATTCTTCACCAAAAGCAGCTAGAAATCAAGACTACGATGACTACCTTAAGTCCATTTAGGCAGACGGCACACTCAAATACAGGTGATGGGAAAAAACAATCACCTTGGTACTGTATTACAGCCATGACAAAATAAGTAAGTGGAAGGCTGGCGCTTCTCATGCCCTACCCGAGCCCCAGGTCTGACATGCATGGCCTGTGCCAGCTTCCCTACACCCTTGCTGAAACTTTGTAGTGTTTGTCCTGCAGAACATAAGATGAAGAAAACGTACTACTGGGAAGAAAGTCTTCTTCCAGCCGCCCTTTCCCCACTGGCTGAGGTTAACAGGAACGTCAGCGTGGCTCGGAGCTCAGAGCAGCTGTGGGGGCAATCGCTGTAGAAGTGGGGGCAGCAGCGGTCGGGGTTTGGGCGTACATCAGCCTTCCAGGATTTCTTCCCCCCACCGTGCAATCCCATTTTCAACCTCAGGTACTGCATTTGCCGACCTGAAAAGCAGCTTCTCTCTCAGACGGGCTGAATGAGCCCACACTGAGCACTACAGTGTCCTCTGATTACAGGGAGGGAAGAAAATAGCAAAGGCGATGTGAGCCGAGGAGCTTGAAGCTGTTGTGTTTCAAAAGGAGACAGAAGGAAAACTGCTTGCAAAAGTCTCTGAGTGCCTGGAAAATGCTACAGATACCCACACAGCAGAGAGACCAGTCTGTCATTCACGCTAAATGAAAGAGTAATTAGATGTTACTTTGTACAGTGACTGCTAAAACAACCGAGGCCCATGACACGGCTGAGACGTGGCTGCAGGCAGGGATGGGACACTAATTACTAGCTGCAGTTGTGTATGTCTGTGTCAGGCAAAGAGAAACCCATAGCAGAAGAGGCGACGGTGGCAGGGGGCATGTGCTGCGGCACCAACGGACACCAAAGCTTCTTGGCATGGGATTCTCCGCACATAAAACTGCAAGAGGCAAGAGCTGCTGTGGCTTCCTCCCACTGCATTTCAAGGTGGGGGGAAAAGATGGTCTCTGAATGAAGAGGGATGTGTGGTACAAACACTCATGCTGTGGAACCAATTTCTCCTCCTGACAAGAACAGCACGTGGGCCGAGCCCCAAGTGCTGCCTATCCACCCAAGATACGTGGCAAGTCTCTTCTCAGGGACAGGCTGTCCATAGGAATTGCATTTTTGGCCACAATTCAGCTATGCTGACAATGTATTTATTTACACTCAAAATAAAAAAAATAGATTTTTGGAAGAGCTTAGCACTTTCTTCCCCCTGCAGTGAACATATCTTCTGTTGATCTAGCTGCAGATTTTGCGCTCTAGAGCATTTTGGAGAAGCTGGCCCTGGTAGCGACAGCAAACCAAGCTGGAAATGGGAATCTTTGCCCCCTTGTGGAGTATTTTGATGCAAGCAACAAGGAAAAAAAAAAAGGAAAAAAAGGCAAAAAAAAAGTTTGTTTCCATCCATGTTATAGCAGGATAATTGCAAGGGAAATTGCTATACTAGAGAACTTGCACACTGAAAATGTATATCCCCAGACGGTCAATAAAAAAAAATTATCCATTTCCATCTAAAAAAGAATCAGTGGGAAACTGAAAGCAAGCAAGCTGCACAAAGAGCTGCCGTGAGCATGTCCTCGATGCGGGGAAGGGGGAAGAAAGAACTTGGAAGTGCCTAGTCCCACGTACCGTCGCCAACTTTTTTTTACTAATTTGGGTCTTTCACCGAGGTTGAAAAACTCTCCTTAAAAAAATGAGAAAAGAGCAAAGCTCATCAGAAGATACACACAGGCTGAAAAACACAGCCCAGGAAAAATGAGCTCAAGGCAGAAAAATATTCCCAGATCGTGCCACAGCCCCAGCACTAACGAACCTCTCCAAGGGGCTAAAACACCTCCTCCCAGCTGGGACAGCCCGAAGTCAGCCTTCAGGCAACACGGGACTGGGGCTGATAGCTAAAAATAGGGTTTGTTTGAGAAAGAGACCGCCACTGGCAGTACGTTGGGAGTGTATCCGGGCTTTGGGAAGGGATACGGGTTAATGAGAGAGGGCTCATCACTGCACTGAGCAAAGCAGAAGAGGATGGAGACCTGAGCTTGCTGCATCTTCCCCGATGCAGTAAAGGAAGAAAGAATGGGCACAAGTTAAGATTGGGCCAACTGCTCCCGGCTCGAATGTATGCTGTCCTCTAACTGCAGCTGATTTATTAATCAAGGAATGCTGGAAAACATTCCCCCTGTGTTGGGCAAAGGGTTCAGGGGAAACAGGCAGCGCGTTCAACCCAAGCCTTGTAGCCAGCTGTGCAGGGCCGGGGACAGCCTGTGGGCGCACAGCTCAGCCGGCAGCGCTGGCATTCACCCGATAGCTTACAAGGGCAGCAAACCATCCCTGGGAAATGCCAGGGCAGCGTGCAGCGAGACATCAAACCCAGCCAGGGAACGTGCCAGCAGGGCAGGCCTGGCTCTCCCCTACCAGGACAAGAACAAGCAGGAATCTTCACGGCAAAGGGCGCCGGGCTCCCCCCCACACCACAGCCGAGCACCAGCCCTGCAACTAAGCCAAGGAAGGTGTTTAGCAATACCGCTGCTTTTATGCTTTTGATCATCGCCTTGGCCACACGAACTCTGGTGTTGGTGTAAATCCATCCTAGACAGCCCTGAGGACAGCTTCCTCCTCTGCACACGGCTGCCCCAAGGTGCTCTGCTCCAGGGTTCCATGCTCAGCCCGTGCACGCCACCGATGCCTGGGAATGAAGGAGCAGCTGTGCCAGCTCCAACGCGCTCCCTCTGCCCCGGCGGAGCCGTCCATCATTAAAGCTGCCGGCACAATGCGGCAGTGTAAAACATCGCTGCTAATTGCTAGTGCAAATGATCCGGTGTGCAGGCAGGGGGAATGGGAGGCTCTGCTTTTTGTGAATCCTGTGCTTTAGAGGCAACAGCACCGCCTAGGGCCGTAGTAAAGATAACCGGAGGGACTCTAAGGCAAGGAGAGAGGGATTCCGGAGAGGCATGCGAGGGAATGGGACTGCTTTTCCGAGGCTGACCAGCTCCTCAAAGCAAACAGGCAGAAATCTGCTGTTGCGGGGCTACACCTGTTTGCAAGCAGTCTCTTTGTTCATTGAGGCAGGATTATCCTGACATGGATTTAGATGCTGCTCAGATTTTCACAGTGCGTCGCTGCCGACCAGAGAGGTGTCTGACACTGCAGGATCCCGCTCTGTCTGATGCCGAATGAGCGTGTGGCAAAGCGGGAGCCTCCACGCTTTGAACAGATTGAGACTCATTGATCGGGGCTGGCTTAACGATAGAAGTCGGAGTGCGGACGCTCGAGTGCGGCCACCCCTGCTCTGACTGGGGAAAAAAGTGCAGGCAGAGAAAAGAAACGTGCCAGACGTGTATGTATTTTACACACTCGCTTCTGTTTTACCGAAGGCTGAAATGATCTCCACGTATGACAGAAGTGAGCACGCAGGGTCTGACATGCCTGTGATCGGCGAGGGAGCACACCCCGCACTTCTGCCTCTCAACATTAATGCGAGCTGACAATGGTAGAGGGCTGGGCTCACGTGACTTTAATCAGCGCTGCCCTGAGCCATCAGAACCACATTAATTATTTCAGGGTTTTCTTTCTGGATGATCAGAGAACTTGTATTAGAAGCAGGAGCCTTCTGCTCAGCCGCTTCACAAACCTCATGTCCAGGTTTGCAGCCAGGCGGGCTGAGTCCAGCTGCAGTTTTTGGCACCCATCGGGGGCTGTCGGTGAAGTTTCGCGCTGTCTTACAACACGGCAAAGATCTCACTCACTCTGCTTCCCCAGAGCTACTGGGAGGTATCTTCCCCCCCTCCCTCTCAACAGATAACTGTTAACTTTCAGGCTTTAAGTATTCCTTTTCCTTTAAAAATAAAACATTTTTGTGTTGTTGCATACCAACAGGATGCTAATTTCTGCCACAACGTCATGCACAGAGCTTTAATGATACTTCAGATCACGGCTTCCATGCTATTAGCTAACACGTCAGGCAGGTAATGGCTTTACATGGCACCAGGATCAGAAGGGACAAGAAAATACTGTTCTGTTGAGTTTTTTTAAAAAATAAGGAATCTCACACCTGCAGCACAATCCAGCTCAGTATGAAAATGCCTCCAGAGGAAGCACTCGGACAGCTAACTGTATTCCCTGGGAACTGTAATCATGCTCCATTCGCGCTTTGTCTCTCTCGACAAGGTGCATGCTTTCCCATTCTGTTAATAATTCAGCCCAGGGTACTCGAGAAAACTCAGGGAGTTAATGGAAAAGGTTGGTGCCTATGAGCACCCAACAGGAATTGCTATCTGGCAAGAAGGTGGAGCCTCCCATCTTCCCAAAAGGAAACAATAGCTTTTTTTTTTTTGGTAAGTTAAATGACAGAGAAGCTCAATCTGTCAGGGAAGAGGGTCTGTAAACCCAAGGCTTTATTTGCAAACAAGTCCCCCTTCCATATTACATTCCTCTTTCATCCCCCCGTGCAGCAGGAGCCGAGCAAGGTAATTACGGTTGCAACAGAAAGACAACTTAAAACAATCAAAACCCACAACGAAAACAAACCAAACTCATGCCTTTCCCCTTCACAGCAGGCAAACAGACAAAAATAGTAGCTGAAAAGTGCTTACCGACTTTGGGCTCTTCTTTGGGACCGGCAGTCCTGAAAAATGGCAACAAGGGAAAAATAAACATTAGCATCTAAACGTTACCTTCCCTTCAAGAAAAATCCCTAGGTGTATCATCTGAACGTAGCCATCTGCAGAGTTATGTCAGCTTTCGCTCTCGCATCGGAGTTACCAGTCTGTTCATATCGAATCAAAGCACGGGGAGAGGGAGAGCGAGCGAGAGACGGGAGCGGGGAAGAGGGAGCGGGGGGAGAGCTCTATCTGCATTAGCTATGCTGACTTGTGCTGCAGCAGCCGGGAGGCTGGGAGAGAAACCCACAGCCCTCAGCGGCTGCCGAAACCCAGCACTTGGGCAGAATCTCAAATGCTCCCCTGGATTACGGGAGACTTATCTTACAATTAAGCCGAGGCTATTTCCTTTTGACGCGATCGGCTCGGCGATTTTATCGGACCAATCGTGGTGGTGCAGGGGAAACAGGTTGATTTCTTAAAAAGTGTTTATCTGGAAATGGATTTTTGAAAGGAAAATGTGCGTCGGCTTGAGCCGGCAGGCACAGGCTGGGCAAAGGAAAACCAAAGCATGCGGAGGAGTAAGCTTTTAGCCCTAAAAACGTGAATGCTACTGAGAAAACATGCGTCTTCCTTCCTGTCCATCCTAAGTGTAAATCTTTGAAGCCAGAGATTTTATCTGTTATTTACAATTGCAGAGCGCTGAGGTTTGAAAATAGCACTGCAAATGTCCCGACCCTCGCTGGGGATGCTAGGGAGCTTGGAGACAGGGGGCTTACACAGGTTGCAGTCAATGCAAAGGAAGAAAGAGCTGGGAGGGCACCCCAGAAGGTTTTTTCAAGGACGATTTTGCATTTTGGAGCAGCCTCTTACTTGCTCTGTGATGAGCAAGAGAACTCAAGTGGGATTTCTATCGACTATGTCTCCATGTAGCTCAATTCCCAGCAGCAAACGAGACACCTGTCTGAGGGATTTACCTACAATGCAGGAAAAGCTCTTTCTTGGGCATTTTGCAAACCACCTTCCTTTTCCCCCACTGTTGGTGGAGAGGGACCTCCCCGTGTTTTGCTCTGTGTGACGCTCCAGAAAACAAACATAAACCAAAACACAGATTACACTCCACATTAAGTGCTCAGCAATTCAGATGTTTAAAATCTGCTTTTGTCTTTAGGATGTGATTTACGTGGCATTTATGCCGCATTATGTTTTCTACTTTATACATTTCGTTTGTGCCAAAACCCATGCCCTCGTCTAACTTTTACAGAGAGAATAAAATTGGTGACGCAAGTGGATTACAAATCGGTCTAGGAAGAAGCTCATTTTAAGGTAATCTGGGAGATGTTAGTTCCAAACAGGGAAGATCCACAATTAAAAATGATAAATGGAGCTCGCTTTGCTGCCTGTTCACAGACTGGGATGCAAACCCTAATGAGTATTTTAAATGAAGTATTTTCAGCTTTTGAGGAATATCTGTGCTCTGCATGTCACTCCGATGCATTCCCAGTCAATAGCTGATACCCCTCCAGGCACTGATTGATCGAGGGACAATGAAACATCAAAACTGCTTGAACTAAACAATCAAGACCGCAGCTTCATTTCTGCTGACAACGACTGTGTTTGTATAATACATTTAAAGAGGAAAGGACTAATAACGTTCATGGTAAGTCACATTTTTACTAGGCATCATTTATCACCGAGATAAACACACAGATAGAGAGTCTCCCCCCCCCGCCATCTCCCCTTCCACACGCATGCACACACATTTACTCTCCCTTTCCAAGAGATGCTCTTTCCTATTAAATCAATAGGTAGAACAGATCCCCTCGCACACATGCACCCTTAACAGAGCAACATGAGCCATAAAAGGTATTACAGCAATTTAAATGTTCCTCACAAAAAATAAAGCCGAGATGCAGCTGGGTTGTTGGTTCAAACTGTACCAGAATTCAGTTTATTGCATCACAAGCACTAAACGTTAAAATTTACTAAGTATGAACTGCTGAACAAACCTTTCCCTCAAAGATTGCCATTAATTTTGGCTGTGCCAATCCAAAAGAGATGGAAAACGGTTGAAAAATAATGGAAAACACATACAAGGCCATTGTTTGGCGGGTCCTTCAGAGGCCGATGAATCTTAACAGTGTCAATGCTCTGTGCCAGACTCGGCTGCAGAACAAGCAGTAATTGACTTCTTACCAAAATAAGTGACTGCAGAACACGTTAACAAATGCTGGTAGATTTTCATGGGACAAGCTTATGGTCAAGGGAATAACCTGCCTGTACCTTTGTCTGTAAAAAAGTTATTTATTCATCTAATTAGGGTCTCATTTTAAAACGCCAGTTCTTGTCACAGCAGGCCAAATGAGTAAATGATAGGTATAATGTGTAGGTTTCATGCTCAGATCATGGCACGGATACAGTATTTAACAGCAACGAACATGAAGCACTTGAATAACCTCCAAATCCTGGGAGCATCACTAGCAAGAAAATGCTGAGCTTTACCAAAAAGCTTCTGGCATAAACAGTTGCCCATGCCTATGAGTTTGGGATGGTGACAACTATGAATTCACCTTTTCATTACATTACATTAACTGTGTCCCACCACTGCCCAAGGCCACTGCTCATGCCATGCCTTGCTTGGTACGCTCACCCTCCCAGCTGCCCCGTTCTCTCCTGAAGCCTCATTGCAAGTTTTTCAGAGGTAAATGGGCCAAGCACGGACTTAACAGCCAGTTTGCATGCCTTTGGTGTTGTCCAGTTTTTCAGTCGTTGGAGTAATGCCATTCACATCCCCGGCTAAGAGAAGCCAAAAGGCTTCTCCGCTGCTCTGCCCTCAAATCCGATAATGGAATAGTAATAGTCTATATTGACACCGTTTACAAGATAATTCCTCTGTGATTTAATGCCTATGGACATCTCTCACTCGTACTTGAAATGCATTTTCTGATTTTTGAGGGGGGGTGGTTTGGAGGTGCACATTAGGGACGCTGGAAGAGTCATGCAGCCGAACAGGCCTGTTGTCATCACAGAGTTAACAATGTTTTAAAACAAACGAGCACATCTGGTAAACAATGTCAATACGACCTAAAACCCCTTGAATGGGCTCATTGTAGCTACTTACAAAATGTGCCTGGAATTAAATTAATTAGAAAACACAAAAATTACTCCCCTCTAAATAACAATGTAATAAAGCAACTGCTTAATGAAAAATATCAGTGATCAGGGGGCAATCCGCAAGCACAAAAAAAGGGATTGTAATCAAACTGAATTCACAGACTCGTCAGCAAGGCAAGAAAGGCTTCATACAAGGTTAGACAAAAATGAGTCAGATGCAGGGATCTAAATTAAACTAATTATCACAGAAATTATTAAATTTATCTTCACAAAAACTTTTCCCTTTTCTCCCCAGTACTCCCTAAAGCTCTGTGTACAGCTGGCTGCATCCATCTGCTCAACTACGTCTTCTAACATAGGGGAAAAAATGCAAATCATTAAGCAAGTTTCGTACCATGACTTCAGCACTCTTAATGCTATTACCCAGCAGGAGCAGTATTTCTGTTGCGTGACACTGTATTATGTTGAGAGTGATGCGATCCACGAAGTAAGGCCACAATCCAGTTTATTTCATGTTATTTGGCTTGTGTTAATTTTGCAGTCTTGTGTGGTAAAACTTTTGGGGCTGGGAAGTTCGAAGTACGCTAGCCCTACCTATGATGGGTTCACGGAAGAGCCCATGGACAAAACTGTGAAGTCACCCCAAGCGTTGCTGTTTCTAACATGCATTGGTCCGCAGTGTTTTACAGGAAAATATGAGAAAACCTTTTGTCTTTATGTAAGCCAAGTACCACGGGAAGACCACAACACATGCCAAATTCTGTTTTACTGAGCATGTATACAGAATGCAACGTGTGACCACAAATCCATACCATAGCCTGGGCCTAATTCTGGTGAGAGCTCAGAAGGCCACAAACGCTCAAGAATTATCTAGACGGACACCAGACGCATCATCACAGCTCCACGTTTTAGAGATGGTGGATTAAAATGATCAAAAGTTGACCTGTCTCTAGACATCACAGGAGTCATCCACTCTGCCCATCTGAACAGGTCGGTTATGCAAAGGCCAGCTGGTGTGAACACAAAACCCCAAGAATATATCTCAATGGGATTTCAACTGAAGTTGGAACAACTCAGTATCAGTTTGCGCAATCCACCCATAGGACAAAGGTGCTTAAAATTGCTAAGGGCCAGTCGTCTCAACTTATTTATGGCTTACAACGTCCATGGCTACCGCTCAACATTTTTCAGTTTTGGGCTGTTTCTGCACATGAAAGGAAAGAACAACTGTCATTTCTCATGACTGCTTAACACTTCCAATCAGGACATCCTGTGGACCATCCATATTCAACAGCAAAACAAACCGTAAGTGAGCCCAGGTGAACAGGTCACCCATCTGGTTTTGCCATTACATGGTATGCAGCCCAGAAGACACAACGGCTGAAAATTAGCAGGAGATGAGTAAAAACACAAGAAAAGAACCATCTCAGACTGTGTCACAAGGTTAACATTTACAGAGAAAATGTTCCTGTCTGGAAAAAAATCCCCACGCTTTCTAAACCATGCTACTTACATCGTGCTGAATAAAAACCAAAGGCTGTATCAAAGAAAAAAAGATGAGGGGTGAAGTACTGGATTCAGGGGGTACACAACCTTGGCATTACACATTGATCGCTGCCTTCTGTGTGCAAAACAATGGACACTAAATAATTAATGCTAATGGACATTAGTGCTGCTGGGGTACAGAGGAGGGGAGGTTGGTGGTGACAAAGCAATCCCCTTTATTCTATGTAATCCATTGTCAAAGCATTTCTAATAAAAGACAAATACTGTGTAAAAAAATAGATGAAATTTGATCTTTTCCAGACTGGAGAAAGAATACGAAAACATACCAGAATAATTTGCAGCAAGAGAGTTAAGCCTGCACAAAGGCATAAGGGGCATCATCAAGAAAACCCCTACCTTGTCCCTGCCCAACTTTTCTGCTCCTCCTCATGATGTGCGTAACAAGAGTGTCCCTGCACTAGCAAAAAAATTAGCTATGCAATACAAGCTTTAAGCGAGAGAATAATTTACACTGCAGGAATACAGCCCTGCCATAAATCAAGTTCGGTAAGTACCAAATAAAATGAAAACTGCCACGTTTCTAATGTGAACGTTGAATGCTAATGCTAAGACAGCGATGCTGTCGAGAGACCATCTCGGGCATTATTAACCCACCGGCACTGACAAAAAACATAATGAGGCATAGTATATTATTGCCATTAACAAGAATTTCAGTTCTAGGTGCTCTAAAGATGTTAAATTGTATTAGCCTCAATTACTCATTCTTGGTCAGGATGCTAAAGAATTCCTTGTAATTGAAGTCACAGTCATATTTTCAGCATCTCAAACCAGAATTGATTTTAGAAGCGATAAAGAAGATACAGGCTAATAAAATGCTATTTAATTACCAGAAAAATATAAATTTAACTATGTAGTAAGATACATATGGCAATGCCAAGACAGTAAGATAATAAAGAGACTGAGGGTTAGTGTGACAATCACCCATCTAGCCTATGGTTGAAAGAACGTCAGTAGTTCTTGTATTTTTATTTTGAAGCTCATTAAATGGAGAGTTTTTCCTAAACCTTGAGCTGTTGGAATCATATGCTTAGATGAAAATCTCTGTTAATATTTAAACAAACATGTACATAGGCATTACATTTCTGAAATCTCATGAATGTGAGAAGGTAAACATCAGAACTGGAAAGTAATTAGAAACCCTCGTGATCTTTTTACAGATATGTGCTTGTGCGTGAGTACACATGTATTATATATATTTTTCGTATACATAAGCGTACATGTGTGGATTTGCACAAAGATACCTAACCTTTTCCACAAGCCCGCAAAATCCACGACTTGTAAGCTTTATTTCTAGAGCACATCTCAATATTGTTTGGTATGCTGCAATTTTGAAGAAGCCCAGGCCCAAACCCCCTCTCCTCAACTGGCTGTCCCGTGGCATGGCCATGTGAGCACTGAAGGGCAGCAGCACCTCAAGGCCAATCTCATGTGCCACTCCAAGCTCAGCACGGAGGACATCGGTAGGGGACAAACCATATTTTGCTATTGTCACATCTGTATTTACCCAGCTCAGTGAGGCCGTTCATCTTCAGACTTATCACAGCACTGTTACAAGGTGTAAAACCACATGCTCAAACCTGTGTGGCTTATGGCAGATACTCGTATTTCATATTTGGAGAGCAGCCTGCGCAAAGGGCATGCCTACAAATAAGGCCCTCTTGGCATTAGTTTGATGTTGCTATTAATAAATAACATCTCTTAATAACAAGCTAATATTTATAGACCACTTAGCCAGATTCAGCCCTGGGGGGTGCACGTGTACACATGGCACATTAAGGCAGAAAGGCTTTATGAGAGAACAATGGATATGCAGATGTTTTCACAAAACATGACTTTATTTGAAAATACAGTTTTCTATAAAAATAAATCAGTAACTCAATATACTTCCAAGCATGTAACCGTACATCTCAGAAACTAATCCTTAAGGATAAGGATGGAGTCAAACCTTCTAGGGACTGATATTCACCTGCCACATCCCTACCAACATTACCTTCATGTGCCCGCAGCCACTGGTAGGGCCCTGATCTACCCCAGCATCCTCAGCCAGCGGTGTCATCTCCCTGAAGCTCAGCCTCCTCCACCAAATCTGTCCATTCTACAGGCCCTGCCAACTTCTCAAGTTCAACTCAAGGTACATCGTAGGTCTTCTACACTGCTTCAATAGGACCTTAGGACCTTAAAGCCGGTATAGTCATAATTACTATCATCATCACGAACATAAGTCCACCTGACCAAGAAAAAACAAACATGAAAATGAATAAACAAGAAATTCCAATGCAGAATGGGGAAACAAAAAATCAGAATAGAGAGTCTTAGGGACATGAGGATACATACATAAAAACAATCTGTCTCAGAACAAAACCATTGACTAGTCCATTACAAAGCCATCCTTCTTCCTCCGTTTGGCCCAGCTGCTATTGCTTTCAATGACTCTCCAAATGTATTTAATTACAGCGCTAAACAAAGACCTTTCTTGGATTCCTGATACCTCATTAATTCTGTTATGACTGGTTATTATAATGCCAAATCAGGGCAGCAGCCTACCTGCAACATGGCTGATAAAAACTTGTTATTTACAAGTACACGCACACCAAAATGCCACACAGGCGGTATGTAAGAAAAAAACTGAGTGGAATAAAACTCTCCTTGCTCCACAGCTCCAAGTTCGCTCCATTTCCTGCTGTGCAAATCCCAATGAAGACATGAGAGGCATATCTGTAGCTAAATCTGCCTTATCTAATGCATAGTATTAGGTTCTGCTGTGCCACCTTGTGTTACATCACATCACATCTGATATAAAACAACACCGCGTGGGTTTGAGTTGCTCCACTTATACCACTTCACCATTTAATACCAAAAGCAAATCAAAACACAAGGGGGGGGGGGGAAGCCAACTTTCAGAACCTCAAGCTAGGGAGAAGAAAAAGCCTTTAGGAACAATTTCAGAGCTCTCAGCTTTCATTTGCTAAGCAACCTCCTGTTTTGTTCTCATCTAAGAGCCTACTGTTTTCTTCAAGACAAGGTGGTTCACGCGATAAAACATCCTGATGGGAAGATTTCAGACTTTTTTTCCTTCCAGCATTCAGCAAATGCTTTGGTTTTTTCACCAATTTTAAAGCAGACCTAGATTCCCTGCCACAGAAAGGCAGCCACGTGTATAACACGCACACCACTACTGGGCTGTGAGCATGCAAGATTCCATGAAACTGAAATTCTTTCGGTGTTCCAAACATGTTAATTGTTCAACTCCTTAATAATTAAAGTACGGGTTTCCTCCTGGCCTTAAAGCACATTTCATGAAATATCTCAAAGCTTTAGGAAATTATCTTAGCCCTTGAAATGAATGCAAAATGTGTAACAAAATGCCAAGCAATGAAGCAGCCACTGTTCCATCCTATTTTGCCCTTCCAACCAACTCCGGAGCTCACATGCCACATATATTTGGGGGACACAATCTATAGGCCTACAAAGGCCACGCTGCCACAAAAATGCAGGGCGACTGATGGGAAACTAATGCTGACCCAAAACCGGGATTTCACAGGCATCTCTTCATTTGCTTACTCATTTCTAGAAGAGAATCAGTGCAAATGGAGTTAATGAAGGGTAGTTGAGGGGAAAACACTTGTGCCTCAAACGAATAACAGATTAGTGTCAGCACTTTGCATGCATCACACCAGCAAGAGCCGGAAATTCTGCAGGCAATTAAAATGTCCATGTACCAGTGATGCCAACTCTCCTTTATTATCAGAATTATAATATTATAAAGTTGTTGGTTTTGGAATCAGGTGCTCATACGACAATGTGCTTTCTTTGGAGTTTCTTAGCATCCCAGGGTTTAGAAAAGGCAACTGAATATGAATACTGGAGGCTTGAAACAAAAAGACAGAAAAAACTCTGATGTGGTATTTTTATACCTGGGATTCTGGGAGCTTAACGTAGGATTTTTGAGCACTTGGGCTTTTTAAGGTTGATATTTAAATTTGTTGCTTACTATTTCAACCGGATGCCTTGCATTGAGAAACTCCAGCATGACGTGGTAATGCTAATTAATTAGTTCCCGCAAATGCACTATTTGTACGAACATTAGCAACGCACATCAAACTATTTGGTGTCCGAACAAGCTACCGACAATCGCTCTTTGTGGCTGCAGGCATTTGTAGGCATCCAAAACCTTGGTGAAACCTTGCTGCCTCCTGGAGTCTAATGGGAGCCTTGCCACGGACTTCAGCAGCAGCAGAATTTACGCCTTCATGTTTTTGGTAAGCAGAGTTATCCCAAGCCTTGGAAATTCAGATCATTAAAAAAACAAATGGCTAATGTCACTAAGATGAACACCTGTAAAGCACGTTGAAGGAGAAAAACACCGCATCACCCCAAAATATTACATTATTTATAGGATGATTTGATTTTAAATGTTAAGTTTGGCTTATTTTTATCACAAAGAGAAAACAAGTTCCTGCTAGCTTGCTTTACAAAACCAGTTACCAGTGATCAGCGTACGGTGCTGCATAACAATACACGGCATTGCCCCAAAAATGCGTATCTAAGGCTCTGGAGCTGTTTAGAGGAAAATTAACTTGCACAGTGGATGGCAATACATGCACACAAGCAATTCTAATAAGAGGTATGAACTTCAAGCTTCTTACTAAAAACATCAAAATGCATAACGTTTGCTTTATTTCATCTTTTTCAGACTTCAACTGGTTTCTGTATCTGCTCCTTGATATACTAGTCCCTAATCAGAATACGGCTGTAAGAGAATAGTAAATGTGACATCAAACTTGCTTTAAAGTCTCGTCAGCTTTTTTTGGCCTTGTTAGAATATAATTCCACTTAACAGAGAGAAGAGAATAACAAAGAGTGACTCGGTGATTTGGAAAAAAAGGTTGCAGCTACTCCCAATGAAAGGTTTCCCCAGACCTGCAAGTCATACATTTTAGCGATGTATCTTTACAAAGTAACATTGCAAAACATATTTAAAACATTTCATTTCATTTCTGACTCAGTTTGTAGACCAACTTACAAACTTTCCTAATCTGATTCCCTTCTTCCCAGGTAAATTTCTTTAAAGGAAACAGTAACAAAAACAAACAAGCGGAAACAATTGAAGACAGATTTTAAAATGCCAAATGAGCTTCTCAATTTAATGAGGAAATCCGTAACTCTGGAATCACAAAGTAACAACCCTGGAATACAAAGTAATGAACTTGAAAAATAAATCTTGGCATTGCACATGGATGTAAATTTCTTTAAGCATACTATGATTCTGAATTTTTAAATAGAATTGACTAACTAGTGAGGGGCGCCTATGAGCTATCAAAAATATCCCCCCACCTGTTATTTCTGGATGGTATTATTTGTACTACAACACCGGGCATTTTCCAGCGTACAGCTCAAAATAACCTGTACTGAGTGACAAATTGCTGAAAGGTGCAACAAACAGGTTTGATGGGGGATACCTGAGCAGAAGGTACTGGGAGCTTTGGTAGCTGGTGACGGTTGAAAGAAGGTAAGGCAAGGAAAAAAGAGGTGACTTGAAATGGGATTTTCAAAAAATGTAGAGGTCGGTCGAGCACACCAGATGGCGGAGAGGAATTAGATCTGCTCCTGCTCCGGGTAAGGGAAGAAGCTGCCACAACGTGGTAGGCTGGGGAGCGGAGTAAGAAACCCAACCCTAAAGGTGGCCTGCACGATGACCGGTACCTGCAGCTCTGCGCCCAGCGAGATGAGGTTCAGGGGAGTTCCTAGGGATCCAAACACGGGACAAAGACCTCAGTATAATGCTCTGCTCCCTCTGCACTAGGAACTGAAAACACTGCTGGAAATGGTGAACTTTTCTTCCCTTCCCAGAAGCTTTGGCACAGGCAAACAGGCTCTGTGGTAACGGTCAGATGATTCCCAGGTTGTGATTTTTGTCCTAAATGCAGTTTGGACTCACTTTTTCTCTAATTCAGCAGCTGCTAAAGACAGTTGGAAATTTTCTGGCAGCTAGATGCTTAAGTGGCATGACTTTCAACTTGCTCTTCACTGCAAGCCTAAAGGGCAAACAGAAGTGAGTGGCTTGTTCAAAAGAGTTCAAGTCTGCACTGAATAGCTGATTGCAGCTCTAATTACCATGGTTTTACATCATTAGGGATAGCAACTGAAAAGGAGCTCTAATTCCAACACTGTGAGATACTGCTTTTTTTTTTTGGCGGGCTCTTACCTCTAAATGATCCATTTCCAACACTTCTGGTAAGGACAGGAAGGGAAAATTTCATTTCCATGCAGGGAGAGGATCTCAGTTAACAAGCACAAAGACAATATTTTTGCTTCCAAGATTCAGACTGGCAGGTGTTCGTGGTGGGCCAGAAAGGCTGGAGCAGCGAGAAGACTGAAACCAGCAGCGGTAACACATTTCACTCAGCTCAGATATTTAATGCTCAGTGCCACTGCTCATTTATGCCTGAGCATTGTATTTTGATACTCTGGACTTCAAAGAGCAATCTGATTTCCATCATACTGTTATAATGTGCTTGCAATTATAAGTTATTATGATACATTGTTCGTAAAGTTTTCCCACTGTGTCTAAAGGATCTTGTAACTCTCCCCGGCCTGGCTGAGGGGAGCCTGAAGCTGCAGCAAGCAGCGTAAAGAAAAAGACATATAGTTTTGTATTACTGTGTGATGTTTCAGTGGCGTGGACACAACATAAACAGAGAGCAAAAAAAAGGTCTTTCCATTTTAGGCTACAGAAAGAGTCTTCCAGTCCAGAGCAGTTGACTCTAGCACACATTTTCAGCGGAAGGAAGAGTTAACTCCTCTCTGTGGGAAGTGCTGGAGGTTAATTATCCTTACACGCCAAGAGCATCTTTGGCACAGCAAGGGAGGGTCCATCTAGCTAAGAAGACTTAATAGGTTTATTGCTTTCGAGCTTTGTAATTTTGTTCCATTGCTGCAAATCTTTGCTTTAGATATCACAAGGATCTTCTTATGACCACCGAGCCAAGAACTACATGAGCAGGACTATAGGCACAGACCTCTCCCCACTTCCACCTACCTCATCTCTCCCCATAAACACCTTCCAGTGAGTCGAACCATGAACAGGGAATTTACCATGGACTTTGCTTTTAACTGGAGGTAAGCACTCAGGTGCCCAATACGGGCATTTAGACACGTAGATGTTGCATAGGTTCTTCTTCCCACAAAACACATTCAGTTTTGAAACTCCAGCATATATATCGTATATTTGTCAAAAGACTGATTTCCATTTCCAGTTTAACAATAATTTGGCACTAGGGAAACCTATCAGAAACTCCACTGATTTGCACATGGCATGTGGGTGACATTTCACCTGCATGCTTTTACTTTGATGTGGAGCAAGTGGGAACACATCTTTGAGGGGATTATGTAGATCAGGCCCAAGGTTTACGCTATTTTTGACCTTTTGGTGAATAAAGATGTTGGTGAGCACTAACTGTGAAAGCTTTGAAAGGAAACTGTCCATTCAAACACGCATGAAAACTGCTCAGCTTAAATCTTTTATCAGAATGCAAACCAATCAATGTTTTGGATGGCCCGAAGACTGACCTAAGAAAAAAAGGAAAAAAAAGGGGGGGGGGGGAA
>VZSC01003839.1:400299-521334 GCA_013398225.1 Steatornis caripensis
ATCCTTTTTAATCTGAAGTAATTCACAAAATACATTAATAACACACACAAATGTTCTCACTGAAAAAAATGTTAGATCTTAGTGACCTCTCAAAATACAGCACAGTAGTTTTGCAGAATAACTTGTCCTGAAAGAGCCCCCACCTGTCGCAGCACAGACACAACTCCCTGGGACAAAAGGCACTTGGGAGGCAGGAAAATTATTCTGACAAAATGTTGCTTTTATTATGAATAGAATCTGTGCAGAATGGAGAGGTGTTTGAGAATTGCTTATTTCAGTTGATTACTGTGTGCAGACAAGCCTTCAATGACAAATGGATTTCAAGTGGCAAACATTATTACCTTCTTTGCTTTTTTTTTTTGAGAAAAGTACTTTAAGTACTTGGTAGGTACAAGGTTAAAAGAACTTCTTCAGCTACAAATACTCAAAATAAAGGTGTGCCTTTTGTGGCCTTATTAACCACAATTCTTTAAAATAACTGAAAAGTGTAATCGCATTGTGCAGCGCAGCGCCAAACACATGCTGAATTCTGCATTTTGTAACCAGTAGCGCTGGTTTACTTTCAGGTACCCAGTCCTTGAATGGCTCTGCTGGGTTGTCAGGCATCTCCTCTGCTGCCGCAGGCACCATGTCATATCCCCTTCAAACACACTGAGCTTCACCTTCAGGCAGCAAAGGCTTTATGCCTCCTACAGTTTGACTTACAGGCTCTACTGGGTTGGCACTGTCTTCCTATTTACAGTTTCAATTACTCATGGCCAAGCAACACCCAGTTGTTCTTTGGCCAAGATCTCTCCTTGGTTTAAGTATCTCCCGCCTCTCCTACCCAATAGTTAAGGGGCAATCATTTTGTCCTCTCTGTTCCTTCATTTTGCTAAGCAAAAGCAGCTTTCCTGATCTGGTCTCCCGTACAGCCCAGTTAGCAACTCCACACCCTGCCTCCGCTCGGAGTTCATCCTTCTTGAACCCCTCAAGTGTTGAAGTCCAAACCATGAGATATGCTTAGTGAGTTTTATCCAGCACTATGTATAGGTGAAACAGCAAAACAACAGCAATAACAAAAACAACAGCCCCAGAGAGGGGAGGAGGAAGGGGAGAACAAAAAATTAAACCAAAACATAGATAGGGCAAATTGTCTATGGGGCCTCTTGAAAGAAAAATCTCAAAGACCTGACCGACATCGGACCCCTCTCGATGTATTTATCCCCCTGCCCCGACCCCACGTGAGTCTTGCAGATGATTTTCAGACGACACATGAGCAGCCAAGCACACAGAGAGGGCATTTCGTTTACATCCTTCCCGAAATCATCCTTCTGTTCCTCACTCGGAGACAACTGCAGGACTCACCCGCTCCCATGAGGCAGTGCTTCAGCTGAATACACTTTTAAGTATTATTATTAAGTGTATTATAATACACTTTTAAGTAAGTATTTTACAGGCTGCTCTCAGCGGCTGTGGGTTTGCATTTTAACAATTAAACCTGGCTGTTGGGAGTGCACCAGCAGCTTGGAGCAGGCAGAGCTTTTCCTGTATATTATCTGTCTCTCTCTGGTATTTTTCTGCCTGATTAGTAATCACTTCTGACAAATCCTTTCGCCAGATCTGAACATCAGCCTTGGTGTTACAGGGATGCTTCATGCAAAGTCTGACTGAATGCAAATGTTAGGCAAACACAAGGATGCCTGACAGCATCTGAGCATTTTCTTCACTGGACACCAGAGGGAGGAGGAGGAAAGGACAACCGACCGTGAAGCTGAAGAAGAACTGCTTCAAGAGCCCTGAAGAAGCTTATCAGACCAAATACATTGTAATCGGACCAAAATAAATACCAGTACTTTGTCTGGGGATGGTACATCTGATAAAAGACTTGGCACGGGTAACAGGAGGTAAAGTTATGGGAGAAAGGACCCAAGTGCAGCAGCACCGAGTGCCAGGTGCATTTTAGCCAGCCCCATCTTACAAGCTTTAAACAAACCCAACTGTTTTCGATGCTGGGGCTGCTATCGCTGTTTGTATTCTGCTTGGCTTCTGTGCCTTTCGGTCCAGCCTTCTGGACACGAAGAAAAACATGTCTCAATGATTAACCGTGGATCCAGGGCCACAGTTTCTGAGTCCTGTGCCACGACAGTGTGAAATTTGGAACTGCAAGTGCTCTATGCCGAGATGGGAATGCCAGGACCTTGAAGGAGGGAGAGGCAGTCCAAGGAGATCGATATGGTATCTATGTAGGAAGCAAATGCTCAACATGTGGTTAGTATTTCGATTAAATAAAAAAAGTAGAGAGAGATTCAGCAAGATTACCAGCGAACTATTTACCATCTTATTAAAACTATGCTTTTATTTCCTCATCAAATCTTTTCATTATGCCTTCAAGGCATAAGGAGGATTATTAAATGTCAGCCACAATGCAAATAATTAATTATGGTCTTGCTAGATATATATATGCTCTCCAGGAGGATTAATAATAGCTGCTATTTTTCTTCCAACCATATTTTCTCCATAATACATATATTAATCATGAGAATGCAGTGTGTTTTTTAAACCTCTCTAGTACTGGAAGTCTTTAAGGAACTCACACTTTGAAGATCAGAGAGTTCTTAATATAGTCTCTTCTCTACTTTTTCATTTACTATCAAAATACAAAAACAAAGTAAGCACTTGGAAAGATAGGAGTTTAAGAAAGGCAGTGCTTTCTCCAGCGCTGCTATTAGTCACAGAATCAATGTCCTCGATTCCTTCAAATAGTCTCTAAAAACAACAAACCAGAGCTGTAAATTCAGAAAGCATCTTGTCCCCCGTTAAAACAGACCGGCCTTTTTTGCTAACTTACTACAATCAAACCACTTCAGAAAAGGCATCGAAAAAGTACTTTTACATCAAACACCCCTCCCAGGGCTGGCTGGGGGCTGCATTCAGCACCTATTCATCAGCTTAACCTTGCCTCTGCAGCTGCCCATCCCTGCGAGGCGCTGAGCACCAATGTGCGTGTTGTCCATAAGAAATGCTGCACAGGACAGGGAGCGCAGTGGTGCCAGGGGCTTTCACCCTCTCGGATCCCCGCTGCCCATGCCAGAGTGGAGAGAGGGAGAGCTGACCCCTCTGCTCTTCATTTTGCTCTCAACACCTGCCATGCGAGCTTCTTCCCTGCGAGCTTGGCTTAACTCTGCCAGTAATTTTAATCCACGGACTAAAGGTGTGCGACGTGAGGTCGCGGGTGCTACCTCAGATTACTTTACACTTACTATGTGCAGGGAAAGAGTTCCTGTGGATGGACTGACCCCACTGACAGGTTACCCACCATCCGTGCTCCCACACGGGCTGCAGACATACTGCCTATATTGTACCTGCTGGTGGCCTCTTAGCAAAGCAACCAAAAACGAGCTCAGCTCCTGATTGTGCATCAATTAAACATGTCCAGAAGTAACATTTCAATTGCTTACAACTTGGAAAAGTTTAAGTTCTCTCCTCCGCTCCCAACTGCATCCCAGGTGTAACCCGTTCACAATGAAGAGTCATTGGATATCTGATTTTGAACACTGCAAACTACAGAACATATTACCAGCCTCTTCCATCTTCCAAAACAGCTCAATAAACAAGCATAAGATCAGGGTTTGTCATGTAAGTAAAGGTGTAACCACACGTGTAACCGTACCACCCTCTTGTGCATTACCAGAAGACGTGCGCAGCGCATGAGCACATGGGAACCACATGCACGTTCCCCTCGGTGCAGCATCAAACAATAAATAATTGCAACCATCTCTGTGCCCTGGCAACTGCCAACCCGAGGCAGTTTCTACACCTCAGGACATAAGCCATTTCTACAGAGAAGCTCAGGAGAGCAGGATTTTTTTAAATTTCAAGAATTAATGTTTTAAAGCAGTTTTGAAGACTTACCTCCTCGCTGCACAAGCAACGTGACTTCGCTGCCCTTAGGACATTCGATCAGCATATCCACCACCTGGTTGTGAGTGAGGCTCTGCACATTCTTCTTGTTAACTTCGACTATAAGGTCGCCCTCCTTCAGGCCGCGGCACCGCGGGCTGTCCACGATTTGTTTCACTCTTTGGCCGCCCCCACCGGGACTGTCTGCTATAGTAAACCCAAAGCCCATAGGCCCTTTCACTATATGCACAGTTATGAGTTCGGGTTGTGTTGCTATGGAAGACGCCAAAGAGACCGTGTCATTGGGGTAACCATGGGGTCCGTTGGAAGAGACCTCAGCCGGGCTGCTGGGTCTCGCTTCTTTTGTGCCATTTACTTTCCCTGTTTTGCTACTGTGGCTCGCCGGTGAGTCGTAATTTTCCTGCCCATTCACAATGATGGGCTCTTTGTCCAGAATTGCGACGGACGTAACGAGGCTTGTGTTGGGATCATCGGGATCGAAGGGCAGGGGATAGCCTCGGCACAGTTCGAGGTCCACGCTGGCACCGATGGGGATGGACTGGAAGATTTTCACAACTTGAGCGTGAGTGTGCCCCAGCACGCAGGTATCGTTCACACTGACTATGACGTCCCCTGCAGAGGACACAGACGGATATACCAAACACATACGTTTTGTGCACCCCAGGAAAGCGAGGACTGGAGCCTGTGAGCTGATCCGCAGCATCCACAGGTACCACCCCCAGGTAAACAGCAGCATTTAAGGAAAAGGAGGGCTGACATTTGGGCAATCAAGAATTATCCATACGCAACAGATTCCCTGCATAAAGCCTTCATGTACATAAACGTTTTTGGAAGTGACAGTGGAATTGGCCCATACAAAAACTTAATAAATTCTAAACGATGGTATATGGCCCATTTAACAGTTATTTCAAAGCCCGGCTCTCACGGTTTTACACTGTGCTACACTGACATATGATGGAAACAAAACTGAGAGTGCACGAGAGCTATAACAGAAGGCTCTCAAATACCAACTGCTCAAACACGGTGCCACGTGTCACGCCTCAGACGTACTTCAGCCTGAAATCTAGGTATCAATTAAGTTATGATTCATTTTTTAACACTGAGGCTGCAACAGAGGAATGTGTCATGTTGTGATGCTCCACCTGCAAGTCGGGAGTTATGACCTCAGGTGAATCCTAACAGGATTTCATCATGCTGGGTCTGATCTCCGGCAAAACAAATTGTCCCTTGGTGCCTCCACACAGGGAAATGCAAGCAAGCCCACTCCTCTGCCCATTCCATGGGAGTAGCTTTGGAGAGGGGGTGAGCGGCATGGCAGACACAAAAACACACAGTGATGCAGCGCTACAAAAATACCACAGCCATTGCCACAGCGGGGAGCAGGAACCCGCAGCCTGCCGCGGGACCCTACAACGGCTGCCACCTCTCCGCAGGTCAGCGTGGGGAGAGCAGGAGCTGGCAGAGCCCCAGCTGGATATTTTGACACCTGAGGTGAGTTTCCAAAGTGTGAAGTGTCTTGCTATAAGATTTTGAACATATCCCTCAATGTATCTCACTTCCCTGCTTGCTGATTGGAAAGTTGAATGCTTTTCTTCAAGAAAGGGGTGAGGACTAAAGTTCTTTCTGAATTGCATAAAAAACGAGCTGTAAAAACAAAAACCAAAGTGGTGGTGGCGATTTTGATTTAAAGCATTGGTACCTGTTTCCATTTTGCCATCCAGCGCTGCAGGGCCGTCAAGCACCAAACTTTTGATTTGGAGAAACTCATCCGGCTCATCCCCTCCAACGACGGTGAAGCCAAAACCCCTGCTGCTTTTCCTTAGCTTGGTGTGGATGAACTTCCCTTTCAACTCAGAAGGGTTTCGTGTAAAAAAAGGTTTTCCTGTATAGGAAGTTTGGAAAATCTATAAACAGGCAGGCAAGAGTGTTTGATCTGTTTTTTCTCTGCCCCCTCCCTGCTCTAACAAGTACACGGACAAACACAGCGGTGTGCTGGGACGGGGCTGAACTTCACTCCAGCATCCTCTCACCTCATCGCACTCCTCCCGTCTCCCGGGATCCAATCATGCAGTGAAACGAGTGAGCGCAACCCCTAATACCTGGTGCTTTGTTAGCTGTGGTTGTGCCAAAGCCCCAAGGCTACAAAAGGGAAAACATGCTGCTTTAAGGAATGGAATATATTAAAGCTGGCTTAGATACGTGTCTTATTGCTGTCCTGAGGTGGTTGTATGCATCCCAGGAAGGATGGGACAGGGGCAGCACGAACGCCTCCTACACGAGCAGTCTGCAGCAAGAATTTCTGCAGAGAGGAACTTCATTACGTTTTTCACCACTCGGCTTTCTCCCAACCCACTAAGGAAAAAGCAACTTCTGAGCTGTGGCAAGACACTGCGTAACCCTGTAGCCCGCGTAAACCCGCCCCACCATCGCTACCACCCCGTGACCTCCTGCGGTGAAAAAGGGGAGGGCGGTGGTGTTCTTCAGACACTGTTTGAAGTCTTTTCTCTTTCCTTTCTGCTCCCTGCCTGTTGCGGATGAAACACTGTCGTTGCCAAATACGGATCAAAGAGCGGCCCGGGACCGGAGCGGCTGTGCTGGAGGGCTGTTAATGCTCCCTGGGAGCACAGTTAAGAGGGAACAAGGTGCTCCAAAGACAAAAGCGCATCCTTGCAAAGCATATTGCACAGGCTGGGAAGAGGAATCACAGCTGCTGCGCTTCACAGCGCCAACACTAAACACCTTTGCACTTTTAATTGTTTTTAATGCTGAGAGGGGAAAAGACTGTGTCGCTCAGCCCTCTGGTGACAGCTCCAGGATCAGCAGTGTGTATCGCAGCCAGGAGAGCTGGCGTACTTTCAAAAACTTCGGCAGCATTGCCGTGGGCCTCTGTTCAGAAAGGAAACCTTGAGGGAGAGTGAGGGGATTTGAGACTTGTAAGCCTCTGACTGGGGGAAAAAAATAAGTGTATTTGAAGATTATTCATGAGGGGGCAGCGCGAGGACTTGCAGTCATCTGCCTTTGAAGGTAGCACACGAACACGGTAATCCTGCACATCGTGGGCAGATGCTCTGCTCAGACCCCAAGCCGCAAAAAAGCCCTGGCTATCAAAGTGCAACCCAATCTCTCAGATAAAAAACACTGCTGAGAGATAGCATGCAGCAGGGCTTGGTCCTGCGCTGATGTCTGGTTCAAGAGACAGGCAGAACAAGCACAGCTTTCTGCCTACAAGTACAGGGTGAACTCGCCCTGTAGTAACAGGATAGCAGCACCACGGGCTACGTTCCACCTACAGCATTTGGAAGGGGGTCACATTTTAAAGGAGTGTATCTACAAAACTCCAGCTGGGAGAGCAGTGCTAAGGGCACAAGGAGGGGTCCCCACCAGCAGTGTCATCACTGGGAGAGACCTAAACCTCTGGGCACAGGGCCAGGGAAGCTGGAAACAGCTGCTGCAAAAGGGGAGCGATAGAAGAGGGAACAGCACTGAGAAAGGAAGAGGAAGGAATGAAAGACAGAGTCATCAGCGGGTACCAGGACATGTCACTCAGAGTGGTGCTGAGACAGGCTAACGTTCCCCTGTAACGTTACTGAAAATTTTGTGCCTGGCAGTCGGGAGCAGGTGGAGAGCTGAGTGAGGCTTCTAACGTCATCCCGTGCACGACGGGTCCTTTGCACTGCCATGCATGGATGCTTGGGCAGCCCTCGCTTCAGCCTGACAGTGTAAAAGGCAGAGGTGGCATTCACAGATGTCTCCCCGAGGAAGACCAGCTGTTTTGGGCACTGACGAGATGCCTAACCCCAGATGCCTGGTGGTCAGGGTACCCTCCCTAGACCTCCTGCCTTTTTCCTTCCTGCAAGTCTGGATTACTCTAATGTACTCTAACATCCCTCAAGAATCTGCTGGGGGCTTTGGATACTGTCAAATTTCACATGTCTGTTTTGGAAGGGCTGATCTGCTGCCACCTGCAGCAGAGAGGACTCTCTGGCTCTTCACGGGACAGCAGCACCCTTGCCAGGCTCACCTTCAGAAACGAGGATTTCCCAGCTCCTGGGGCCAGCCTCCTTCCAGGTGCTCCCAGCCCTGTCAGGATGACGTGCTCCAGCCACATTCCCCCTCTCTCACCTTTCCCAGCTGCTGGTTACTGCAGACCGAGGCAATGCCATTCACTTGCCATGCAATTTAGTTGTAGCCAAAGATGAAGCCTGCTTACAACCACTTGTAACCAGAGAGCACTTGTACTGCAAGAGGTACAAGTGAAACTCTCTGCCCTTGCTGGTAACCTGATCTGGCAATGTTTCAGCTCACGCTGCAAATTCAGGAACAATTCCCATCCTGTCTGGTTAGTTATTCAAGGCAAGCAACTGGTCTGTGAGCAGTTGGCTATACACAGACCATCGACACTAATAAATAAGGCTGTAATAGGCCACAGTACTTGTACACATGTACAACTCCAAAGTAGATCTGTGGTGTTTGGACCTATTATCATTCCCTCCTCATGCAGAGCTTCCCAGAGGAGCTTCAACTCAAGAGTTTTCAGAAACACGATGTAGTTTGACCTTAACATGTGGACGAGGTGCTTGTGCCTCTTTGCCCTCTGTTACTACAGAAATTCACATCCAGGATGGAGGCCTGGTAGCTCTGCAAAGCTCTCCAAATGGCAGGGGATGTCCCTCTTCTGGTGTTCCTCCCAGCTCCTACCCTGCCAAATTTTCATTTTGATTCAAAGTACACAAAAACAAAAATTCATAAAGTTGCAAGCCAGACTCATCCATGGCAATACCAGAACCTGACTGCTCAGATGTCAGAAATGCAACCAAGACACCCAAGCTCTATAAAACCAGGGTCCTGCTGAACAGTGCCGACAACCTACGTACATCACGCATAAGCTCCCAAACACGCTGACCAATTTCCAGGGCTCTTAAACTACTTGAACCTGAAACTCTACCTGCCCATGAATGCAGACATGGGGTGACATTGGCTTTGGCTCTCAAACTAAAACATGACCATGTTAATGCATGTCCATGTCTTAATCACAGTGCAACATGGTGAGATTTCGTGTTGCTTTTTGGATGGGAACATTGACCTATGAGAACAGAAAAAGCAATCTCTGCACTAAATCTTAGTAGAAGAGCCACGTTCTAAATTCAGTAGAGTTTAGAAGGTGTAAAAGGCTAATCCCTGCATATCCATACAGGTCTGTAGAAAAAGGTCTCCCCCTACTTGCACTTGCATCCACTGCAACTGCTGTTGAATCCCACCGATGTTGTAACCCATGTTTTCACCATGCCAGTTTAAAGATTTGGAACGCTACACAAAAAATAGCCACGATCCTTTTTTGATGCAGGCAATCTTATTTGTCTCTTACATTTGGCAACAGATGTGGTCTCGAAGCAACTAGTCGCAAAATCTATGGGAAATCAGATAAGCAGGCACGTGCCCTGGTATGTGACAGTAGTCACGGAGATAGTCCCTTTGCTGGTCGCCGAGGGAATTTCATTCTCAGGAAAAAAAAACCTTGTTGCACTTCTCCAACTTGTTTAACAAGGTTATTACCTTGCACTGGTGCTTCCCGAACTGCCTCCTGGTTGTTTGAAACATGGTTTGGAGCAGCGGGTGGTGGGAGAGATGGACACTCCTCTGTCCATTCTAAAGAGGGCAAAGAGGGAAATGTTACTCGTTTCACAACAGCGCTATGAGCTTCTGCATGTACACACACTGGGAGCGTGGAGTTCAAGCAGAGGAGACGTGGGAAGCATGGCAAGAGGGGAAACAGAGTCACGGAGAGAGGGAATAAAATGAACAGGATATTCAAAAACCAATTCTGGAGGACTCTCTATGTCCAGGTCAACTGATCCGTCTGCTGGGACACCCTAGCTCACACTCAAACTTGGGACTTGATCTGCATCTAAGTGGTCTTGACATTTATATGAAATATATTCCCCATGACACTCACGGCATCTAAGTAGGAGAGCTGATGCTGCGGGCAATGGGGTTGCAGGAGGAATGTTGAAGTCTAATTATTTTCCCCTTGGATAATAACTGTCGTGAAATAACTTGGTGTGAAAGCTACAAAGGTACCAAAATAAACCCAAATGGCAGGTGCCCATACTGCAGCTGGGCTGCATTTAAAGAAGAAAAAAAAAAAAAAAGAAAAAAAGGGGGGAGGAGAAACAACAAAAGTGTGTTAAAACAGCTAAATTCCTTCAGATTTTAAGAGCTTGACAACATCCAAAGGTCTTGGGTTAAAAGTTTCTCATGCAGAGGGGTTTCTCTAGTGCGCATGTAAATGCCCACTCCTCATCCCTTTTGACAGCCTACGAGTCCCAATGCAGACTGGAACACCACCAGCAACTTGATGTAAGCAATTTGATGGAGCAGATTCAAAAGGAAGACGTGTGTTATAACTGTTTCTGGGAAGCCTAGAAACTTTCCAGAAATAAAGGACATTAACAGGAAAATCCCTCCCTATTCAGATTTTCTCCTTCGCTGCATCTTATGTGAAGGGCACATGCAACCTTTCCTACGCACGACGTTTTGCCTTTAAATGCCGAGGACACAGCAGGAAGGACAAACACACTGGCACGGTGCTGCCAAGGCGAGGGAGGGCATGTTCCCTCATGAAAACCCCAACCATCACGCCCTCGGTGGTGCCAACCTTCTGGTGGCTGTTGCTGTTGCTCAAGCTGTTTCTTCCTCTTCGCTTCAAGAACTGGGTTTTCATACTGTGTCTTCCGGTTGATGTGGCTGGAGATGAAAGAGAGCAATAAATCAGGAAATCCTTTATGTGACAAGCAGGAATGATGGTCAGGCGTGAAACTCCTCTGAATAAAGGAGTAAAATACCAAACGAACTCAACAGCAGTGTATGTAGAGCAAGGCTCACCTAGTCATGCCCAAAAGCATATTTAGGAAAACAAGCGGATTCCAGTATTGATATGAGATCTTGAGTAGGAATGGCTAATTCCTCCAATACACTAAAGCAGTGATCTATTTGTGAAAAATGAAATTAAAGCAGAAACGGTGCTCTGTCTGATCGCATTTTAAAAGACAGGCCTATATCATCCTTGTCTTGATCAGATTCCCAGAGGTGCAGTCATACCCTGGCTCACTTCAGTTAAAAAAAAAAAACAAACCAAAACCCAAAACCCAACACCAGGTAACATCTGTCAGCTATCTGATCAATGCACACTATTAACAAGGTGTCTTAAAAAATATCCGCAGGGATGCAGGCTGTGAGCTGAAAAGCTGGGCTCCGAATGGATCAAAATATATTCAGAATTAGCCACCAGCAAACGGTCTCAGTGGAAAGCAGCATTCGGTGAAACTTCAGCTGTCCTCCTTGGAGGGCTGTTAGGCAGCTTTTGACCCATATGAGATGTTTAGAGCTAATACTTCTCACCAACCTCAGGATAACGAAAAAAAAGCAGCCCAGCCCTTAACATGCAGACAAGCAATGCACTCCACAGAGGATTAACCATCTTACGAAAGCAAAGGACGAACACCAGCCAGATGCCAGGGTGGTGGGGGCAGGTCTGGGGACTCTGCAGCTGATGGCTACAGCTGCGATGAGCTGCTCATCAACCATTCAAGAGCAATTTTTCAATAGTGATTTTGCTACAGCAGAGGAGCAGGTAGACCTTAGAAAATTCTATTAGCTTAAATAAAGCCTATCTTTGTATCCAAAGCAAAGTTTATCATTAAGAACTTGCTATTTTATTGTCTGTTGTCCAATGTGTCTTTATCAAAAAAACCCAAACCCTGAAACAACAAACAACCAATTCTTCAAGTAATTACAATGCAAGCACTCTAGATAGTTACGTTCAGAATTTTTCTGCTAAAGATCAATATTAAATCACTGGAAAAACATTAACTAATCAAATAAAAACAAGTTCATGAGTTCTGTAAAAGAGTTCCAGTTTCAAGAGATCTTCATGAAAGTTAAGAAAAAATGGTAACTTCTTTAAAAAGGACATCAACTATTTAATGATATGGTTGTTTCTCAATAAAAGCTATTATGCAATAATAGAGCACTTGAATTGGAAGGGACAGAGACAAATGCTCAAATTTAAACCATCTTGCTAGCTTACAGATAGCGAGCAAAATAAACTTTTGCCTCATTGCTGTTACTTTTCTATTTAATTTCGTTACTAAGGAGTGCCACAAAACTAACGGGCATGTATATAATGTGATGAGAACAAATGCTGGGAAGACCTCTTGATATAGCATTTAATAGCCGAAAAATATTCCTGATGTCTTTGGTAACTAAATGTCAAGCCTTAATTACACAGCTTGCTAACCTTGTTTCCCTAGGCACAGATGGTAGGGTCAGAAACGAGCCAAAGCAGACAGAAACTGTATTCCATGTCTATTCTGAGGGCTATCATAAGCCGCCCTACTAGACAGGAGTATACACGTAATTAAAAATTAATTGTATGGGGTCAGTGATGAAACAAAACTCAGATACTCATTTTCCCAAGGGAGTGATCTGACATCCAGATAAAGAAGAAGCTGTTCTAATTCCAGAGAGAGTCCCATTAAACCCATAATTCTATTCACGACAACACAGCCTGATGCAAGAACACGAGCTGTGGCTGTTTGGCCACACGGCCTCATCCATTCCTTCTTTTGAGTGTCTTCTAACTTGTAACTGAGCTGGTGGTCTGCTTTGCACGCTCAGATTTTGATCATAGCACTACACAAAGGGGATCGCGTTAACTGCACTCAGTTAGTTGCACACCTGTTAATGTTCTCTGGATGAAAGCATTTTGTGAGGTGCTGGGGCTCCTGCACACCCTGAGCGAGGGGGGTGCTCCTGTCTCCCCTGAGCTCACCCCTGGAGCTCACCTGGGTGCTCCTGCTCCCCCGAGCACACCCCACCCCAGGGTGCTGCTGCCAGAGCCCACCCGCGGATGGGGAACGGCAAGGCCCCGATGGCATCCCCCAGCCTGTACAGGGGCCAGCGCTTCCTCCTCCTCGGTATGAGATGCTACCAACAAAGCACACAGACTGCTGCGGAGTAAAGCCTTCCTCCGCCCAACAGCCACACCAGAACTGGAGAGCAGCACTTACTCTACATAGTAGACACCATATACAGGGTCTTCAATTTTCTCCCAACCAGCAGGCAACTCTGGAAATAGAAAAAGCATTACTGAAACCTCCAACGCAGTTTTTTCTGACAGGTCCCACTCAGCGTGCAAAACTTATCAGTAGCTCAGACTTCGCTTCAAACGCTTTTCAGAACAATCACAACCTCCTTTTAAAGGCTGGCATAGCACGGCACCAACACCATAGCCTGTCCCACCAGTGCTGAGTTAGCAAATCAGTGGGAAGATACCCATGCTAGTCAGTTTTAGATTTGCTTTTTGCATTAAATGAACCAATGTTCAATAAATTTCCTTTCGGGGAATGCCTTAAGTACCCTCCTGGTTTGACCATCGTGGCTCTGGGATGGAGGCACTGCAGTGGAAGTCGATGCAGGCAACAGGCCAGAGGCATCTTAACACTGGCATATAAAGATGGGCGACATTATGGCAAGCGATTGTAGCGCACTAACAGAGAGACCACTTTCATCTCCGGTACTACGGCTGAGCCATTGATGCTCACCGCTGCTCAAAAAGGTTTTTTTGACTCCTTTCTTAGGGATTTACACTGCATCGTTCATCCGTGAGCCCAACACAAAAGTGCATCTTGAAACAGGACAAAGTGCGTTAACGTAAATGCTCAGCACATGGAACGCTCCCAAGTGGGGCTGGCACACACAGATGTATTTCACTGCATGGCATTTAATGTAAAAACACATATTGCCATAATCACATGTAACAGAGATTTCCTTTCTCAATTAGCATAATTAACAAAAAACAGTTCTGAAGATGAAATTAACATTTGGAAATGTATCCACTTTTGTTCCTGTTGATTTTCTAGACTGTACATAGTACAAGTATAATTAGTGAATGTAATAAAATCACTTCAGCATCCAACTGAGGGTTATTAAAGCCGTATGTATTGCTTAAGGGCCTGATCCTTGTCCCACTCATTTAAACACAACGTTCCTGTTGGCTGTGGGTACTGAAATAATCATCCTATTAACAGTACAGAGTGGTGTGTTTGTGTAACACTGTGAATCAACCTGAAAGAAGGCTCCACCAAGCTACAGATCATGCAATCGTCGTCCTCCGCACATTCATTTGAATAAAAATAATATTTTTTTAAAAAGCCATTGTCAGATAACACAAGTTCAAATACTCCATGCAAAATAATTCCTCAAAAGTTATCACTAAATTGACAAGACTGATAGCAAACGATCTATGTTTGTTTATTATCCAATGCAAAGATTTATTTTCATTAATGGCATCAGTTGCCGAGCCAATACAATCAACCGCGGCCCATTAGTTACAATAAGGGTAACTATCTAGTTGTGCAGTTATGGACTTCAGCTATGTTGCCGTAAGGATAGAAATCTCTCCAGACTGGAGAGGAACAGAATCTATACAAACACACACGGCCTAATTACGCGAAGTTTATGTTTGTGTTCAGAATTGGCTGGAGTTCAGATGAAATCGATTTTCATGGCTTTTGCTCCACATGCCCCTTATTTGCAGATATAACGTAGGTTTTTCATTCTTATCGTTATTTTATCCTTGTTGGGTTTAACATCTTTGGATTCCTTGAGACATAAGCAATTAAATGCAAGCCAGTGCTAACTTTTGGGCATGAAAATACTCCACAATTTTATCATCAGATCGATCTGAAATGAATGCTTCAGAAACAGATATTCCTTTACACCACGCAAGTGTATGTGAGAAGAAGAACGCTAGACACCAACTTTTAAAGTCTTTTCAGAAAGGGATCTCTCAGGTTTGCAGAGAAGTCCCAAATGGTGAAAACACTGTGGGACTGGCTTAAAGAGTTCCAGCACAATTAAATTAAGTCCTAGCATACAATTAGGAAAATCACAAGTTGTGGCAGCCATTTAATTCTTTGCACTACAGTGAAAGTACAATGGTAAAGAGACCAAGGTGGCGTGGAAGAAAAATAAAAAATTAATAGGGGAAGGGAGAAGTAATGCACACATGCCTTAAAATGAGTTTTCCACAATTTTTCCACAATATATTTTATCTATTTTGGATTACTACTTTGATTTTTAAAGCTCAAAGAAAAACGTTTTGCTTTTCTTTTGTTCATAAAAAGTGTTGGTATTACATTTAATTCTTTCTTATTTACAAAAAAAAAAAAGAATTTTCATGGAAGGTCAGAAAACCAGCACTTCCCTAACCCCAGAAATGGTATTGTGCCAAAATCTTCCCCTTTTTCTATCTCTGCAGCTTTCCATTTAAGGAACACGTTTCTATGTTTTCAGAAGTAACAATACGCAAAACTGCAGCTTTCAACAGATTACTTGTTGATTACCTAGATGCACTTTCCAACTTCTAAAAGCCTCGGGCATTTCCCTAAAGCAAAAGGAAATACTCTCCATAGCCATGTTGCACAGTCTGGCTTCTTAGTGACTAAATTATTCATCTCCCTTCTCCACCTCTCTCTTGCCAAACTGAAGATGACCCAGAACATTATATTTTAGCACAAATACAAGAGTTCCAAAAACATTTTGCATCATTAGGAGTCTGAGTGAGCCATATGGTTTTTATTTCGGGACATCCACGTAGCACTGCAGTCTCAGAGCATTTGCCAGCAGGTAAAGTCAATGGACAAATATCAGATTTTACACTTTTAAGCCTGGGGTAAATACATGGATTCCTACTGAGATGCTCTTGTTTAGTATCCAACCCTACAGAAGGGATGGATGGATTCCTAAAAAAGAACTTCGCCAACCACCAGGGACTTTAGTCACACCTATGCATCACTATAAAGGAGCTGGAGATGACTTCAGGATCCTCAGATCTTACTGCTCCTTGTGAGTCCAGGAGGATCTGCCCACGTGTATGTCAAATTCTACTCCAAAAATTAATTTTTTATGTCCTTTGTATAACCTTCCGTTAAAAGAGAGGTGATCTATTACTCCATATTCCATCCACTTCTTTGAAAAACAAGTAGTTGTGCAAATGCATCATGTTCTAATTTTCTTATACTTAGAAAATAAACTACGGAGCTAAATACCTGGCAACAACTAGTTTATACTAATCATGAGCACGGTTAGTGAATGGGTCATATGGTTTCATGCCCGCTCCCTAACGTTGCTGTAACTGACTGAGCCATTTGAAAACGCCTGTCTTCACTCTGCAACATTTGCAAATCTCAACAGTATATCAACAGGCTGTGAGCTCAGCAAAGCTTATCTGCATTAAAACAAAGGGAACATCTTGCGATGTTCGAGCAAAACACTTGTGTATGTAACTCCCTGCAGAACTGGGGTCAGGCTTATCAATTTCTGAGTTTCCCTGCATCTATTTTTTCAGCTCTTCTCTTGCACTAGATCCCGATATCAGATGGAAAGAAGGGAACGTTTCCATTTCATTCCTGCCTCTAAATCTGCCTTTTTAAAAACTCTCTCTCATTTTAAGTCATCCTTTGAAGACCTTCACGAGAAACCTTTGCAGGTTGTTGGTGTGCATCCACCTACTTCTGATATTATTTGGTCTGCTGCTGATTATTCGTATGAGCTGCACATAATGCTAATGTACCACTAAAATGACTGCAGTCTTCTTTAAATTGCCATTTCTTTCAAATTCTTGCACTAAAAGAAGTTACGCTTCCGACAGTCTTCCAGGCGTATTACCCAGAAGAACAGTGCCTGGAGTAGTGTTGCAAGTCCACTCAACAGCTGCTGGCTGCTGATCACACAGAGGTGGGATGCAGAACACACTTGCAAGTCATTACAGAAAACAGAGGTTAATTCTCTGGTAATACGATCCTCCAGTATGCAGAACTATGAGCTGTAAATACAGTCCTCTTTAAAAGTAATAATAGACCTAGTGGAAAGAAAATCCTATGCAACCTCTTACGCCATTCAGCTTTCCAAGTGCACTAGAGCATAGCCGAACAGAAATAACAACTACCTCCACCATCGGTATAAACAGAACGAGCACTGTTGAGATTAGATATCAAGACAGCATTCTCCACAAAAAAATGCAGGAAATAAAACCGTACCACATCATTGAAAATCATCTGTTTATAAAATCAGCTACTGAGGCAAAATTTTCAGCTGTTTCATTCACAAGCTCAGCAGAAGCGTCCTATGTAATACTTAAACTTTTTTAAATCACACTTCGCTTCTCTCGTCTGGGAAATGCCTTTGGCCGCAACGAATAAGCATCCTTAGCTACTTGATTTCAAGTCCGGCATCTATAAGCTTTTTCCTGGAGCCAGTGAAGCCAATGGAAAAGCCCCTGACTTCTGCAGGGTCCAGGAGGAAGCAACTCTGAACAAACTTTGTAAGATTAAGGCTCTCCAACTTTCTTCAAACTCTGTAGTAGTAAAAAAACCACTGCAGATCTGAAGCTTGGGTGACGATTAATGCTTTGTTTGCTAGAGGAAGTTTTGCTGATAAATTAGGCTTGTTGAAATAAAAAAAAAAAATGAAAAATGCAAAATCATACAAAGGAGAAAGTAAGTAATTAAAGGCTTAAAACAGTGCAGTTGAAGTCAAACATCAAAATGAGAGATGGATGATTTACCTAGTTCACTGTCCAGTTCCTCCGTGTGTACCCCTTCTTCTCCAAGGGAAGAGCAGTAAATGAGACAGAAAAAATTAAAAGAAAATTTCAGATACCAGCACCAAGCAAGAAATTCCCTACAGCAAACAGCAGAACCAGCACTAATTTTCTACAGATGGAACCCAAGCTTTTCATTTATCGCACTTTAGTGATCAGAATATTGATGGATCTGATGGAGATCATGAAATAACTGGTTCTTGCATTGTCAAAAAATCTGTATCAATTGACTGCCTTCCATGCCGCAGTTTGATGAGGCAAAGTAATACATTTCTGGTGTTCTTAGTGTAGTGAAGCTTCTCCCTCAGATCTTTATGGTCCGACCTTTGTAATCCATTCTGTAAATGCATAGATCTATCACCAGGCCAGATCTGAATACCAATGAAGAAATCTTAGAGAAAAACCTTGCATCTAAATAAGAACTAATGTGGCAAGGTTTTCAAGAAAGTACCTAAATTTGTGTGCATACAAGGCCCAATCTTCACTGAAACTACTCAGATGATTTAAGATAGACATTAAGTGAAGCGCCTCGTTTAACCGGAGGCACAGGCCCACGCTGAAGTCCAGACGCGCTGGCATATACAGGAATGCACCAGTTTTAGTGGGGCACCTGGGACAAAGATCACATAATTTTTCAAAGACACAAAGCCATCAATATTCACTGTTGCTCCATTTATCATTATCTGCTCCATATTCATAAGTTAACAGTGACACGGATGATTAAAGTATTGCTTAGCCTATAAATAATAATAATGCAGTCTGAAAATGAAAGACAATGACAAAACCAGAACAAAGATGGTAAAAACAATCTTGGACCTAATACAGTAAAGTCTAAGCCACGTAAATGAATGATAGAAGCAAACAGATGATGTTGTGTCACAGCATCGCTTTCGAAAATTTGGACACCTACTTCCACGACCTGTTTGCAATATATTCTACCAAAACAGTTGTTTAGGACCATTAGTGTGAAATACGAATTGCAATGTCTTTTGATAGCCTAAACAACTGGAAACAACCGAAAACTTGTTAGGGACACGTATCCTGACGAAGAAAAAACACAAGGCAACTGCGCCCAAACGAATCTGAAACGACATCTAACATTTATAAAAACCACAAACAGGATGGGATCAAGCCTGAAAACTCACACACGCACACACACACACATCTCAAAGCAGAGGAAGAGCCCCACTGACTTCCGTGGAAATACCCCCAACAGTGACCATTGCCAAAAACGTCCAGCTTCTACAACACAGTAAAAATAACCTTCTCTCTTCTTTGTGCTCACATTGTTTTCTGAAATATAATTATTCTTATGCGCAAAGCAAGATCAGAGCAGCTGAGCAAAACAGCGCGGTGCGCTGCTGTACCTACGAAGCAACTGTTTTAACTACTGAATGTTAAAAAATATTCATTAATGAGCAACTGAGTGAATGAAGTGAAGGGGTGTGGGGAAAGATGAAGTTAGCCGATTTTAAGGACCTGATCAACAAAAATGCCACCGCTCTGCAAAATTATAAACTCAATTAAATACAAAAATATCAGCTGTACATTTCTAATCTCAATAAATTATTCCAATGTTTGTTTTGTAATTGCTATGGGGACAGGAGAAAAACTTCTGCAAGGAGACTTAACACTGTCTACCAGAGGAGCTCATCCTCTGTTGACTCATCCTACTGGCTGCTGCCGGCCCTGGCTCAGAGCACAGCGTGGGGCATGCTGACCCACAGAGACACTAGCTGCATGTTGGCGTCACTGGGGCTACTGACGTAGCGGGAGCCTTGCCGGTAGGGAAAGCCGGGAGGGGAATTGTACTTCAGGGAAAACTGCCCTCTGAAAGAGGAAAGCTTATGCTGAGACTTAGCAATCTCCTCTTTAAATTGCCAGCAATGCTTAACTGCAAGGAGGAGGGAGCTTTGCCTGCATACGCTATTACTTAATTTTGTTCCAGCTCTGATTACCCACTGACATATCCATTTTTAGGTGCAGAGCGAGGCCTTCATTAATCCAGCTCCCTCCACTCGCTCCTTGACAGACGACGCCAGTTGCTAAGGATCTGCAGCAGGCGTCAGCTCGCTATGCTCGGTTTTTGCCTGGGCTTTGCACATCCTTGGGGTTTGGGGGTATGCTGCATTGTGCTCTAGGAAGTTGATGATCTGCTTCATCACGGCAGTGAAGGCTGCACAGGCAAATTCTCACATCCTGCAAGATCTGACACGTGAAAGAAAGCAGAAGTTGAAAAACTGCATGTGCAAAAATAGTAATAGCAGTTCTGGAGGCCAGGTTTGAACCTAGCAATAAAAAGGGATTGAGTTGATTCTTTTCCGAAATAAAATCATAATTCTTAGCGAGCCGACTCACACCAGTAGGACGTTAATCATATTATGAAAACTAATTTTACGAGGACAGCACCAATGCTGACGAAGTAAACCCTTTCATTTTTAAGATCTGTCTACCATGATAGCATTGTGCTAGTCACAATTATGCATTAGAATACCATCATCTTTCCTGGTCAGTAGCCAAAAATTTCCACACAGGTTTTCCCAAACATTTAAGTTATTTTAATTATGATTCCTTTTTTTTTTTTTCTTCCAGCATCTCCTAAATGATGCGGGGAAAGAATCTCCTTTAACAGTCCTGTATTTGGCTGCTCTAAATTGGACAGTGGCTTGCATTTCCAACATCTCAAGGAATACAAAATTACATCAGTGTTAATTTCCAGTGGCAAAAATCTACACTTTGGAATGGAATTTGTTTTCAGCAATCATAATACTAAGGGGACTGTCAGAACTTAACCATGGAAGTGAAGCAATTAAGTTATTTCTGCTCAAACAGCATAACTCTTTCAATTCACGTAAAGCGGGTGGTTGAAGCATTAACACGATGGAGCACGCAGAGACTCAGTCGCTTTCCTCCTACACAGTGATCCAAGGAGCAAACATGTTAGAGAGCTTTTGAGTCTTGTTCAGCATCAGTGACTATCCAAATGCCTTTACAAAAACAGAGGTCTCTTACGTCTAACACCTCTTTGCACTTTTTATTGAATGATCTGCCATCTCAATGGCTATCTTACGTACACAGACAGTGATTTTACGACAACATAACGGATATTGTCTCTATGCACTTACTAATAAACCCTTCTTAAAAAAAAAGTATTTCTGAACACAGGTTATTGGAAAAGGGAAAAGGAAATGAAGAAAGCTACCTAGAAACAGATCAAATGCATTATTATTTCACTACGTTCAGTCTCTTACCATCATCTTCACATTCTTCTAGAGGCTTCTGCTGTTTGTTCAGGCACCGTGGATCTAGCCAAGATGTTGTTTTTGTGTTATGGCTGGAAACCAAAAATGGAAATATGACCTTTGTTAATAAAGCAGAGCTGAAGTATCAGTGACATAAAAGCATATATCCTCTTTATTGTGCAACAGACCAGAAGGCATACTTTTGCTTCAGAAGGAAGGCATTACAAGTCGATGTTTTGCAGATTAGTCTACCAAAGCACAAGAATCTTGGCATTGAAAACACAAAGGCGAAAAGTGAAAATATACAAATCAGCATTTCTGATCAGAAGGATGCATGTGAAAGCTGCAATACTATAATACTAATTTCCAAACTTTTGTCTTTGCTGGTTTGTTTTTTAATTTCAGGAGCTGTCTCTCAGTCATTTGCCTCCTGACAAAAAGACAGAAATTTCCCTTCCTCCTTAAGCCATGCAGTGATCTTTGTTCCTGCGATGGACCTTTAATATTTGTCTAGATTTGACCCAAGCATTAGTCAAGAACAAAACTTCCAGTGAAAACTTTTTAATTACACAAACACAAACGTTCTGTCAAAGCCTTTGATGGAAGTTGAACAGCTTTACTTTCAACTCTTCCTTTCTCAAGTCCCCTGACAGTCCCAGCAGTGAAGGCTGCAGAGTAAACAGGCTTCACATACATTTTCTAGAAATTACTTTCTCCCACCATTTCACTTGCATACGGAAGCAATCTTGTAATATAATGCCTTTTCTATAACCTGATGTCATCTTAGACATAACCTGCAAAGACAGCCAGCCCTCCAGTCCCTGAGGTACCATTTCTCTAGCTTAGCCTTTAACACTGCTTAACAGTTTTAAGTTTCAATATCGTAGTAATGCTATTTACTTCTCCTTCAGGGTCTCAGAGAGGTTTACAAACTTAACCTTAGCCTCACAACAGTCTCTGGAAGCTGGAAATGCCGTAATGAGGGCTACGATCCCCAGGGAACTAACAACTGACTGGCAAACTTGTGTTTTATTGTAAGAAGAGGGGGCTGCCCTGCTCCTAGGATCCGAGTGTGTAAATAAAAAGTCCTTGTTTTACACATCCTGCTATCCAGCCTCCCAAGGCAGAAGGAACAAATGCATTTAATCCTTTTGTATGCTTCAGAGCAATTAATTGCCAACTAGAAAACTGAATGGCAGGAATTCAACAAGTCAGGCAAATTAACAGCAATAAAACAGAGGGGTTCTGCCAGCTTATAAATAAGAAAGTCCGTAGTTTAGATGAGGAAGGGGGCGGTGGGAGGACAGCAATGAAACATTGGCATATTTCTTGCAACGCTGTCTCGCTCAGCAGAGGCTCACAACAGTGTGGTTCGCTGAGGCACATAAAATTTAGCTAAACACCTTTCGGATCATATGCTCAGAGGGACAGAATTGTGTTAGACCTGTAACGTGCACAGATCTACATGCAGGGTAATGAGGGACTGGGATACTTTGGGTAATGAAAATCCCAATTAAAGCACCAAAGAAACATATCTCAAGAGGCAAATTGCTTCAGCTACAAGCCATGAGGATCCGTTATCCGACATGCAGCTCTGGCCCCACTGGACCTGCGCTGCTTCTGTGCAAGCAACTCAGACGTTCCCATCCTGTTCCCTTCAGCACCCTGCCTTGATAACCCAAAGCGCTGTAGATGACGGTACAGACATCTGAAGCAGCTTGGGTCCACACAGCTCATTAGCTTGCTCTCTTAATTTGATACAAATCAAACTAAATTGCTTCTAGGCTCAGGGTGTCCTTAGAATTAATAGAACTGCAGTCATTCAGTGCTGCACCCACACTAACACGTTCTCGCACAAAACCACCTCCCTGTGCGTACGTATCCTCAAAATGGTCAATCTGCACTGCAGGAAGGAAGCAGCTGGTGTGCTACCAGATTTTCATGTCAGACAGACGGTTGTGTATGCAGGCTACATTTTTCCACCACATACATGATTCTCCTGCAAAAGGTCTAACAAATTTAAGTCAGTACAGTCCCACATTGCTAAGAGAACACTTGCGCATAGAGAATACAGTAGCGATGGGGATAGGTTTTGGGGAAACTGGTGGCAGTAGAACCCCTTGCTAAAGCACCTGTAAGGAAGAACAGCAGGGGCCCACGTGGGGACAAAAAATGGGAGCAACCGGCTGCCTGGGCGCCATTTAGTGCTCATCGTCTGTCCTCCTCCAGGGAAGAAAACGGCAGCCTGGATGGGCTGTTACTCAGGCTGTGTTACATACAGTAAAGCCAGGAAGTACATGAACGAATGAGGCACCCTGAGGACATAACGAGGGGCAGAATACCGTGTTCGGGATAATGAACACATTTCAGTCTCATCTGATATGCAGCTGATGAGAATTTGCATTGTGCCTTCTAGACTTTGGTTCACACTCAGCGGTCGGTGGAGCCCCTTAAGGTAATTGAAAGCACCCTGAAAAATGGTCTTTTACACAGCTGCCCTCTCCCAGCTGGTGAAGAGCTGCTGCCATGCTCTCAGCCCTCACAGCTCCTCAGATCTTCTGGCACTCTTCTCTGATGAGTTCCCCTGACATTGCAGCCACAGGAAAACCTGCTCCGATGAACCTTTCCTTGGCCCTGTCCAAAAGTCCCCTCTCCCGATGATGGAGCAGGACTGCTCCCCTCATTGCCCTCATCCAGCACACTTTGGAGTGGCAGAAGGGGCATTAGCAGAGGAGATTCTTCTGTACTAACTGGCCACGGCTTCTGGTGCACAGACAGAGGATCTCCGTTTCCAAGACCGCATTAAACAGACCATCAAATCCAAAATCAATTCCTCACCCCCTTCCCCTACTTGGGCAGCCAAGGGCTTGGGTTTCAAAAGCTAATTGAATTTTAATGTCTAGCTAAACTCTGCACAAGAAATCTCTTCCGCTAACAGGTTCCATTTTATAAGTTACTCCTATCTCAATAAATCTAGACAAGTATAATTAGACACTATTATTTATGGCATGAAAAAATCAATATCATCATAAAACTGCTGACAGTACTCAGCTCTTAGGCAAAGTCTGCAGAGCGCGAGGTACTTCTTGCTTTTCCAAACTTATGGTGCCCGCTCTGCACTGAGCTATGCCTTCTGCAAACCACAAGAGCATGTTAACACGTTTGGCCCATTTGCTCTGACGAGAGGACAACACATGAAGTCCATTCCCTGGCTCTGCTACTGCCTGAGCACGTGACCGGAGGAATTCTCTCTGCTGCATTATACACAGAGGCAGGCTCCAGAAATGAAGTCGCAGCCCTTTCAATTAAGAGCTTTCATTCCACCTGTGAAAACAACTGGCCCATATTCTGTAAGTTGCTGTTGCTTTTGTAACTACCCTCATAAAATGAGCAACTCCCCCCGCCTCTGAGCTCGGGAGTAATTTGGATGTCAATCCAATCAGGAAATGCAAAGCCCCTTCAGAAGCAGTAAACAACTTACATCTCTGCAACGTAACTGTATATACTAAATATTTAATACCCACACATACGCACACAAAATGCATCCATGGAGGTTTACTTATGCCCAGAGAGAGAGGGAGAGAGAAGGAATTAGAACAACGAAAATGTGCTTTACTCTATAAAATAGACTTCTCCGTTCTCGGTGTAGGCCATCTCCCAGTTTTCTGGCAGAGGACCTAGGTTATCCTCGGCAGAAGGAGGTAGGTATTGAGGGAGGTTCTGAGACGGTTCCGTGGTGGGAACGTTGGTGTGGCTATCAATCGTGGACGGTGGGGCTGTCTCTCTGTCGATACGCGTACTATGCTCGTCTTGGTCACCAGACTCTGCTGTAAAATAAACAAGCACAAGTAAAATTGAAAATCAGCCGCCTTCTCCTTCTATTTGCGTCTCCGGGTTTATCCTTACAATTTTCCTTTCCTTGCTTTTTAATTCGCAAGACACAGCAACAGATGAATGGAGGGCAGAGACTCTGCAGTCTCTTTGCCAGCAGGGAAGAGCTTGCTTTGCTCATACACGCTCTGCCAGCAAGGCCCTCGCCAGTGCAGATCAGAAGCTGTGATCAGCTACTGTGTTTGCTCTAATAGGCCCTGCTGAGGTACCAAAGTCTGCCAAGCTGTCTGAGGCCAGGGCTCCTCGATGTAGATGAGTTCAATGGGCTTCTGAGCAGGCTTACAGGTTCACTCCTGCAGTGCCAATTGTGGGACAGGGCTTAGGAGAGTAAAATTTCCTGTTTGAAGAATGATCAAAAGGGCAGTTTTTTACAAGTGCAGAAGGTAGCCAGAAGCTCAAAATCAACAAGCTAATGGTGAATAACTTTTACTGCAGTGTGTTTTTTTAAATTAAAAATTAAAATGAATGTCAGCACTACACCATGTGTCCGCATGTTGTTCCTCACTAGTGCCTGTTCTAGCTGTCTGGAGAGGTTTATTCCATGGCTCATCACTGCATCCTTCCAGTCAAAGTCACTCAGGAGTATTTTCTGATGTATCTGGCCCTTGTCCCTCTAAGGAAACGTTTCTGATGCATATATCCATGCAGTTTTGAGCTGTATCCGTGAAACACTGCTGCTCATTCCCTCCGCCCCTAACAACAGTAAATGCTCTCCACAAACTAGGTCTGTGCCCCTAACTCCTTCACAGAGAGGTTTTGGCAACAACAGACACATTCTAAAATTACCCCTGTGCCTACCAAAGGGATTTTCTCTGCTGAAGGTGTTGAAAATTGATGGCAGTGCTTCCAAATCACCCGAGACTGCCAGTCTCCAGTACACATGGCAGGCAACACACTGAGCAAAGACAGAGAGACCAGTGTCACACTCTGCCAAGTCCCCAAGCAGCAGGACTGAAAGGGCTTCACAGTCAAGGCCTTGCTTCTGCTCTCCAGATCGGAGACCACTGACGTCCTCAACTCGCAGCCCACAGCCTTGGCTTCTGGGGGGCCATTAACCGCAGCTCCTCCGCGCTGCCTTTACGAAAAGACAAGATACTGAAAATAATAAACTGAGAGAAGAGGGAAGAAAAATACCTAGATTATATGAGTACTCTCAGATGTCTGCTTTCTAGCCTTTCTGGCTTTCGGTATTTTTAGATAAAAGCTGACAAGATAAAGAAGCATGAATGAATCCTTGCCAGCTTAAGACTACGAGTGTAAACATGCCAAAATCTGGAAAACACAAGTCACCAAGAAGTCTTCTACGGAAGGAGGAGCATTTTAATATGGCTAGCACACTTACGTGTGAAATAAGCATAAGGAATCACTTTGGTATATGAGAAATCACTCTTTTCTTGACTCTGTGCCTATTTAATGGAGACAAGGGGCCAGGGTGTGATAACGTCGTGACAAATGAGCTGCATTTTTCAGTATTTAATCTTGTGAAGGAAAACAAGGAAGAGAAATGATGCTCGAGTTAGTTCAGGGGCACCAAACTGAGACGGGCAGCAAGGAGGTCAAACAGCATCTCCCACCAGCTTTGTCCCAAAATCAGACCCTCTCAGAAGGGCTGAGGTTGCTGCCATCTCACAACATGTGAGAAACTACCCTCAGGGCAAAACTTTGTAAAGGAGCTGGTAAGCAGAGACAGAAACTCCAGCTTGGGAGAGATCAGGCCAGGCAGGAGTGATTTGGATCGGAAATATGTAACAGGTAGCAGCCAAACAGAGCGTAACCCTCAAAGCCATTTGACAGCTTGGCCCAGAGAAAGCCAAAACTAACTCTCAGCCTAAATCCTTTTAAAGCTCTACATAAATGTTAGAGCCAGGACTTTGGCAGGTAGGAACTGACATGACAGCTCCTACGACTCACCTGAGGCTGGGAAAGAAAATTGTCATGGGGGTAGGAAGTGACCAGAGGCCAAAGGACCCAGTGCCAGTTTTGGTGAGCGCCCACACTAAGCAGTTGTGAATAATGCTGCTTGCTAAATATCTATCTCAAAGGGAGTTAGGAAGATTAATTCAGTGCTTGAAACTGAGCTGAGGAAGTAATGCTCTGTGTGCTAACAAGTAGTAGGATTGCAGATATGGGAAAGAGCTCTTGCCCCTCAGAGCTTCACAAACTTCCAGTTCATTTCTGCAGAAACTCAACTGATCTCCAATAGTATTTTGCTGTGAATCTGCCTGCACAGCACTTGACTTTAGATTGCAAAAGCTTCCAGTGATCTTTCAGCTAATGCTCGATGGCAGCCACGGTGGGACTGAGATCTCTGTTCAGCAGGGCACATGCCCTTTTTCCTAAAAACAGAGAGCTCGCACTCATGCTTCAGACCTCGCTCCGGCTTCACACCTCGCTCGTGCAGCAAGTAGCCCTTTGTTTGCTGGAAGGTACGTTGGAGAAGAGGACCTAGGAATTGTATGTGATGGGTATCTCTAGGTGCAAGGAAGGGGAAAGGACAGCAACATATTTTGGAAGAAGCAGTAATTAATTTCAAGTGTATTGTGGGTTGAGCCATTTTGTACTGTTTACAACCACTGGAACTGTCAACGATAGCGTACCTCTTCCTTGAGCCTTCTGCAGCTAATGGATTTGAGCTTTTCCCCGTTTTTTTCTCATCAACCTCAATCCCACGAGGCCTTTTTAGAAGACACAACTGTGTATGTGATTGCCCACACTCAGACACCTGCCATTCCGGTGTTGTTGGTCAGTTCTGTTTGGGAGTGACGGCTTTGCAGGAAACCCATTAAAAACAAAACCCATATACATCCCCCTCTAAAAATCGTCCCCATGCATCGTAACGGATGGACCGCGATATTTTCGTTTTACCTGTGAAGCTACTGCTCATTTCAGGTACATCATCCTCTTCCTCATTCTCTGTATGCACTATGCCAGCATTTTGCATATCATTGTAAGACTTGGTTCGCTTTGGAGTCGACTGCTTGGAGCCAGACTGCAGGTTTTGCAAAGCATCGGTGGAAGTTACTTTCCCACTGAGGGGCTGGCTAGGAGGCTTGGGCGTTCCATAATAGTTACCTAGGCAATAGAAACACATTTGCATCTTCAAAAGAGAGCAGTGTATAGCAGCAAGTCTTCTATTATATTTTCTTTTAATTTCCATCAAAATCTCTGTCTCTCCCCACAAGTAAGTAAGCAAATAAATATACTAACACATGCCATTCCCATTTTTTTTTTTTGGTGGGGGGCATGTTTCATCTCAGACATGAAAATATTTCTTGCCTTTTAAGTTATTCTTGTTGAATCTAAAGGGAGAAGCAATGGTTGCATTGTTTAGGTTCACTGAGCATACAAGGGCTAAAACAAAAGGCAGTCAACGTGAATAGCAAAACTTCATCTTGTTACATCTGAATTTCAATTAGTAGCCTTTTCACATGTGCGCACCCACACAACGCTGTGGCAGATCGAGACGAACCCTGCAGAAAATAAAAAATTCATGACTGCCATCACCCAGATAAGTGATGAAAGGCTCGATGGCCTGCTTTAATACGCAGGTTCTTTTAGGGTGGATGTTGCATTTAAAAAGCAAAAACTATTCTCTCTCTAACAGAAAACTTTGTCAACGGAGAGAAAAGGAACGGTACCACGTGGCACTGCTTTCTTCAAAGAGGAAACTCAGCAGTTGGGTCAACTTGGGTAGAAGTGAAAAAACAGACCTTAAAGCAAAACTTGAAGGGCAAAGAGGCACCCACGCTTACGCAAACGCACAGCTCTCAGCAGCCGTCACCAGATGTGATGCAAACAGTGCAAAGTGCTTGGGATGCTTCACTGTCATCTTAAGTGACCACGGAAGAAATACAGAATAAGTGCAGGTTCACTGATGCCAGAACTGCAGGGAAGTGTTTCACTGTTCCTGTTTCACTTCACCTCAAGCACCACAGTAGCGCTTGATGTGCCCTGAAATGCTCCACAGGAACCTCAGGTCTGAATTCCTATACAGCCCACAGCACTGGGCATTATAGGAAATCAGACCGATCTCAAGGTGTATTTTTTACTTTTTACAGAACGGTCTGCGATATTCAACAGTTTTACATAAAACTCCCCACATTTTCCCTTTCAGGAATTATTATTAATTTTTATTTGTCACCTTCGAATTCAAAGGGTAGACTTAAAAATTTTCCCTGTATTTCCTGGCATGACAAAATACAAAGGATGCCCTCCCATATACCTTCAATTGTGGCAGCAGACACAATTCTTCTCTAAAATACACACGCATACTTGATTACGTTCGTCGTCTATCTCCATAGCTATGTATAACCTGAAAGTATTATTTTTCAATTTTTCAGTACATAATTATGCTATATACTTCATATCCATTCCCCAGAAAGTTACATGCCCCTTTATTACCCGTTACACTGGATGGAAACCACATGCCAAAGGTAGATTGCCCAAAGGCACTTTAAAATCTCACCTGTGCTAAACGAGCTTTTATTTATTTTCATACATACGCACGTGTATTTGTGTTGCAGAAGCCAACAGTATCATTCATACACTGAGCTACGACACTGAGTTTAAAGTTAGCCACGCAGATCTGCATGGACCTGCCCCACTGCTGTATGCAGTCGTTCCACTCATCCAACACATTTCACACTGCCCAGTCATCATGCACTTGAGGTTCAAAATGATACAGACTTCAGCCTGGAAGTACTAGTTGCTTATCTCAACTCCTCTTTAGCTGACTGAATTGCCTTTCCCATTAGAGCACCGAAGGCCTTTACAACCTCACAGCTGTGTGTGTTGTCAGCTTTAGGGTAAGACCACAGGGATCACACATGCCCCAGCACTCGCAGATCTCAACCCGTGATTCTGGAAGGTTTCTGGACACATCAGGAGCAAGGGAGACCAGGAATCACTCTGGCTCAGGCTGGCAGAGTGCATCTGGGAAGACCACTTCGGCCACACATTACTATCTTTCCCCCTCGCTGCCATCCAAGACGAAGAAAAGTCTTTCTTACAGGGCTGAGCACAGGCCCTTTACAGCCAGAGTACGAGGACAGCGACACGTGCAGGTTTGTCTTAACAAGGTGTGTTCAAGCCTGTATACAACGTCGTGGATTCAGCTCCATAGGAGCAGCAACACTCTGCAACGCTTTCATCTTCTGTTCATCATTTCAGAATCTTAAATGTACACTGATGCATAATTTATAGGGAGAAGGAAATTACTTCTTCTGGAAAGAGCCTCTAATGGGGATGGAGGCTCCTCAAGCAGGTTGCCGTCTCTGCTAGAGAAACGACTCTTATGCTCTGCATACTGCAGTACTATTTTATACAAAAAGAGGAGGAATGGAGGAGAGAGAATGCAAAGGGAAAATACAAAGGTGGGTGAGCAGAAAAAGGATAATCAGCCCTGCTCCCATCCTACCCTTGGCATTTTTCCCAAAGAATGCTGCTACTTTGGAGCTTTGGGTTTTGTTTGGGTTCTGTTTTTCCAGACAAAATATGTGTTTTCTAAGGATGTTAACTGCTAAGCAGAGAGCGCCACGAGCGTCCCATATACGCAAGAACAGGTTTTATTTATAGCACTGCAGATCATTATTTTGCACAAAATTTATTTCAGGTCTGTAGTAAACGGTTCAATCTCTTGTGATGGATACAACAAAGTGAAGGAAAGGGATATACAGATGCTGCTAGTGTGGGGTTTTATTTCTCCTGGACAAGAACATAACACAGATGTTACCACCCCTCCTCCAATTACACAGAAATACACGTATCTTTGAGTTTTGTTCCTTTTCAGTTCCTCTAGCAGCAAGCGAGGCTGGAGTTCGTAACAGTCCACGGAGAGTTGTTCCTCAGCAGAAAAACAGGCTTCTCTAAAGTATTTGAGACTTGCTTACACTGAAATAATTAGTCACTTTTCAAACCAGCCATGGTTGTTAGTACTACTGTTAGTGAATAATTATTTTCTACCAACACAGTGTGCTGTCTTAAAGGATCCCTACAAGTTTATACGAACACATACAAAGAGCAAACATGAATTTGAAACTGAATATGGCTATGCACGTGTGGGTTTTGCTTTGCAGATCATGAGACATGAACTTCTCCTTTTCCTCCACAGGAGGCAGATTTAGCCTGCGTGAATATTCAAAAAAATCACAGCTCTTCCTTCGGATTCACACAAGGACACATAGGTTTGGGAAACAACCCAGCTCACGATGAAGAACTGCAAAAGGAAGCTCCAACCCAGCTTCTGGGTGACATGGAGAATCAGAGAAAATCGAAATACTCTCTTTTCCTCGTGTTTGCTGGATGCAGTCAAACCTATTTCTCTTCCCTAAGCAGTTCTTTTTGAAGACACGTGGGCCTGGGCATGGGGGCAGACACACCATTAGGAAGGGACTGGCACTTAAAATTACCATCAACATTCAAGTTTAATCCTAGAAATCAGAAAGACAAAATATTTACCCTGTGACTCAGAAATCCGAACGTGCACCATTAACAACTGACAGTCAACAGCCCGGCAAGAGTTTTAAAACACTCAAAATAACATTATTTGTTAAAATTAAATCTGTCGATGTTTATGAAAAAACATACATTTAAAAATATGCTTTAACAGTGTTTTGTGAGCCACTTGTAAGACTAAAGAAGGGGCTAACTTCATAGCCAGTGTAATTTGTACTGAATATCCAATCAGCTCTAATTATTAACAGCATGTTACATGTGCATACACAAGCATCTGTCATCCCAGAGGATCCCAAACCATTTTCTGAAGTCGGCACAGTACTTATGGCAGGACTCCCCGGGGTGCTCAGCTCCCCCAATGGCTCAGGTGAAGCTCTGCAAAACTTCTGAGGATTGTGTCCCTAACGCGGTGTCTCAAAGCTGGAAAAGAGCAGCCTGTCTCCCAAGCGAAGGAGATTTCCCGATGAAGACAGCGGGAAAACCTCTACTTTTCTGCGGAAATGACAGTTCTGAAGCATCCAGCATGGCAGAAACAGCACTTTCCCATGTCTGATTCCTGCGGGAACCAGGCTCCTAAGCTTTACCCTCTTCTCAATCGTATTTGGATCCCATCTACAGCAACCCAATTAATAGCTAATAACAACACATTCACTCAACAGATGCTCATACCATTAACTGAATTCCTTGTCATCACCTTTCACTAACCCCTATTTCATTCGGTCCCTCGGTGCTTAAAGCTTATTTAACCACAACCGAAGTTTGATGGCAGCTTTTACAGCCAAACCCATGACTTAATCCATGCACTCTAAAGCACCACTCAGGGGAGTGCACAAAAATAACAATAAGAATGAAAAAACCCCAGAATAGCTATTTGGAATGAGCTGATTTCTTTTCATCTCCTTATCTCTACGTGTCAGCAGCTTAGACATTTTAGCATCACGTACAGTAATTAGACTTTGGTAACAGCTAATCACAACAATAAGACAAGTTCTCATCATCATAACACTTCTTCCTCTGCCAATTCAAGCAGCGATCATAATCAATGAAAGCACTCTACAGCAGCTTCTACGCTGTCCTGCAGCTGATGAATTACAGCAACATCGTCAGCCAAGAGGACTTTCTTTTTACGTTTTAGAAACCTAGTGGTAATGGAAAACTTTCCTTATATCTCAAAATAACAAAACATTGTTATTAAATATTCCCCTGATGGGCAGTAAATTCACAGACAACCTCAGGTTTTTTTATGTGACCTGGAATTTGAAATGTAATTCACAAAAATACACCAATTACCTACCCTTAAGCAAAACAGCTACGAATCTAATCCATAAGAACTTTTGCCAATCACATTCAATTCGAGTGGAAAGGATTCCATCCATTCAAGATGCTGTTTCTGGAATGGGTAGAAATGCACGAGAACAGAGACGCAATCTAAAAGGGTCTGAAGTGGAAGGGATACGAAAGCAGGTGTTTCACCTTGCAGACAGGGAAGACGAGACCGCGGAGGCTGCTGGGGCAGAGACAGGGCGGCAGAGCTGACACGGGGAGGTGAAAGAAGGCAGAGGAGCTATGTGCAAGGTCAAGCATAAGCTTGAGCATGAATCCTAATGGGACAACATCAATTGCAGAATGTGGTCCCAAACCGTATATTTCAGTTAGTTCAACCTGCAGGTGTTGGCTTTGCTGTAGCTATGCTCTTTTTCTTGGGAGGAGAATTTGTCTTGCTTTTCTGAAGAGATTTAGGCTGAGACTTGGAGTGCATTTGCCTCTCAGGAAAGTACTGAGCAGTTTTTACTGACGCCCACTGTGAGGCATAATTTTGCAATTATAAAAAAACCCAAGCAACTCAAAAGCCTCTGTGTAGCACAGAGGACCCTGCGTGCACAAGAAGCGCATCTGATCTTCAAAGCTACTACTCCGTGTTAACAAGGCCTCCGTTAACAGCTCACGTTTTAAAAATGCAGTTGATAGCTTACTGTAGTGATGCAAATGGGTATTTGGGGAAAGAGACTCAGAGATAAGCAGCAAAATTAAGCAAGGCCTTGACACTAAGACTTTAAATATAATTATTAATGTAATTGTTTTCTTTTTTGAGATGCAGCCCTTTTTCTCTGCGCTGTAGAAGAACCAAAACAATTGACCCTTAATTTTAGCAGAAGAGCCTCTGCTCATCTAATCCAGCAAGAGTGCTTGTGTCTGATTAGCACAGGATGAACTGATTCCTGGGAACAGAGCTCCTGCTACAGCATTTTGTCTGTTCTCTTCCCAGATCACATTCTACTACAGATTTCTACATTTAGAAGACAGATCTGGCTGCTGTCTGCGGGATTCACCTAGCTGCAACTGCACATTGATTAGCAATTGCCTTGAGGAAATTCAGAGTATCCAGGCAACCGGGAGGCGGCCACAGATACAACATCTGGATCGGAAGCAAAACATAGGCAATGAAAGGGATCTCAGAGAAATTAACCCTCAATATATGCAAATCCAATTTGCTTTAAATAGTAGACTGTCAATTTTTGCAGTTATTAATGGTGAGGTTAACTGAAAGATCAGTCTGGGTTTCTTGTTAAATTAGTCAAAGTGTTACAAAACGTACATTTCAATTTATGTCTGAAATTTAAAATATACTGCAATTAGTGTCCTTATAGGCAATGAGAGCACAGCAGAAAGTCACGACAGATCAAATCAATCTTATTTATTCTGATTATTCCCGTGTTTAGATATCACTAGGTATTGCCACACGCTATTGTTAACGCTTATGTACAGCTACATCCAAGTACATTTTATGCATGGAAAATTTCTAACAAGTCAAAACAAAGGGGAGATACTTAAAGTAACACGTAAGCAGTAAGCTCTTGGTAGCATGGGGCACGGAGGTGGCTATGGAAGCTCAGGGTGTCTCCTGAGCCCAGCTGTATTAGAGCAACCGTTACAGCGACGTGCAAATTAAAAAAAAAAATCTTAGGGAACATAAATAAATATGCGCTTGCGCATGGTATATACAGAGAACACAGGAGAAGCAGCTGGAACATACCCTTCCTAGCACAAGGCTGTAGGAATCAAGAAAATGCCATGTTAAGCCATTGCAATACGCAACTCTCCTTGTAAATACTTAAATATTTATATATAGAACTCCCACCATGAGGATGTGTCCCATTAACACCTTGCCGCTCCGGAAGGCAGTGGCGTGTGTACCGCAGCCTGCAGCGTGGGGCAAGCGCTGCAGCGGCAGGGAAATGCCACAGCTTGCGGAGGCTGGGCTGCCTCCTGGAGCAGAAGGGCTGCTCAGCTGCAAAGGGAGCTGGATAACATCAGCAAGGAGTAGTCAGCTCTAGAGATAGTCCTGAGCACATGCAATACCGAGAAACAATGCCAGTGTGTCCGGCTGCCATCTATCAATGGACTACTACGAACAGTCTTTAACACATCAGACTGTCATTAGAGAGCAAATAATGCTTTAAAATAACGTGAAATCTAACTTAGGAAAAGAACAACCAACTCACCATATCCTTTTTTGCCAGAGGTGTTTGGGAGCAATCTCTTCCCTCAAGGTTTTTTGTTTTAAGATGCATCAAGAAACAGTGAGAAGCAGGACTGCTAACGAACAATTTCAGACAGAGTTCATATTGGAAAACTTCTTATTGAAAGTGCACAGAAAGAAGCCAATCAGGGATTCCACAGGAAGATCAAAACCACTTCGAAACCGTATCAGATATTTGAATATTTGCTTTTAGAGTTACTCAGCTACAACTTCAGCTGTTTGCAGAATGAAGCATTGTTATAAAATGACACTTCAGCATAGCAGCACTCATGCTTAACACTGAGTTGTGCAGATACACAAGAATTTGTTGTCTTTTTTTTTTTGCTAGTGGTGTAAGAAATAATAATTAAAATAAAGCAAAGTATAAAAGCCAAAAAGAACAGGAATCTTTCTGCAGTGCACAGATGTTAATAAGTGGATATTCGACGTGATGCATTGTAATGGTGCTAAAGGAGCCATCATGATTTATTGAGTCAATCTGTAGTATGGAGATATTAATAAGCGGATCTTATCTTATTAAGCGGAACATGTTGTTCCACTGCATGGGCATCCCCAGCATCTGCCAGCCTTACTCGCCGGATCTTCCCGTCACGTTTTGCGTGCCACAGACACAGCACTCATTTCACGGTTGTACGAAGCTGGTGAGACCCACAGGCTGCGAAGACACCAGAAGAGTAGCAAACAAAATCCAGCCATTTTGCTAAAGCAGCTGGGGGAGCGGGGCTGCTGCAGAGAAACCCAAGGAGAGCTAGCACATCAGATAAATTAGGCTAAAGGCATCTTGATTTGAAGCATGTTGCTGAATACACCTCTCTGCTTCAGCTGAAATTCTAACTGCGCTATTAAGGTAATTTATTACACTCATTAAGCACCACAATCGGGGACCCTGTCTACAGCAGCTAGTTTTATACACTTTAAAAATGTTAGCAAGTCACCCCATTACATCTTAAGTCATGAGACTAATGCAGATTACTTATTACTTCTCTTGGCAATCACATAATACTTGTCCTGAGAATGAAAGATGATGCCTTGACAATAATACGCTATAATGTAATAACCCTTCACATGTTATAAAGTGCAGCACTTTTTCTTTTGAGGATCGCTAAGTGCTGGGCAGGCATTCATTAATATAGCCTCGCCAGACCCCATCGACACACTCATCCCCGTTCAAAATTCAGCTGCCATGCTAATGTCCCCATGCGTCTCTGCACAGCGCCCACCTCCACTGCTGCATTCAGCACAGCCCTCCTAAATACCATCGCTTCCACTCTCTCCCTCCTATTTGTAATAGGAGATAACTGCAGGCACAAGACATCTGCTGAAATATTAATGAAGAGAGAAGTAAGTGTTGTTTTAATATTCTCCAGGCCAGTAACCTGAAGTATAGAGCAGCCACCTGATTTGCCCAGGGCCATTCAGTATCTAGGGAAGAAATGGGAATAAAAACTAGAAGTTGTAGTTCTGCCTAAAACAGTCCTCCCTTGGGGTTCCTGTGAGAGCCCGCTATTCAAATGCAGAAGTAATTGCTAAATAATTAGTAACCTACACAATTACTTCCATGCATCCATCAGTATTTTATGCCCTAAAGGATCAGTCAATAAATGCCTGAGATTACAATTATCATGGTTTCCTATCCACCAGAAGGCCTAGACAATACTCAAGTCCAAAAAGATGTTTCCTTCCTAATGAGTATTGTTAATGGGAATTACTAACTGGCTCGAGCGCGTTGCGTGCAGCTTTACCAGCACGAGCCTAGTGCAAAAAGCATCACTGTGCAGCACCACAGCTTTGGGCAGGTCTTCCAGGACTTCAGCTCCAGCTCCTGGATTCATGTGATCAACGTTGTAGCTTTCATTAGGGGAAAAAAGAAGTTTCTAGGCTTTATGGTTAAAAATCAGCATGTTAAAATTGGAACTGAAAATCTCGGGAATTAAGGCTTGCAAATGCCCTCTCCCACCTGATGAGGATTTTTGGAGCATTTTGGGTGCAGAACACACTGTGCAGGTGATCAGAAAAGCAGCTGCCATGACCGCTCTGCATTCACCTGGATGTAAATCAAAAACTGCCCAGAGGAACGTATTTGCAGCGCAGCACAAGGAATAACAATGACATTATGCAGCCCAATAGGTAGGCAACACCTTTTTTGCCTCATTCAGCTTGCAGTTTCTCTCTTTGCAATTACAGCACTTTCAAAGCCCAGGTTTATCTCTCAAAACCTGATACGCTCTCCTATTCTTTTATGGTTTCCAACTATTCTCTTCTGCTCATTGCTTATTCTTTCCAAATCAATAGTATCCATATCAGCATCAAAGTCCTGTATATTACCCCTCTTCGGATGGCTCCCTGTGTTCTAATCTTTCTCCCTAGAAGTTCTCTCCAGTAACTGTTACTAAACAAACGCTTGTGTTATGTCTCCTCCGGCAAGGTTTTTCCCAATGACAGTACCAGTATCTGGGTGGCTTTATCCCTTCAAGAGGCAAACAAATGTCATCCAGTAATGCCAAAACTTTTATCTTGATTGTTCGGGTCAGAAATACAGAGCATACATCCATCTCCTGCACCAGCACATGCAGACACTTAGAAATTAAGGGCCACAAGGGACCTTGGGACTATCCTGACCCCAACCCACCAGCCTGCTCCAGCCACGTGAGCTTCTGGCTGCCAGGCACATGAAAACTTCCCCATTCATCATCACTACTCTCCATTTCATAGCACTCCCCTTCCTTCATCTCTAAATTACCTAATTACATCATAATAAAAAGCAACCCTATCTTTGCAATTGTTTGATTTCTACTCAGTACAATGGGTAGTATTATTAATAATAAAAGCCACGCATTAAAGGTATTATTTTAGTGTTCTCTGGACAGAAACAGAAGGTTATTTCCTTTTGCTGGGTTCCATCCCTCTGGTTTAGAATAAGTCATCACTGGCAGGGTCAAAAAACACAATCGACTTCAACGTGGTGGTACATAAAAAAAAATAAAATCAACAAAATGCAGCATAAACCAAATGATAATTAAAGTAATCTAAAACTATAAAGCTGGGCAGTAATAAAGACTTGGACATTAGAAGTCTATCTTACTTTGTGGTCTGGGCTTTTTGGCAGATTGGGGTTTTTTAGACAAAATTGCTGGTGATTGCAGCATTGAGTCTGAATCACACATATTCCAAGATCTAACCAGGATCAACAATGTCTTGATCAATACACTTGTAAATTAAGATTTCAAAAAAAACGTACAACAAAGGCATTAAAGAAATCTCAGAAGGCAGCAAAATCATTTCTTGAAGCTGTAAGTGAAAAATGAACTTTATTTATTTCACATTACCATCAAATAGTAATGTGTCTTGATGCATATGTGCACACATGCATCATCATTATTTGCTTTATTCTTATCGATTTTTCCTTCCATGGGCCAGCTCTCCAGAACCACCATGCACCAGTGTCACTGATGTCAACAGAGAAAGAGCTTCTCAGCACATCTGACAAATTATTCCTTTAAAGTTCAGACACTTCTATCACCCACAGAAATGAAATACACATTAGACTTATGAGAAATCAAACGCATCTTCGGCAACTCAAAAGAGCAACCCACAAAACCTAAACAGTTTAGCTGCTACTGCAGATAATCACATAAGCAATGAAACGACCGTGTTATAACTGCCCCAGATGGGTACAGCATTTCCTGAAAACTAATTCCCAGCATGTCCCAGGAGCTAGCTTACAGACAGTTACCCATTTTGTCTTTCCAAGTGGAAAGGTCACCGCTACAAACATGATCAGGAAGTAACGGTGAGGCAGTTCAGCTGATCTATTTCGAGCACTATGACAAAGAAAACTAATTTAGTGTTATAATTAGAAACACTGGGAGGAAAAAGCTCATTTTGGAGAAGTGCCGTTGCTGGAACGTTAGCATTGGTGCTGACGGAGCTAATCAGCACGGAGAGGTGGAAGAGTGAAACCAAATTATACATTTAGCATCTTCATGCAAACCAGGTTTGACACTGCAATCGTCTGCAGTTGGGACTAAGTGCAAGGTTTAAAGGTGACCTAACAAGGGAATTTTTAAAGTAGACTAAACAAACAGCATTTCAGGACTTTTTTTAGAGCTTGAAAATCAAAACCACATGTCACAACCTTTGTTCGTACTTTTCAAAGACTATCCAGGTATTTGTGTGTAGTTCATATTTTTAAATGTATTTGATGTTTCTTATTAATAGCTGCAAGAATAAGGCTTTGGCAACTTATGACAAGACCCATTTTAATTCTTGCAAATGGAAATATGGTATGAATGAGCTGAAGTAAACCGGCAGGACTTTCAAACCCGTAACGTATTTCTTTTCATTGTCTTCTCAAGACATGTATTTGAATGCTCTCCAGAGGGGGAAAAAAGGAATAAAACCCCACCCCACCCCAAAAGGAGTTTTTGATTTAAAACAGATATAGATTGCAGCTTAGGTACACAAATCCAATTGTGCACCTAAATATGGCCAATTTGCCTTGCATTTCTCTGGGAGTCAAAGCTATCTTTTTCCTGCACCCATTCCAGTGCCCCTTGGCTGTCTCAGTGCTGCTGTTCGTAAGGCTGTGCTGTAAAAAGGATCAACACAATGACCCAAGTTAGAAGTACTTATCCAAGAATAAAGAAATTAAAAAAAAAGCCAAAAGCAGTGCATCATGTAGCTGCATACTGAGACACAACTGGGTCATGAAGGCTGTGTACTCAGGGAAGACGAAGGGAAAGATGAGACAGCAGGAGGGAAGAAAAAGCGAACAAGGAGATGGGCTACAGTGGACACAAAGAAAAGATGCATTTTCATTCACTGCCACGCTGTCTTCCCTCAGTATGTTGTTACTGGACTTCATATTGGATTTTCCTGGCCTACTGATGTTAATCTTTTGAGGTAGTTAACTTGAAGGGAAAAGACAAAAGCACAGCAATATCAGAGTTCTCTCTCTCTCAGAGTACGCAGAGAGAAGGGAGGAAGGGCACGAGGATGGAAAGTGAAGTCCTCACAAGCTGGTTAACGCGAGTGATGGTGATGCGAGTCTGGTGTCCTACCATGGTTATTTGAAGTGCTTTTCCACTGCCCATCGCTCCATACCTTCGTAAGTTCCTACTTCCAGAAGGGTCCCACTTCGCTCCAACTCCAGAAACTCCTCCACAGTCAGAAAGTTATAGTCCACACCAGGCACTTCTCCTTCTCTTGGAGGGCGGGTTGTGCCTGCAAGGAAAAATTAGCACGTTAATATAGTTGGTTTCTTATCAAGAGTTAAAAGGGACAATAAAAAATGATCACAAAGATCCAACAGTATCTGTAAAATAAAATTCAGTGAGCAGTGTCAATCAAGAGTTCAGTTAGAAGTCAGGGCCCCACATAAAAACAAGACAAGACATAGATTGCAGGTGGAGCTGGTGGTACCAGTTGTTCCACCCAACAACAATGGTTTTGGTATACCCAGAAAGAGTCTCTGGCAAAGAAATCTCTCACATCACGTGCAGAAACACAGCTGGCAGAGTTTGGTATCTGGGAATATGCCAGCAATTACCTTCCTGCCATTAGCAGTCCCCTCATACTTCCAACTTCACTGAAATTGCAATCTGTATTCTCAGTTAAGGCAACTTTTTTCTAGCTTCAATTACTTCTGTATCACTTTATCTGACCAAATATTCTCTCACATCATGAAGATCTTTTCTCCCTTATTTATTCTTAATATTTTATCTCTATTTATGCTATTATTTTTTATTCAGCATTAAAAAGTACCGTGAGACAGTTTTGATGCAACGTTCACACACGCTCGCTAAAGAGACAACCTGCAAACTCTTCTCACAGAAGTTCACCTATAAGCTCATTCCAGTTCAAGAATTACTTTTTCTTTTGAGTCATAATTCACACAATCTCTCTCTAGCACTCGACAATTTAAATAGTACCCATGGAGAACGGGGCTCTGATGACTGCTGCCCTACCAGCTCTGAAACTCTTCTCCCTTCTGACCAATTTACAGCCTTTTGAAGCACGGTGTAAGGTGAGTCGTTTCACGACTTTTTGCTAGGATGGCTTGGGCCACTGCATTTTAGGTCACTGAGCACAGCTTAATTGATTAGGATCAATTTCTGTTCAATAGCCTTTATTTTCCATGACTCTGGAGGCTAGAAGATGGCTGGATTCTGTACGTCAGAGATTAAATATAAACGACAGATTTACAGATGGTACAGGAAATTGAACTTTAGAAGAAAGAGCAGCATTAGAGAGTTGGAGGTGTCCGAGTGCTGTGGCTGCAACCAATCTGCTGGCTTGGGAATAACTTTAGAGATGTGGAAACCATACCTAACATTTAATGAAGCATGATTTCTCACTTCTGTGGGACTCTTCCGGCCCCTGGGCAGTGCCTTCTCAGGGCATCCAATTTCTTAAACCCTCTATAAAAAGACTGACGAAACTAGAAAGAAGCAGAACTTCTGGAAACTAGTTGGGGAGATTCCAGCTCTCAGAAGTTGAAAGAGCATAAATTTACCATGCCTGCATCTAGCAAGTGTTTTCCTCAAGTGCCAGGGAAGCAGAAAGTCTGCTTATGCCCTATGCATCTGAGAGACTGTTCAAGAGGTCAGTCATGACAGAGTGACACCCCTGAAAGACTATCTTGAAAGACTAACCTATCACCAGTTTAATTTCCTTGATAGACATCCACTCTCTCCAACATCCTCCACTTCTTGTTTCAAAACAGAAGCTCTCCCTCTTTTTTTATTATTTACCATCAGCCTTCAGATAGTCCATAAATTCCTGCGCTTTTTCTATCATTCCTTCTCTTGGAGCTGTGTGACTGGGTGAAGGCAGGAGGAGGAAAAGCAAAAAAAAAGCGGATGGAAATGATGACGGATACCTTCACCCTGCTAACAGAATCACACTTCCTTATTTGAAAGGAATCCATTTTGCATTCTTTGTATTGTTGAACCCTTCCAGTGAGACTACAATGATTTTTACCAAGTAGTTTGTAACAGAACAGATGCGTTTCACAGATCTAGACCAGAGAAATACTGGAACTGCACCACATGCCTGCCTCTGCCTGAGCGGGCAGTGCCCATGCAGGTCCCTCCCTCCCTGGCATGCAAGGAGCGTGCAGGCACCCGGGATGAAGGGGCAGAGCTTGGACGCAGTGCTTCCTCCCTGAGCACCAACATAGCTGTGGATGTTCAGGCTGTGAGGACCCTCACCAGGGCATCGCGGCTCTTGACCCCTGCCAGGTTGCCCTAAACCATGCCCACGAGAGGTAAGGAGGAAGAATCATAGAATTATAGAATGGTAGGGGTTGGATGGGACCTCTAGAGATCATCTAGTCCAACCCCCCTGCTAAAGCAGGTTAGCCTAGAGCAGGTTGCACAGGAATGCATCCAGGCGGGTTTTGAATATCTCCAGAGAAGGAGACTCCACAACCTCCCTGGGCAGCCTGTGCCAGTGCTCTGTCACCCTCACAGTAAAGAAGTTCCTCCTCATGTTCAGGTGGAACTGCCTGTGTTCCAGTTTGTGCCCATTGCCCCTTGTCCTGTCGCTGGGCACCACTGAGAAGAGTCTGACCCCGAATGAAAAATGAAAATGAATGAAAAGCTTCGTCAATAAGGATGTCCAAGGATGTGCCAGAGCTGTCTCTACCTGGAGCACAATGGAAGTGAGAATTAGACTCTGTCGTGCTCCTCATCCAACGCATCAGTCAAACGTCACCCTGAGCCATGCGGCACACGAACCCAATGACGAAGATCAGGACACACTTGTTCTCAGTAACTGACAACGCACATTCATGAGACACAAAGATGGGGGAACTTCAGGATTCATTTTCCTTTATCATTTAAAGCCCTCTTCTTTATCTGTATCTTCCCACAGAGAGTATTTATTAATTATTTTTTTTCATCTGAATTTTTATAGCAGTGAAATTGCAGTCAGTAGTTTACTAGTGCTGGCTGCCTATTTGACATGACAATTATATCTCCGCCATAATTCCTCTGAGTCATTTTAATGGATCTATTTGTTTCATCTCAGTGTTCTTAATTTCCTGAATATGTTCAAGTCGAAAAATGGCAGATGTGCTTGCTCTCAGTGCGATTGCCTGCAACACACGCTGAATGCATTAGAAACGCCAAGTCGTCACGTAAAAGAGAAACATTACATCACAGAGATAATATTTGCCACCTCGTGTCGGTCCTCAGTAACAAACAGAGGGAAAATAAAAACTACGCTGGTTAAGATATCTTATCTGGGCGAAGGCAAAAAACCCAACAACTTTCCATGTTGCTGTCTAGAGCAAAGATTGCTTGCAGATGCTCGGGCTGTTATCCTGCTTCACATCTGAGCAAGTGTTACTGAATGTAATTCAGAAAGGCAGGGGGAAGGGAAACCCCGCCTCCGTTTTTCTTGTAGCAGAATGACAGGCTGCCGGCTGGACACACGCCTGGCAGATGGCATTTCAAAGAGTTTTCATGAACCATCTGGGATGTGTACAATGATTACAAACCACACTTACAACAAAGCCAGAAGGGTTGCTTCACGAGGAGGGTGGGGGGGACAGGGTGGGTGGAGAGAAGGGGGGAAAGAAAAGAAAACCAAAAGGCGTGTAAGCAAACTCGATGACTTTTCTCAGGAACAGGACGCTAAGAATAATCAGCACCTACCGTGGCCTGAAACAACTGCTCAACTACTGCGCAGCGTGAGCGTGCACAGCTCGACACCACCGCAGGCTGCAAGCTACTGTTGGAGCTTTCTGCTGATAAACTCCAAATTGTAATTAAGTCTCCCACCATTAACGTGACTTAATTACGTGTAAAGCACAGAAGTGTCCTCCTTCCCCCTTTAAATTGCATTTCAGCATCCTTACCGCAGGATGGTCATCACTGAAGGAGAGGGCTATCGAGATGACTGTACATTTTACCAGAGCTAATAGCAGATCAGACCACCGCAAATGGCAGAATCAATTGAGCACAATGAGTGTTGTAGACGGCCCAAACCGAAGTTAACATACTCCACCAGAAAAGGGGAGTCAATTATATTTAAATACATTAACCTGCCTGCCGTGTTTGCACTGAAATATTAAGTAGCATCAAATCTTATTGCCATTAGGTAGCAATTTAGCTAATTAACTTGAGGTATGTCCCACTGTATGACTAGCTCAGAATTGCTAATGCTACAACAAGAAGGAAATGGAGGAGAAACCGAGTGGCTACTGACTCCTTCTGCGCATTTAATGGTTCATAAACTTTCACTCTTATTTGGCTAGAATGTCCCATAACATATAAAACTAGTTAGAGACATTCAAATCACAGGGGAATTGCTCAAAACTTCTGTGACCACCGCAGACTTAAGAAAATAAATTAAAAATACGACTACGGGTTAGCACTGCAGGTTTTACCTTCTCTCTTGGTCTGGGGAGGTAAAACTACATAGAACACTGGTGGTTCAGATGCTAGGTGAAACATTTGCCCGGCTGTTGGTTTGGTTATCACACCCAAGCTAGCTGCATCCTAGTTTATTCATGTACCACTAATGCCTGGGCCACAGAAGAGACGGCATCGTGGGCTGGAGACCCAACCTGAGAAATTCCTTAGAGACACAGGTGAGTTTGCCCAAGCAGAGCCCAGTGCTGTATTTAAGCTAACTAAACTAAAGCTTGTCATCCATGCCTAGAAAAACTGGACTGTGGCTCAGATTACTATCAACTATTATTCGGAATAATTCAAGTTCCCATTTAAAAGACAAATAGCTGCTGCTGTTGTGTTGCCTATCAACCACGCTGACAATTACCCATGATGAGCCTCAATTATAGTATGGCCAGATTGTTAATATGTGATTCAGGGGCTGTTTAGCTCCTTACCAATCTACCAGGGCCTCATGTTAAGCTGTTAATAGCCACTGTGCCCTGCTGCTAAATTAATCAGAATCTTGCTTATTGTAATCTAAAAATAAGACTTCAAAGGGTCTGTAGTCACTTAAATTACTTTCTTATTAAAACAAAAACAGTTCTTCACCAGTAATTCTGTTACCATGCACCACAACAACCCCTAGCAAGTCATTTAGAAGTTGACTTCTCAAGTGCAGAACACCTACATCTCCCATTGGCAAAGCAATGATTTCTGCAAGCTCCTTATCCAATTCCACTCGCTGGCAGTGGTAATCTGGTGAGCCACCAAAACAGAGCCGATCAAACCACAAGTCATTTGCTTCTCATCTCCACTGACCAGCTTCTCTTAAAATGACAGATAATGTGGGAGTTGTACACTCAGAGTAATGATACAGTTGCTACAACCATATTTTATACAAACTCAAGTCACTGGTGGTTACTACAGGTGAACGGAACTGTAGTAAATAAGGTTTTACTGGGAAGTGTACCGGGATGCCACTGACTCACGAAGCCGCAATCCCAAGCGCTGTTGTGGGGGTTTGCTGAAAGCCTGTTTCCAGGCGGGTTACAAGGAAGCCATTGCTCTCGAAGACTGGTATTTTTGTGCATTCAGCAAGAAGAGACTGCTCTCATCACCCACACTGAAAATATCTTCGTCTGCCAAGGAAGAAACATATTAGGAAAACAGCTCCTCTTCACTCTACGCAGTGTTTAGAGGTCACCTTCTTCCCGCATGCCATAGGATAATTCGGAGAGCCTGCTTTGGCTCTCCTGCATCTGTCACCCATGGTGCCAGATAACTGGAAGGCAGGACAAACTCCACAGATCTGCTAATGGCAAGCAAAGAAGAGAAAAGAGAGAGACAACCTAGTCTGTCTCCAGAAGAGGCAACCTGATAAGCAGCCAAGCTTGAGGCAGAATCTAACTGCAGCACAGTATTAGAAATAGCTTTATCTACATTAACAAAATATACAGCGCAATCTATCTGTAAGAAAACGTTGTACACAGAACTACTTCATCTTATTGACTTCTGGGGTTATCCAAACTAAGACTACTGACTGTTTTTTTTCTTTCAACAGCAGTAGAATGAATTGTATTTGGACGCTGTTACGCTACCCACTATACACACGTGTGTCCCCACTTACCTCTGGTAAGGGGTGAGGGGTAATTTATAGTTCTAACTCCATGAAAATATGGAAGTTTCAGAGAGGCCTGGTCTGTTTCAAGCCAAACATGCTTGACTTATGAATACGATTTTCTCCTGAAACTCGAAACTCAGGAAGCTCATTCTGGGATTTTAAATGCTGTCTGTCCCTTCTCTAGCCAGCGACTTGATACCTATAAACCACAAGAACACGACAAGCATTCAAAGTGTCTCGGTGGTGTAGAAGGGAGTCCAAAGGAGAATGTGGTCTGTCGCTAAAAATTAATTCACAGCTCTGTTAATGATGCATGCACAGGAGCAGATGCTGATTGACTCTTCACGGCCACACGCTGCAGGTAACTGCAGTACTAAAAGCAAAATTTCTGTCACTGTGGTCAGCAGGAACGACTGATTAAACCCAGAAACAGCTGACCAAGACAAACCAGGCTTTCTACAGACACATTTCAGAGAGGAATGCATTTTGTTGCTGTGGGCTAAAGTACTTTTTCTTCTATAGAGGGAGATGGAAGGGATTTGCACAAAGAGCTCGATACCTCCTTCTCCCACCAGCCTTTCCAGCAACACAAAGTTGCCAAACTTGGATCCCACGGCAGGAGGCTGTGAGGATCCCCTCTTGCTCGAAGGACTGTGCTGGTCGTGCACACGAGCAATGGCAGGTTGATCCCCTGTACACAAAAGCCACTCTCCCTCTTTCTGAGGCGACGTGTCCAGTTGCATCTCTCTGGCCCTTTCTCTCAACGAAGTACTGAGTGCTTGGAGCCTCCCTGGAGAAACAATTCAGCCAAGCTGCATGGCAACAGCTCAGGGTCTGTATACCCTCCAGGCACCAAGTTATTTTTGTCCCTTCCAAATCTATTTTCGGTGTTTCTGTGGCCTTCACTGCCACTGAATAAGAACACTGATAATCTTCAACATATGTATCCTGTGTTGAGGTAGAGAAAGGGGGGTTGTTTCCATTTTATAGCACAAGATCGGCCAGACCCAGGTCTCAAAGAACTTCAGGAGCCTGATTCTAGAGAAATCAATGGGATTTAGGAAGCCCTACAAATCAGGACCAGGGCCTAACAGATTAAAAGGGACAAAAATCACTTGCTGCTGCACTGGGGCTTTGCAAGCTCGTTTGTATGTGTCGTGAAACACCACGCTGTGGCTACACAAAGCCAGTTCAGCATGAGTGGGTTTGCTCTCGACTGTAATATCAATTTAAAAGAAAGTGGTAATTACCTGATGACTAGAAGAATTAAGGGTACAAAACACGGCACACTCCCAAGAAAGCCACTTTAAAAATACATGTTTAAGGATCTATGCCAAATATTCAAATACAGCAGCACCAGCGTGACCTGGGAAAGTACCACCGATGGTACCACTGCGGTGTTGCAGCTGCTAGCGTAGTTACGACCTCTTCACGTGTCCTTCAGAGCATTCATTTGCTTTCTCCTAAAGAAAAAAGAGTCTTCTGGCACCAAATAAAACATAAATAAGAAATGTTATTGGGTTCGCAATAGCAGCAGCTTACCTTCTGGATATCTCTCTTTGAGTGATTGCTGTTACCTCACCAGACACCTGCAGCTGAATCCCTCTCGTTTCCCACGAGGTGGGACACCCACCAAGAAGATTAAACTCCATGAACTAATGAGTTTGCCATTAATCCTGTGTTCATGGAGTTCAACAGCATGACATCCACTAATTTAAATTGTGAACTACTGATGAAAAAGCAAACTACGTACCTCCTTGGCGAGAAGACCTTAGCTGTAACTATGCACAATTTTATTCTTTCTAATATATGGATTAGTGTAATAAAGTGTAATTTTATAAATCAATAAAGCAGTGGTAATGAGATTGCACTGTAATGTTCTGCTTTTAAATACTGGCACAGAAATGAATGAAAATTGCCATTTGTGTAAGTGTGTATGTGACTTATGGGAAGCGAAATTAGCTGAAAGCAAATTAACAGGGCGATTATATACTTGCATTTATATTCAGTTTCTCCCATCTATACGTTCTTAGAAGTCTACATAACGCTACAACCACGACACACACCTTTACTTCAAAAGGACCACCTTTCTTCCGTGTAAAAATTGTGAGTTATTTTTGGTAGAAATTCTGTCTATCTTGGAAAAGGCTACAGCTGAAGATGTTAAATTAAATACCTACACTGGGTAATTACAGAGCACACTTACCAGCTGGTTATTTTTAATCCCGTAGATCATTCACTCCGGACTATCTCAACCCACGCCTAACCTGATCCCTGCAGCGCTTGCTCAGAGCCGCCCCACCTCAGCCATCTCAAGCCTTACCATGCAGTGGCGCAGCACTGCTCCGTGCTGCATGCCCTAAGTAGCTATGGAAAAGCACAACATGGATTAAGATGGTTATTCCATACAAACGTGTACATCTGTATTCCACACAACAGGCCACCAAAGCTGGCGGTGGGGGGAGTAGTGGGGCGGCGAGTGCTTAAAATCTGCTTTGAAATAAGTCACAAGAGACGTGAGATGTAGACTTGCTCCCGTGCAAACAGCACTTTTAAACAAATACCTCATTGTCTTATTCATACTTTCACACTATAGGAAGTAGTTTATCTGGAGGTACAACCTATCTTCCTTTCTCTCTGCTTTTTTCATGGCCACTTGCAAAACTATCCAACTTCTACAAATTGCCAAAGAGAAGGTGTAGCCCAGTCTGAGAGTTTCACAAGTCAAGGGCTAGCATTAAAACCAAGCTGTGAACTGGCCAGTAGAGGCACTCGGCTGCTGAGAAACAAAACACCCATCAACTCCCTGCCATGTCTGGCTGAATAGCTGAGCTTAAGATGGTGTAGTATTAAAAATTGTTTTTCATTAACTATTGGATTTTCAAGTGGCGTGGTACAAGACTTGAGTAGGTCATATCTGAGTAGAATAATAGAACACGTGAAAAATAAAACACTCCCAACCCTTTTGCTTAATGTTAGAGACAGAAGACTGGGAGGACAGGGCTTTGGGAAAAGATGAGGGCACTCGGGACTGGGTGTAATGCAAACTCTCGCAAGATGAATTGCCAAGGCACAGAGCAGAGAGACACACAAAACCATGGAAGTCAGATAAGGTGAGTTCACTGGCTTTTCCGGAAAACTTAAGGGTTTTGTAAACATTGTACAATCCTTTTCACCCCTACGCAGTAGTGGAGGAATTTCCCAGTTTGGTGGAAGACATGCAGTGGAGTCTTGAAGGAGAAAAACTTGTTAAGGCAACATATGTGACCATTGTAACCAAAGGGCAAACAAGAAAACCACACCATACCACATCAGAAACTACTGTTAGCCATATGTGTATAAATCTGTCTCAAGGTGAGATGAGCAGCAGATCTTCTCAGGAGCAAGACTGGCTGTTTGTTCTCCACAATGACACTACTACACAAGCTGCCACAATTATTGGAAGAAAAAACGTCTCCCTTTTCTTTAAAACTTGGGTACAAAAAAAAATTTAATCTCCCCAAAACAAGGTATTCAATTTTTCTACTCTACTTCAAGGCTTCAGATGTGTCCTACGAACAGATATTGTAATTAAGCTCATAATAAATCGATTATCCAACACAGACCAAACGCCTCCGCTATCTGAATTCCTTTTTTTAAATGAAAAACAATGTTTGCTTTTGACACCTGCATACATATGTGCACCTATATCCATGAAAAGACATTCTGCACTTTAAAGCTATAGTAATAGATTATTTGATGTCCAATACCTCAGCTGCTTCAACAAAGATTACTTCCCTCCCTTGCTGTTTGTACGGCCAGGGTAAGTACAACACAGTGTGGGTCATCCCTTGTTGGGTGTGATATAAAGCTCTTTCTGTTGACTTCAGTTGCCCTTCTAGCAGACCTTTAATTTGCAGCTAGAAGTCTTAATAAAACACCTCACCTAACAGCACGTGCCTAAAACTATATCAGTTCATTGGTCCCCTGTAAAACTCCACCACAGAACGAAAGAGTCATGTAAAACCTACACATTTATCTCTGAGGCATTGCCTGAAGTTTGTTCCAGTTACCACATCCAGTCTACTGAGAAGACAGACTCAGAGACAGGTGCTTTTTTTAAAAAAAAAAAAAAAAAAAACAACCCAGAAAACCATTGCGTCGCACTTCCACAGGACATCAATATCATTATTTAAACTAGGTTTTTTTCCCTGAAGAACATACATTGGAGATACTGTCTCCATGGTATACTTTCTCCCCTTAGCTCAGGGCTGTGAAATGCTATAAACCTAATGGGCTTCCAACTGCGATAACCTCATCACCTCTTAGAAAGCCGTGAGTCTCCTGTGGCTCTTCAGTTTTTGGCTCTGCCCACTCACCAGCCCTTGGTTCAGATGGCTCTTGTTCCCTGACAAATCCTTCTTTACTTTTGCTTAGTAGTTCTGCAGCTTCATATTCAATACCAATAAATGCAAATGTCTCAGATACAGCAAGTATGCAGATTATAGAAACACGCAGTTATGTAGCCATACGGATGCACTTACTGTAAAACTCAAGGGAAGCACTAGAACAGACAGCAAATCTACCTAGCAGTATGCACATTTAGGCACTATTCCCTACAGATCCCATCCCTTAATTTTACCTGTTCTTAACTGCTACCAATTTCTCTAGTTTCTTCAGCAGCTCTCTACGCACAGCATGCTTTAGTTCTTCAGGATTGCTAACGCTCTAGCTGGTTGAAAACATTCTCCTGGTTCACTTTCTGTAATGTTGTGATTAGGTAATAACTGCTCAGGATGCTGAAAAAACGCCAAACATTGAGAAGTTGGTTGGTGTTTGAGTTTTGGATTCATCCCTATTGATAACTGGAAGTGTTAAAATGTAAAAGAAAACTAATACATCGATTTTAATTCTTTTCTTACCTCACTGAAATAAAAACTATAGAATATTTTATTATTTAGAGTTCCCTTGCTGTAAATTCCACACCCCCAGCTTTAACACAGAAAGAGCTTATTAATCCTTACAGTTTTGTAAGTGCAACAAAATACTAAGGAAAACGCAAGTAACAATACATTTTCCTCACTTTTAATTAAAACATTCCCTGGTACAGTAAGCCTGCTGGTTAGGTAGCAGATAACTACAGTTCGAAGATAAGTGACATGCTATTGATAATGTATACAAGCGTCTCCATTTATTTTACTGCTTTTTCAGTTGTACACAAATAATAAAAACATCGCCTCCCAATCTTGTCATCACCTATGAATTTCATAGGATATACACCCATAGGGTGCTTTACCCTGCCTTTCTGAAGCCAAGCGCCACCCCTGTAAAATACTGCAGTGCTTAAACTGGGGACAATGGCATAGTGTTTGGCTTAAATGGTCTTTGGGTCATTTCATCTGATTACTTCTAGTTATACCTTCTCTCTGTTAAACGTCCCTGCGTAGGCATTTACAGCTCTGTGTTCACACAAAACAATCATTCCATCACATTACACACTCCGACACTTTATTAGCGTCTTGCAAATCATTTTCTGCAAGTGGTCCAACTTTAAATGCCATTTTAAACTCGTTTGCTGGTTTACCCATGCCCTTCTGGCATTGACTGGCCAACAGACAACGCGAGACGCCACACGGAGCCGTAACGCCAACAGCTCCCGCTTTCACTGCGGTGAGTAATTCCGGAGTATCTCCAGGTCCCCGCCATCACTGGTTTGAATCCAACATAAATAAACAGCACACAAAAATTATCCTCGCGCAACTGTCTGGCAGTCCAAACAAAATGAGCTGTTCCTTGTCTTGCATCCAATTCCCAACAAATAAAAACACCACCAGGTTTTAGCTTGTACCTGCATCGGCATCACACTGAGGATAAGGAAGTAATCTTCAACACCACAATTACCTCCCCGGTAATTGTGATCCGGGGTGATGCGAAGACAGTTCCCCCAGAAATTTGCTTTCTCATGCTACTAGATCAGTACAGACCTGGAAAATGAATGCCTGCAAACACACGATCAGATCTAGGCTTTAGAAGAACACTGAGATGAGATTCTCTCAAAAGTACCTGCATGTTATTTGACTCAGCGGACAGTCAAGTGATTATCAGAGAGACAGAATGCTTTTCATCAGGACAAGGATGTCACACAGCAGATAAGACCACACCAGAAAAATGAAGTTTAAATCTAAACTCCAGCACTTATTTTCAAAGCGTGAAGCATTTATCCCTTGACAACTGTGTTGAGTCCTTCAGTTGAGTGACGTAGGTGAAACCACTTTGCCAGACAGATGCTGGTAATGGCACTTGCTGCAAACCACCTGCTTAATTCAAAGCACTCAAGTATCCCTATTGCTTCAAGACCAATTTCCATGCTTTGCATTAAACACGTGCTCGAGTTCCTGCAGGACAGCAGCCTAGAGGTAATAAATGTTTTGTGGATCAAAAAAAGAACTTTTTTTTGGTCTTAGCTGGGGTTCACGCTCAGGACACTCTGCTGATCTAAGGTGATGTGTGGTGCCCACCGCCCATCATGCTGGTGGAGGCAATGAGGCTGGCACGCACCGGTGGTCCCACCTCCCAGCACCGCACTGCCAGACTTCACCAGAGGCCCATGCTGACACCCTCAGCTGTGAAGGACAACACACATTTCCTTCACATCTGCTCTCATGAAGGTGGCAACCAGTGGCAGAGCGACATGGCAGTCAGAAAGGCTAGTGACATCTTACCTGATTTCAAGTAAACCCAAGAGAGACGGTAAATCAGAGCCTTGATTATCAGACTAGCCATTCATTACTCTGTTAGGAGTCTCAATGCCCAATACGATGACACACAGATGTGTACTTAGATGAAGTAATAAATGGAATACAGCAATAAAGCTCAAAAATTGAAGAGCATGATTGGTGACGTATTGTTTTGTGACGCTGGAACCATCTTTTTTAAAGCAACATTTCTCTCATCCCATTGAGGAAGCGTTGCAGAAAGGCAAAGGAGAACCAGAAAGGAATCCCTGCTACCTCTGCAACTGCAGGATGAGGGTGACCAAAGCCCAAGCGTGTGACATAATTTAATCGCAGGCAGTTTAAAAATTTAAAATAAAAATAAAATGAACACCCAATCGTCCAACATTCATCAAAAAATCGGAGCAGCTCCCATTTGACAGTATATTCAACTTCCAAATGCCTTCAGCAGGGTGGGAAGACGAAACTGCACCCACTTTTCAGATGGGTTATGGAGACATGGAGCAGCCAAGCTGGCAGCCCAAGCTCAGAGCCGATTAGGAAGCGAAAGAATCATAGAATCATAGAATGGTAGGGGTTGGAAGGGACCTCTAGAGACCATCTAGTCCAACCCCCCTGCTAAAGCAGGTTAGCCTAGAGCAGGTTGCACAGGAATGCGTCCAGGCGGGTTTTGAATATCTCCAGAGAAGGAGACTCCACAACCTCCCTGGGCAGCCTGTTCCAGTGCTCTGTTACCCTCAAAAGAGCAGAAGGTCACTTGTGTCCCACGATTTTGTGGTTAGCAGGCAATGTTTTGGGGCTAATAGCGTTACGTGCTGTGTGATGTTGATCTGTTGAGATAAACGTGACAGTCCTTGGCGATGGCTTGATCAGAGGGAACTGCTGACTCAATATTTAGGTGTAGCAGTGAGAGCTGTTTATGTGCATGCATTGTAAAACAACAGATGACTTCTGGAGCAAAACACATGGGTAAAATTCTTTCTCAAGGCAATACAAAAGAGCCAAAGTACCTATAGCACTTTTCCACAGTGACTGTGCCGTAAAGTAAATTAGAGTTCCGTGTAGCAATCATCCATTATCCCACATATTTTTAGCAATTCTGCGACTAATAACCGGTAAGAGCCAATAAAACAGTATTACAAGGAAATACACATCCTTTTGATGAACTGCTACTGACTCCTTTCAGGTCACTTCATCTCTCAATACAAAATTTAAAGTTTGAAACATTCTCTATAGCGTTTTTCTTACCACTATTGCCATTTCTTTAAGTCATGCTTTACACTTTCTAGATGAATGAATCACATTTATTATTACTTTTTTTTTCGCTCTGACTGTTAAGCCAAATTAGGCTACTTCCAGAGTGGAAGAGGAAAACACAATTGTTAACACTTCCAAACATCCATCTGGCAAAAAACATGGTGAGGGGAAAACATTGCCAAGAGTTGTGAGAAAGTATTTTGTCTGTTACACAAATACCAGCCTCTCCTCTTACGGTTGTACTTCTCTCTCACCTACAAGAACTTTGCTTGAGATAGGTTAAGACTGTAAGCAAGTATATGTCGAAATCACAACTCTGAGACATTCTTCAGAATATATAAAGGTCATTAACACTTGTGCTTCCTTGGAGGCAACTCTATGAGTTTAGAATTACAAGACCTGCAGCTTGGAGAGATTCATCTCCCCTCCAACTCCATCAGTTCTTCCCAGCTCTCCATTACAGGCCACACAATCATTATTCAGAGAGCTGAAGTTATTTCATGGATCATTTTATCAATGGCAATCTCATTTATTATTGAAAATAACGGAAACTTGACCTTCCCTTCAGACTTTTACAGAAGTTCAGACTGTAGGTGAATTTGTCCAACCTGCACAATGCCAGTCAATTCCTCCCAGGGTAAAGCAGCATTCAAAGTGAACAAGGCTGGCAGAGCTGAACCTCTAGTGCATAATTAATGCAACCATCGATCAGCGAGAGCTTGGATTCAGAATTTTTCTGCAAGATAAATGCACGAGGATGAACTTACACACTTCTAAAAAGTCTAACTTTGAGAAAGCTTCTTTGATTAATGACAGTCTCTTGCCACCGCAAACCTAAGCAGACATTTTCCATGGCGCGCACATCTGCACCATTCAGCAGAAATGGTTCATGGTAAATGGTGCCAGTTGTGACTCTTGCTTGTCTCAGATCTAGAGACAGTGTCTCTCAAGGACAAGTCAATGATTTCCTGGTCTATTCCTCACTTCATGTGTGCAAGCAATTCCCATTAGCATCAGTGGGAGTTTACACATGTGGCCAAGTGAAGACCAATGAAAGCTCAAGTGCTGAAGATACCTACGGGCTATTTGAGGTACTATTAATGACCTTTAGCTCACACTCCTAATCTCTCGGGGAACCACGGCTACAGATTTACCACAACATGTGAATTTACAAATAATAATGAATTAATCCAGACTGGTATACATGCTACTCCGGTAGCAATGGTCACAATATTGATATAAATGGATCTATAACGCGTCTCATTCTCAGCCATCCAGCACTTGCTGTCCCTCTCCCCTAGGCCTAACGGTAGCGCAAAGAAAAATGAGTTGCTAGTAAGAAGTTTATTTTGTATGCTTTGCATTATAGATACAGGTCAATAACTTCGTGGACTGGCTAATGGGACGTATCTACTTGATGACATCCTATTTTCCCATACAATGTTCCCATGTAAAGGACTTCACATTCCTTGGGTGATATTTAAATATCTAGGTATAAACTAGACTTTTGAAAGCTCTACCCTATTATGGGACAGTTACAGGTAGATTTTGCAGAGGGCTCAACACAAAAAAATGCAAGCTTGGAGGACCGGCTCCGCAGTAGCAAACATTTGGGATAGCCCTAACCTAGCTATTTGCTTTGATGATGACAAAACACTGTAGAACTACTTTGTCTCTGGGGGTGGAGGAGCGTAGAAGATGAAGTTACTGCAAGAGAGAGAAAATGTCCTCTTTTAAGGGCTGTCACAGGCACATCACTAGCATCAGCAGTCCAAGCATCTAGCATAGCATTCCAAACCAGCTCATTCCTTCCTTTCCTAAATATCAAGACGTACTCAGAAAAAAAGACCATCTTAAAAATCATTCTATGATGTTCAAGATACACAGTTATTCTGATTTTATAACTTTCAGGGCAACACCTTCCCCACTCTCCACTATGAAAATCTGAACTAAACCTGTGGTCCGCCAAAGGCACCTGCCACGAGTGTTCAGGTACCATTAGTGGAGAATCCCTGCTGGCAGCTACAATTGGTCCTAATGGTCAGTCTCTTTGAAACCATCAAGGACAGAAAAACAACTCTCCCTATCACACCTTTCAGGGATGATGCCTAAGCATAGTCACTCTTGCCTTGAGGTACAGGAATGGACTAAATGACCTCCTTCGAGGTCTCCTCTTAAGCCTGCAAATCACAAGAGCTGGCAACACTTCAATCACGTAGTAGAAATTTCAGGAGGAGGGCGGAGTTGTTCTAAATTATGTCAGCGTTGGGGTTTTGGGGTTTTTTTTTAAAGGTATCCAAGCCAGCTCATTCATCTGTTTAGAGTATGTCTCTGTTAAAAGGAGTTTTTACAAAGTGCACGTCTACACTACAGTCACTCGAGGACAGAGCTCAGCAGCCAGCTATTTATGGATTTGTTAGGGCAGGTGCTGCAGCTTGCCAACGGCAAGAGATTGTGCAACTGGATTATGAGCAACACAACTTCAAATCCAGTCAAGGACCTTTACACACCTGTGATCAACACCAGAGCCACATGCAGGCTTATATAAATTCACATTGCAGACGAAAGGTTGAAAAGTTTGTGAGATGTTGAGTTTCCACACCCCTAACCAAGATGTCACATGCTCAGCCAGCTCCCATCCTCTCCTCACCTCCACGTGCCCCTTGCTCTCCCAGTCCACCTGCACATCACCACCTCCCACTGCTGGCTCATCCTCACAACACCGCTTCAGGCAGCACAGCCTGGCAGCCCTCAGCAGTTGCATTTGGATTTAAATAATATCAACCAATTTTAAATTATATTTTGTATAACCTTGGAAACAACTGTGTATGATTATCGCGGTCCAGGCAGATAAAAGCTGGTAACAGACAGCTGAAAGAACATGTTTAGAGAGACAGAGATGGATGAACCAAAATGCCTGTACTCTTCAGCCTGTGCAGCACTGCAGTTTTCTGGCTTAGCACATCAGGAGACTATACCAGAAGGGTTTATTACATTTATTTTTTTTTCATAGCAAATGCGTAACTTGGACCTCGGGACAAGGTCCCAACCTTCTAACCAAAGACAGACGAGAACTTCACGTGGGGACACCCCTCCCACACTGGCTGCAGGAGCACTGGACCGTGATGTCACGTCCACTTACTTCTTCCACTAAAGCAGTAGTGGCTATAGAAGATGACCGTTCCTGCACCCACATGGTCTTCCTCAAGACCCACCCCTTATCACCACCAAAGCAAATGGAGGACCAAATCTGTCACATGGACTGTATTGATTTATCTGCATTAAGAAGCAAGTCTACTCAAAGTTGTCACGTCATCTAGACATGAAGGTGTTCTTAGTGATTAAATCCTGGAATGCTGTTTTTTCTCTGCTTAGAGAACCTGAAGGAAAGGCAAAATTGATGTTACCTCCCTCTCTGAGAGCTAGCTTGGTTCACGTGCTAAGATTAAAGAGCTGAACGTGTCAATGTCTGTATGATGGGTTCATACCTCCGTTAGGAAAGCACAGCAGAATGCCAGGGTTACGCTCACCACTTCTGGGAAAACAGAGCCTTCACCACTCACCAAGAGTTTCCTAGGGCAAGTTTCTAGCTCATCTTCAATGCAGTCCTTCCCTTACTTTGTGCACCTCCACATGCTCCACACCCTGATTTTGTGAATGCTGAATTTGTGCGATATAAAGCAAGCTGTTTTACAGGGATCACTCATTTCCTACAGCCCAAGCTGAGAAGCAGGTGGAGTTTGTCACGGAACATCAGAACACCGAAAACCTGTCATCACTTTCTAGGCAACAAGTTTTTATGAAGGTCTCGTGTGAACAGCCTCCTGCCCTTGCCTCTCTCCTCATGCATCTCCCAAAGGGAATACAAACAGATAATACTCAATTACCTTGATGAAATTACAAACCTCCACTGCTCTATATGTTTCACCTCAGCTCAGTGAAAATAAGCAAGACGTGATTGCGTGAGCCTAGGTTCCCACAAAGATACAAATAAGGAACAGTGGTGCAGAACAGGAATGCATTACCCCTTCGAAGCTCTGCTGACACATGGGTCTGGGCTTCATTATCACCTCTGGAGTTTACAGCACTGTTTGCTATAATTAGAAGTGTGTCAAAACTCAGGCAGAACATTGCAATCATCGCTGGTTGCTCCGCTGGCATGAATACGATAACCAGCAGAGTATGAGGCAGAACTCTTAAACAGAGACTAAGCTCACCCTCTTCTCCTGTTTGAAAAAGCCCATATTGAATGTTTTAAAGAACATTAGGCTGGTTCATATTGCACAGACCCCAGGGACCTAGGTTAATGCCAGCCTCCTGCCTGTCCTGATGTTGCAAATGGGGCTGGGGTAACACTGCAGACTGAGCAGTGACAAAAAGGGTTACAAAAGCCGCCAAAAACTTAAAGAAAAACAACTGTGAAAAGCTGACCTTTGTAAAACAGAGTCACATGTCAAGCACCATTTTCAAAACTGATTAAATATATATAAAAGTTTTTATACAACTGTATTAACTGATTGTTAAATATGTATACTCAAATGTTTCCTGCAGTAGAATAGCTCTGCAGGAGCCATTCCTCACCCTTGGTAAATATTCATGGCATTTTGGCACACTTACTACACGTTTAAAACTGGAACCCACATCTATATTTTTTTTTCCTTTGTTGCACCAACCTGCAAATCCTCTGTGTTCCTGCATTACTGATCTTTTCACAGCCATTCACTAACTTCAGGTACTTAACCCTTTTCCAAAAAAGCAATCGAGCTCAGTTAGCAACAAGCTTTCCAAACAGGAGAGAAATGTTTATTGCTTTATGCCTAAAATCTGCAGACTGTCGCACACCATCCGGCCTGACAGGGAGCAAAGCTCGAGTTAAACAACACATTCGTACCACTGACATCTCAAAGAGGAAATTTTTGTTCTGGGTTTCTCTTAACTGCTTAAAGGCTGATTGCACACACTTTGTCTCTCAACACTGGAAAGCCTATAAAGCGAAAGTGAGTTTTTATATCCACGTTTCAGGATACTGACAGTACGGGGCTGTAATAGAAATGCTGACATTATCCAGTTATGGTGGTGCAACCTCTCTACCATAATTATGTACAGTTGGAGATAATAAGCACTGCTGATTCAGGAGGAATCTCTGATTGGGCTGAAAAATGGAGAAGTGTTGGATAATCTGTTTCCTGAGTGGCACCAGCAGGCCTAAGGAGCATAAACGGAGGAGCAGAGTTGGTAAGGAAACAACAACAAAGTCCAATCATGAATCCTTAGAGATGCTCTGACTCCTTTTGTTGTTCATATGATTGCAAGAGACCTAAAGGACTCATTCAGGATTTGTGCTAAAAGGACATCGCAAAGTTACCTGGAGGGGTGTGCCGCACAGGCGGCAGGGAAAGGTTTGATTACGCGACTAAGACAGTGGGCACCCAGTCGACAGAGCACAGAGCACTGATTTTCAAAAGAACTCTGTTCCTTCCCGACCTCTTAAAAATCAAAACCCATTAAAATCAAGTTCAGCACCAAAAATGAAAGCACATAGGAAAAAACCACAACATACATGGGGTAGTACATTAAAACTGTCTGAATAACCTGCAAGAATTGCCTTGAAATCTGATGTTATATGGGAAAAAAGCCTAATAAAAATGTGTCAATGAGTAATTTTTGTTTAAAGAGGGATAGGCTCTTTCCCTCCTTCCTCCTCTTTTTACTTTGGGAGGGGGGAGGGAAGGGAAGGAAGAGACAAGACTTTTGGTGAAAAGCGTTCAGTACGTTCAATGTTTTCTTGTACCCTTTCTCTTACCAGATCTCATTTTTAAGTATTTACACACTAAATTTCCCATTAAATGATAATTTTCTCAAAAACCACTTGCTTGATTGATACAAAAAGTTCCTAATGTGACACACTGATTGGCTCTAATTACTATTAATAAATGCATAATGAATGTTGATAAGATTAACAAACCATTCCAAAAATTCGTTACTATATTCACTCTACAGCATAAACTCCAAATTAGCAGTAATGCAGGCAGGCTATTAATATTCCCAGATTAACAAAATGCAAGCAGATCACACAAGGATAAGCTTGAAATTTGCAAAACAAAATACCTGGGTAAATATTTAGCATAAAACAAAAAAAGTGAAAGCTATTACTTGTCTAGCACGGAGTGTTATGGAAACAGATACAGGGGCTTTACAACATTAACCCTGAAGCAGCGAATGTATTAAGACAGTGGAGCACAGCACCCTCACGCACAAATTGGGGCACAGGAGCTAAGTGGCCGAGCAGTCTCTGGATGCCACCACCCTGCTTCCTAGGAGCGCCGCATCAGTGGAGCCCCATCCCGGCTCGCCGTGGTTAGAGGAGCGGCAGGTGAGGACACGCGGAGCGAGTGCCCTCCTGACACGACAGCCGGGCTTTGCCAGCTATGGGGCAAAACCTCCAGGGAGCTGCGTGGAGCAGGCTGTCACAGTGCCCGTTCGAGCATCACACTTGCTCAGCGGACAACCCGGCCCCTCAGCGCCATGTCACCAATGGGGCAGGCAGGAGGGTGCTCCCCTTGGACGTTCCCAGTGAGATGCCAGAAATGCCCCACGCGCCCCTGCCTCTTTCCTCCCTGGTGGCAGAGAGCCTGCAGCGCCCCAGCCCCTGCGTACAAACTGGTGCCCGTCTCCCTCCCAGCCCCCTTGCCGAAACCATCCCAATTCCCTTGGCGTGACCTGCAATCCCAGCATCTCCCTCATCCCAGCTACCCGGCATCACCTACTGCACTGCAGGAGAGGTCAGGGAGGGAACACGCACTTTCTGCTTGGCTTCCCATTTGTCTGATGCCCTAAGGCACTTCCAAGTTAATCCGTATTTCTTTTTAAAGTTAGTGAAACTGAAATAAATCCATACTGTTTGCCAATTTCCAGCTTACGTAATCAAAGTCAACTGTGCATTCACAAATTCCTCCCTTCCCTGCAAGCTAATCTGACAGTAGCGGAGGGGGATTGTAATGGGGGGAAAATAATCTCCTCTGGTACCGTCTTGACTTCCCCGGGAAAATAAAATGCCTTCAGTTTATAATGGCCTGGTAATGAATTAAACATTTTGAAATCCATAAAGGAACCTCAATAATAAGATCTTTAAAAACTGCAGATACAGTCAAAGCAAAGGAAAAAGTGAAGCAGAAATATGTTCGAAATTAAGTGGAGACAAATCACTAAGACACAGGTACGGCGAAGTAAAGCAATAGAAACATCAAGGAGAGGGGAGAGAACCCATCCACCAGTCTAAGTTCACACATTCAGCATCCGCTTTCATCAGATACTAAAGAAAACAAGTTACTGCAGCGCCAGTTTTGTTTGCGTATTAAAAACATCGAAGCGGAGGTTTAATATATGGAAATATCACAGTTTAAAAACCTTTTCTTTGGAAGCTCATACAGGCTCCCCAGTTCAATAAAAGTCTATTACTCCACTACGCTGGGAGGTGCTGAGATCCAGGCATTTGCATGGCTTAAAATGGCTGCAGCAGTTCAAGGCTTCTGCAACTTATTGTACACAACACCACGGAGCACAAGTGAGGGTCTCTTTCCTGGCTATACACTATTTTAAATTTAACAAAACCAACGTAATTAGTCCCATGAGCACCCCTCCAGTAACAGCTTCAGCTCCCAGCACTAGCGAGCTGTATGCTATGCAGTAATTATGCTACCAAGCTGTCAGAGCCTCCTTATCTGCATGCAAATTAGTTCATATGCTATACATCTGCTATAATGACAGTATTAAAACAAGAATTTTATAATGAAGCCATCCTCTTTATAGCAACATAGCACAATTACTTTATTAACATATTGCACATCTATGTCTGCAACTGCTCCCAGTCAAATAGTCACATTTTCCATTCTCCCATACAGCGAGATCTTCTTCGCTTCTCTCCCCGTATCTGTAAATAAATACAAAGAACAAGAACGGGAAATTCTAAACTACCTCTGTACACCATCACTCCTTCACTGTTCCAGGGGAAGTACTGCACCAAATGCCATTAAGCGTGACTAGGTGAATAAATATTCCCATAACGCTCCAAAAGGTTAGGAGATGAAACAGTAATAATCAAATCAGCAGCTGTTTGCTCCCAGCCTTGACATCAATCATCAGCTTCTGTCGACTAGCAACTGCCGGCACCACTGGCCAAACGGCAGCGGGCGGGGGACCGCAGCCCCGCTGCAACCCCGCGTCCGCCCCAAACGCACGGACGCAAGAAGAGATGTCAAGCAAAGAAGGAAGCGCGAGACGAGAAAAACCTTCACAAGCGAGGAGCAGGCAATGCAGACCTGGTGCCTGGGAGGGCTTCTGCCTGGAAAAGGCATGCCGGTGGCAGCCCTACCACGGCGAGGGATTTGGAGGGATGCGAAGGCGAGATTGCAAAGCCCGACTGCCGTCCGCACCCCTGCCTCCGCCTCTCGCAGCGTCTGCAGCGTGTCGGTGCTCCGTATCGCCGGAGAAGCATCCTTGCCTTCCTGAAACGCGCAGCAGCACTTCACAACACATCAGCATCAGCTCTCGGCCTCAGTCCTCTTTCAAACATTACTGACGGGAAAGTTTGGTGGCTTCTCCGTCCCAGAGCTTTTTTCCAGTTTGGTTTTTGGAAGAGGTGTGCAATTCTCTACAAAGCTTATTTACAGTAACTAATGTTAACGAGATACAATCGACAGAGGACTTAACTAATTTCCTTACAGGTATTTTATGAGTGTTCTTCACTACATTGTGAGCAACTGCTCACTTCTTTTACAGTTAAAAAGAAAACACACAGAAAGCTATGTGATCATTCCTAAATCTTTAATAGATCTTTATACGTATTTCTCAAGCAAACACTTAATGTTTAGGTCTATTTTTAACCTTCCAGCTTGTATTACCACAAGCCACTGGTGCTTTGCAGGAGCTGCCAGGGACCTGCAGTCCAACCCTCGTGCAAGGACATACCCTGAACCCAGCTAGCCACCCGCCAGGGTAATAAGGAAAAGTGATTTCTAATAAAGGGGAATATCAATTCTGGGATCTTATTTCACTTATTTAATCTAATACAGCTTATTTATACCTTTGACCAGCTGGTTACTTTTTGAAAGTCTGCTTGGGAGTACAGCAGCAGGAACAAAGGCATGTGGAAGTGGAAGGAAAAAACCCCACACAACAAAAAACCTTTTCCCCTTTTCATGTTATTTTCCCAAGCACCAGAAAGGTGTGGATAGGTCTCAGCCAAAGTTTCAGCACTACTTTGTTCTTCATGCAAATCGTCTCTTTCATCGATTATCTTAAAGCCATTTATAAACATGACTGCCGACTCAAAGCCGCGAGGAGATAGGTGAGAATTACCAAGGACAGCACAAAGATGTTCAAATACTAAACAAACCCAAATCTTCTCTTAAAACCTGTATTTACAGCTTCAGTAAAGCCCTGACACCTCAGTGCTTAAAACAACAAACAAAAGAGCTAAGGGAAGGGGCACAGAGCAATGCTTCTTTATCCCCTACAAAAGCTTGTTTTATTTTTGTCAGCATAACCTATAGTTTGCTGGGTTTCTGTGAGATCAAATATTTGATCAGTTTATGAAAGGGATGATATTATGTGTTTGCCTGAGGGAACAGGGTCACTGGATTTCATGACCCTGGAGTTTATTCCAGCACTTAGTTCCCATGAGAAACGTACTAAATTACCCTCTTCCTTTGGGACAAAACAAAATCAGAATATATCATAGTCCTCCCGCAGCTACTAACAAGATCTTCTGTAGCCTTTGACACCACCTCATGAAATCATGCAACACGAGCCATCCTATTAGCACTCAGTGTACACCTAACCACATGGACTGTATTTTCCGAGCATCCAGTCGTGCAAGGACCAGCTCTGTCTTATCTGCTGGAAACCTCTTCTACTGCTGTTCTGCCATTTAAATCTCTTTCGTACTGCTGCTGTTAAGGACAAACTCTATTGTCCCTTAATGTTCACCCAAAACCCCTATCATTAGCTGCAGTGAGGCTTGGGTCACGTCCTGGAGGTGGCATCAATTTCTCTTCATTGGCCTTAAAGGACTTCTAGAACCTTAGCGCAGATGTAGACATCTGCAGTCAGTTGAGATCAACGCTACCTCAGAAGCATTACCAAACCAGCATCATCAAACCAGTGTCACCAGGTCGGCTTCCTCAGTGGCACTGGATTTTGGTGTTAACCCCTCCTTGCTGCTCTTATCACCGTCAGCCACCCTGTACTTCACCTGACAGCCTCAGCTTCTTCATCCTGCCCCGGGGATTGCCCATCCACCCTCCTCTCCCTCTTCCATCTCTTCTCCTGCGTCTCTGCACACTCCTTCAAAACCAGATAGGTTTTTTGAGGCTCACTGCTATATTCCCCAGCAGCTCCCTCATCAGAGCCCTAGGCATGCTGGCTACTCGCCATGTGGCAGGTTCTCCCCAGTTGCGTTTGCATGATATACTACAGGCCAATTCTCCACCTAAGACAGAACCAACGCTTTCTGCCATCTCTTCTAATCTCAAGGTTTCTTCCGTCAACAGAATCGACCGTGGGCCTCTGGCTGTGGCTTGGCAGCTGAGCTACCACCGCTTGCTTACATTTTTGTTGCATTACTAAAGAAGAAACTCTGCCATCAGCACAGAAACCTGCTAGAAAATAAAACCACATGGAAATCACCTGCAAGGTGTGCTATTTTAGGTGGGACTGCTAATGTAGGTCAAGTTTTATTTAAAAAAATCCTAGTGATATAATTTGGAATGGAAAATTTCTCCTCTGGGTTGCATCTGTGTTTATTAAGAAGCCTCTTATGAATTCTGAATTTTGATTCTATCCATCATTGTTTTTTACAGGAAAATCACATAAGCACACACAATTCTTTTTCCCTGATTTCAGCAAGCCAACTCTATGCTTGCTGCTCATACATTTTGAGTGATATTCATGAAAATGGAAATTATTCTTTCACACTTATAAAAAAAAAAACAAAGGAAAATTTGACAGTGAAAAAACACCCAAAGCATTCAAGAATCAGCTCAGGATCACTTCTTGATCCTGTTACAATTCTGGCCACCCAATTCATTAAGTATCATGCAGGCTCCTCTTAGCAAATCTTCCCAAAGCCCATTCTACCCTGGCAGCCGATCTTTGAAGAATTCAACAGTTTTCCATGCAGCTTTGGCATTTTCTCTCCCTCACAGTAGCAGTATTGGCCCCAGCTGGGAAACTGTGGTAGCACAACCGGACTGCAGGGATACAGCAGAATCCCTTTGAAACACCGAAATACTGACGTGACCTTGTTTTTTAACATACTGTAATGTTTTTCCTTTTTCTTGGTTAAACAATTGAGATTGTTATTGCTCGTGAGCAAAGTTTAATCACTATAATATTTTTATTTTGTAATTAAAAAATATGGAAGCCAATCCCAAACTGGGAGCACAATGGCTGCACTTCACAAAGGAGAGATCTAACAAGGGATAAAGTAATTTATTCACTCCTCCTTCATTCACCTAGAAATTAAAAACTTCACAAAAGATCATCAGCAAGATACTCAATTTGTAGACACTCAACAACCTTGGCGGTGTCCTTTGCAGAGCAGAACAGCTGTTTAGTTGATGGGCACCTTGTCCCAATAGGGAAAGCTACAGCCTTCTCCATGGTAAAAGTCGCAGTTTTCTGCTTCTCAAGCACTCTTGCTTTGTGCCTAGCTTGCAAGAGAAGCCTGTACAGAAATATTGCCGCCAACATCACAAAGATTGTTAACCTGGAAAAACTGCTCTGTTCTGGCACTTTTTGTCTTAAGTGTATTTAAATTCCAGCAAGCATTTACATTGCAAGCAACTTTTGTTGCTTTCAAAAATGAAAGGAAACAACAAAATGTGAGCTTTTGTGAGATTTTAAAGTGCTTAGATCCAGGTACCACCATTTGGCACTGACAGTGTAGCTCAGCCGTGCTGCAGCACCTCACTGCAGAGCCCCCCTTAAGAGCAACTACCCAACCACAGTATGGTAAAATAAACGAGGGAAACTCCTGTCACCATACCTTTGCACTGGCCTAAATACATTCACACGCTCACTTTCCGCAGCTCACCTCACTGTTTGCCTCTAACTGTAACATGTTCTTGATGAAGATTTCATGCGGGTCTCCCATTCCCCAGCAGAAAAAGAAAACAAGAGTGCAACCTCTTCCTCCAGCACACTGGGGAACTCACCAGCCTACAACCTTTATGTGGGGTCTCTGACATCTTTGTTCCTGCACTGCTTTCCCAGACTGGTGTTTACAAGTGCGTGTAGGGAAAGTAAAGTAGTGTCAGTCTCAAAAGATCAAAAAACCATGACTTTGAATAACTGGTTTGGGTCTCTGATTTCCAAATTCCCTTTATCTGCTGTGGTGTGTGCACAACACTTTGTACTGTTGGCAAAATAAGCAATGTTGAGAAGGGTTTTGAAGGGCTTCTCACATGCCGTCTCTAACCATCCCAAATGGGTAATCTTAGCTCGGTTTTCCTTTTAATCTTGCTGGAGAAGAAAGGCAGCTTGCATCTAGCAACATTTCTCAAAAAGCCATATGGCTCAGGATGCAAGCACAGCGAAGTAACTGGTTTTTTCCCTGCACCTAAATGAGACTTCACTAGGTACATCAGACACAAAGTTTGTCTACAACCCTGCTTCCAAATAAGACGTCATTTTAGGAATTACACTGCAAATTAGATTTATTTTTGGTATCTCAAATGACGCAACATCAGGCAGAAGATGACAGGAAAGACATGGACTTAAACTCAGTTTCAGAATCCCACTTCTAAGGTCTTCAGGAAGTTCGACTATTCAGTAGAAACCCGAGAGGTAAAAGAAACAGTTCTGCTATTGTTTATTACCTTGTGTGAAGTGATTCATACAGCAGTTTATTGCCTCAGTTGCACAGAGGAAAAAGCACCACGTTGCTTTGCAATTAAAAACAACGTGGAAGAGTGCCAAGGGTGAAGGGTGGAGAAAATCCTAATCTCCCTCAAGCAGAAGGAACGAAAAAGCAGGTCTATGGCCCAAAATCTCTTTCTACCTTTGCTTCTGCTGCTTTTGAGTTTATGGACAGTTGCGGCCGGCTTACTGGGAGTCCAAGCAATGGTAAGAAAACCAAAGTGGAATCTGTTAACTGCGCTTTCTAAAACAGAGGGACCATTAAACACTAGTTAATATGAGATCTTACTTAAGTCAATACACACCTTTCTCTCTTACATATTGCTATTTCACGTTAGGAAATACCCACTGACAACTTACCCATCCATCTGGCCTTAGCAGTGTGTTTCTCCGTCCTCCTACACACTATTCTCTACTGCTTATAGGAACACTGACACGCATTCGTGGTGAGAAGCCATGAGTACCACACATTCCTTTCGCAATCTTCTTTCTCTATGATGGTCTAAAACCAAAAGACCCTCCTGAGAGCGACTGGCTTGTCAGGGCGCCAGGACCACAGCCTATCGTCCAACAAGTTGTTGCACAGAGTCCCTTCCTTTCTACATCAGTTTGCATCATATGCTGTTGGTAATCTTGCATACTGCTGTCGTGATGACCGTTCACAGCAGCCGGCACAGTTCTGGGCTGTGACTAAGGTGCCCTTCCCAGGCTACTCCACACTGTACCAAGAATAAAAAACAGTGAGAGGGCTTTAAATCTGGTGCCCAGCATGTACAAGCTGTCTTCTTAAGCTTTAAGTTTAAGCCATACTAAAACCAACATGAACGGGTCTCATCAGCTGTTACAAACACAAATAATCCTTGTTCACTAAAGTCCACCTGGAGATACAGTGGTCATGCCCAGCAGTGGTCTCTGAAGCCCTCTGCAGATTTTCCTTCTTCTACAGTGGTACACAGAAAAATCAGAAACACTCTGTTTTAATAAAAATACATGCACTCTACTGAAATATATTTTTCACATTGATATAGAAACTCAGCAGGAAATAAAAAAATACTAAACAAACCTGAGAGCTTTTAAAAGCGTGACAGCTTTCAAGTCTGATTGTGTAGTTCTTTCTCAAGTCTAGAGGTGGGCCTCTCACAGGGTTGGTAAAAATTTCCACGCTTCAGTAACATACAGCTCTTGCTTCTCGAGCTGTCTTGGAAACCTTTGTAAACACCCAGCATCTTTGCACCTACAAAAGCTGTGCTTGGTGCAGGGCAAATCCACACCATCCTGCCCTCAGCTCTGGCACACTGAAGTCTGTAAGGAAGAAGGAGGATTTCCCAGCTATCTGTCATGTAAAAGGTTAATTTGTGGGTAGAAGGCAGGAGAGAAGAATTGGCTTTGGCCAGAGACAGATTTTTCTTCTTTTTAAGCAGAAGATGTCACAAGTTCAAAGTTCAGCCGAGATGGTGAGTTCGAATATATATGATAAATGTATCTCAGTTATCACAACCACACACTGGCCATACGATTCACACACAAACACATATTTTACTGTACAAAAGCATAACTAACACAGAAAGGCCATTCTGAAGCCTAAGATTAATTTACATAATGCACCTTTAAAGTCCCCTTTTTATGTGTTAATTCCCGTTAATAAAGAAAAAGATGTTGCAGGCACAGGTTCCAGCATGGTACACGCTGCAGTGCTCCCCCAACCAGACTGCAGCAGGACCCCCAATAAAGTAGCCATTTAGGAGCAGCATGGCTGCTTCTTTCTAACATGGAGAGAGAGCCTATGGATCATGCGTAACTCACTGGTCATGAAAACCAGGAGGAAAACAAACGGATTTTACGACAACCTCGCAGCAAAGCCAGTTGCAGAGCAGGGCTTTGGAAACCACCTCAAAGGATGCCCAAAGGTGCTCACCTCCCGCTGTACCCAGCTGCTCCTGAAATTCAGTGGCAGTCGGGCATCGCTGCAGAAACCTTGGCACCCTGTCCTCTGCTCTTACTACTTCTACATATGTTCTCTTCAAAAGGCGTTTTAAGACCAAAGGACTAGCCAAAAACCTGGGGGGACTTTTGATCATTCCCAGCATGGAAGGTCTTATGTAGCATTCCAGTTTCTGCAATAGCAGCAAACACAGCAGTGGCGTTGACATTGTATCTTTCTTATAACTAAAGAAATCTATGCTCAGAATTCAAATGAGAACTCTGTGATACCTCATAACTCGATATATTAAAGTGGCTAAAACTCTGGAAAAGTTTTAGAAGAAACTGGTGCTGCTGTTGATCAAGGTTATAACCTACACTTACCAGAAAATAATTTATGGACTACAAAAACTACTCTGTCCTCCATGTTTCTCAGTTATGCCCAACACACAGTCCACACGACAAGATTAACATAAAAACCAGGCAACATCAGAAAGCTATAAATTTTCACAATAAATCAGCCACTTCCCCTTCATTAGGCTTTGCACAGTTCATATTATTTCCTTTCTGGAGAAAATCATGACTAGTTACTGTCGGCTTTCAGAAACAAAACTATCAGCAACATTTCCACAGGGATCTTCTGAAATGGATTTCTAATAACGTACAGGTTAAAAGGTTTTCTTGTTCTCCCCTTTCTGCATGCAGCATTTAAACTTTATGGTCCCAGTGACACTATGAAAGGCACATGTGCTTAATAACAAAACTTGCAAAGAAGTATGTCTTAAAACATATAACTGCATGCTTAAATATAGAACAGACGGGAACTCGCGCAGCCACTTAATACAGAGGAACAGGTTCTATTTATTCCTCCATCAGCCAGCCTTAGCATAGGAATAACTGACGCGGCAGATAAAGGCTCTTATCCTGGGCTGGTTGTATGTAGCACTTCATCAGTACACTTAAAAACACTTTACTAAAGCAGGGATGTATTCTTATCCCTATTTTATAGGAAAGAAAAAAACTTCCCAAGGTTACAAAAGAAGGTCATAAACACATATCTGCAACCACCGCCTACACACCTTAATTCCCATGCTTTGCCCATTAAACCACACTCTAGGAGCTTCACATACTGAGTTTTTGTGGTTTTTTATTTAACTCACTTCTCAAAAACCCTACGAGCATTCACATTATTTTGTGTTCTAAGTTGGACTGAATGAGGCCAGTCTCTACTGTGTTCAAGTACATAACGCTAATGGCTCATCTCTCTATCTCCGGAAACGCAGAGAGTGGTAGCATTATTTTTGCTTAAATTTTGGAGCAAATATGGATGGCCCTGATGGACTTCATTTAAATACGAAGATCAAGAAATATTTCAAGTCTTGACAATACAAATGTAGGTGATGCTTATTAAAACTCAAGGTGGAAGGCACAAGAGACAGATTCCTGAATTAATTTGTTCACACAAGTTTAAATCCACCCTTCTCTCAGAGGAATAGCACAAAACACCATGGCAGGAGTTGCGGTGGCACATACAGCAATTCCGTCCCTGTGGCTAAGAGTTCCTACTGCTCCCTGTGAGGGAGGAGACACCCAGAAGATGTCATCCTATTTGGACCACAACTCCCCCCCGCCACCTTAATGCAGCACAAAACATGGCTTGCAAGTCACATCACCCTCCGTCACATTGCTTTTGGCCAGACCAGCTGCAGATGGCAGCCCCTCCTGACCTCCAAAGCCAACGGGAAGCCTCAGAGCAGCTCTGATCAGAAGACTCCAGCTGAAATGTTCTTTTTAGTGATTGTTTCCTTTGGCTTTCGCTGGCAGCCAGCCGCGTGCTTACCTTTGCTGCCTTTCCTGCTTCTTTAGCAAGGCATCATCCTTGCAGAACAAGCTCAGCCCAGGCACATGAAGGCTCCAGAGTTTTGCAGCTGCCTGTCTGCTTGGCGTTCCCTCCTCTGCCTCCGTTTGCTGTCTTGTTTTATATGGCAAAGACTAAAGAGTTCATTTTTAGAAAGTGCTTGAACAGGCTATTTGATATAAGCCTAATTTTTCAGAAGTGTCAAATACCTCAGCTCCTGTTGAGCACAAATGCGCCATCACTGCCGAGCATCGGAGAAGCGGGACTCTGCGCAGTCACGAAGTGGGAAGAGGGTCGGGCTGTCCCGCGGCACAGGGTGGCTGGCAGGCAACGCATGCCGCTTCTCCTGGGAAGCCTCACCATGTTTCTGGGAGGTAGGTAAAAACTAGTAATATCATTTTTGAGATGAGGCAACCCAGACTCATCAGTGCCCTTGCCAGAAACAACAGACGGAGTGAAAACGCTGGAATGTTCATAGAAGACTCCAAGGATAATTGCTCCCTTTATTTACAACCCTGTTTCACCACTCGGTCACTTAGGTTAGTCTCAAAACTCAACACAATTATCACCTGGAGGTCTGTATTTTCTATAGCTTTTATTCCGAAATACAGCAAAGAAACAAATTAAATGAACAAGCAATAGCTTTCATGGAGAAAGCAACTAAAAATGAATCGTGCTAGACATTTTTCACCCAGACTGTCTTGCCTGTTTTGGTTGTAACAACGTGGAAACAAAATACAACTGCATTCCGCACAAACTCACATCTTCGCATGCTAAAACTCACGCTGACACCACCGTGGCACTCCAAGGAAGCGGCTGAAACGTTAGCATTCACCAGGAATAATTCCAGGATAATAGAGCTACTGTTCCCACTTCCAGGCAAGAGAAGCGCCTGGCCCACGAGCACCTACGCCGAAAGCGGCTGCGCTGACAAAGGCAGATCCAGCACAAAGATTTTTAAGTGTGCTGCACTAGGAAATACTGGGGAAATAGGACACTCTGCACTCTCCAGAGATTGGTTTCTATTTTTATGGCTATTTTTTACAAGCCAAGGGACTACAGAAAGGTATTTAAGCTACCACACCCAAGCAGTAACTAAGGTTTACACGGTTTACCTAGGCCGGAGAGGATTGTCTCACAAATTTTTACCGCCTGTAAACAACTCTACAATTCTAAAAATACCTGAGTAACTGTCATGGCAGGCAACCAAACACTAATATTTTTTCCTGTACAAAATTGTTTCTGACGTACTCCACTTTGTCTGAGAGCTACAACACTTTTTCAAAAGCAGAATCGCTGTATGTTGACAAAATAGGAGAATGAAAGCGAACACCTTGTGCAATCGCCCTTGGACGATGGGGGACTGGGAGAGACGGAACAATCCTTCCCCACCACGCACAAGGAACCTCCAGCTGAACAGCAGTCTTTGGAGAAGGCTGGGAAAGAGCAGAAGATCAGAACCTGCTTGCATTAGAAAATCAGTTTGCAATCGTGATTACAAAGTTGCTGTACCGTAATAAATTTATGTCGTACATAATACGTTTTTTAAGTAGCTCATTACCAATTCATTAAAACATTAGGCCTTTTTTGAGACTGTTTGAGATTATTGTTTAAACTGCTATTTAAAAGTGAACTGGCTCACAGCATGGATAATTCATTCTCATGCCAATACAGATACACATATAGTATGTATGTATAGCTATAGTACAGGGAATTTTTAAAAAGTGATTTTTGCATGCAAAGTAAGTGTGTTTTTTCACATCTGGACCATGAACCAGATAAATTCATTTCCAAATAACAAACCGTAACTTACTGAAGCACTAAACAGTACTTCTAAATAAAAAAATAAATATTATTTTGACAGTTGGATACCTTACACAGCAATAAACAAACTGTATTAACAAAGACAAGAAGGCATGTCTCCATGTTGCAGGAGATGCAAGACTGTGTCACCTTTTTGAAAAGGTGGGATGGCTTTAGCGAGAGGTAACTACCTTAATAAAGCCTTTAGCCCTGTATGGAGATTTTCTCATTTGCTCAGGCTGAGAGATGTCTTGCTCTTTTTTCAAAGGATTAAGCAACAGAAGAGAAGCAGTGCTTCCTTGTCCAAGTTATTATTTTTAATAAGACAAATAAATACTAATTAGAACACAAACCAAGAGCAGTCCTGATGAAGTGGAAATGTTCTTCTCCCCCACCAATGAACAACTGGACCACAGAGACCAAACAACCACACAGGAGAAGGTCTCATTTAATTGACTGATACACTAGAAGAAGCCTTTGACAGAGAGTGGTCAGTTTGAACTCTGGGCTCAGTAACGAGCTCTCAAGTTCTCTCTTTGACAGAATGAACCACAACAGTGCTGCATGACTTCACATAGCTTCTTTTTATAATTACAAGCCTGTTCTTTACTATTTTTCCCCAGCTTAAATACCACTTTTTCAAAGCGATGCTAGGGGAAAAAAAAAAAAGAAATGAAACCGATTTTAATGAACTCATGCAAATATAAGCCTGGTGAAACGAAATCACAGACCTAAGCAGAATACTGCATTGAACACATTTGTATGTTTTATGCAAAGCTCATCTAAATTTCAGTAATTGGACCTAATTTGGCAATCTGCACAATCAGTTTGCAAACTTCAACCACTGAATTTTAAGTATGAGCTTGGAAAATCATTAACATTTGTATTTATCATGGTGGCCCCGATCCAGCACAGTAATAAAACCTGTGTTCAAGTGTTTTGAATGAGGTCTTAGTGTACACACAGCATTCAACAGACTGTATCAGGAGGTCTAATTACAGAGAAAAGTCATTGATATGTTCAGATCACACAATTTTAATCTCAAATCAATCTGAAATCTCAAACCAAATCTCAAATCTCTGAAGCTTAAGCCTGGGAGCCTTCTTCCACAAAGCCCACTGTCTTTATTCCTTGTCCATACCACGCTGACTGAAAAACGTTCCCCAGATCATAACCACTGCTCAATTGCTTTTCATCCCATCCTCTTCTCCAAGAGTTCCCATTGCCTGCTGTTTCCCTCCTCATGCAGATGTTTATCCAATTCCTTTTCTTTCTGTAGGCACCCGGTCTCCACTGAGCAGTGCAGGACCTGGCTGTGCTTTCCATGCTCCGGGAGCGCGGCGAGAGCACCACATCGGTTTATTAAAGGGCAGTTCTGCCATGCTCTACCCAGCATGAGTCTTGACTGCAATGAGGGTCATTTCTCACTTGCGTGTCATCTTTCTTTAACAAAAAATGCAATGGGTTTTGAACTTATAAAAATGTTCTTGCTCCAGGTATCTTAAACTACTTTGTAGGAAACAGAACTGTTTCCCATTCAACTCTAATCATTGCATTTTTTTTTCTGAAGGCATTTCCTTAAAGACAAGGCAAAGCACATTTTTCAAGGTGAAAACTGCCAGTCTGAGTTTGAATCAAAGTCTGAATCCATTTCGATGGGAAGCTTCACAGCATCCCAGCAACTTACTTGAATACAGGAGGGTAAGCAGCCTGCACTGGCATCGTGAACCCTCTCCGCACAACCAGAACACCTCCAGAGTTTAAATATGGTTGTGTGTCAGTAAAACAATTCTAAATCATAGGCACAGCCAAGACCTATTAAGGCAGAACTGCGCTAGATCACATGCAAGTTCAGTCTCTCTCCATGCATCCTTGGGAAACGTGTTAATTGCTCACAGCTCTAACACAGATTTTCAATACCTCTGCAAGACACAACAACGCACACACTAGCTGGGGGAGAAGGGGAAGATCGATTCTTTTCAGTGTACGATCTAGGGATATTCAGCACATTTCAGCATCATGGTTTTACCCCTTCTCAAGCCTCCTTCTACTACCCACCATTTTTTTCCCAATGGCTTGTTCACCACTGGATCCTGAGTACCCAACCATCACCGATGTGGCACGATGCAGCTTGCTCACACGCTCGGCCACAAAGCTTGAGTGCCCTCCGGACTCATCGTGGGGATTTCTGCACCAGGATAGGGTGGTGAGGACAGGCATAACTTTGCATAGCGATGAGCAAACGCTGCAGCCCAGCACCTCCAATCCCAAATACTGCATCCTCTTTCCGTATCTCCAATCAGTTCCTTAAACACTGAATCACAAATCGCTGCCACAAATTAGATTTCGTATTTTTGTAGCTTGTCTTAAGAACTGCAACTTGAAGCAATGCAATTTAGGCAAGAATTCAGGAGAAGTAATTCCCCAAATCACGACTTCTTTGAAAAGGATTCCTCTTGCTCCTGGGACTTCGACAGTGTAGCCAGTTACAGAAATCTGCTTCCTCTTTCACCATTATCATGGTATTTCTGTAGTCAAATTCTCTCAAGTTAATCGGAGAGTAGTAAAATCAGACCTTTGATTTTGCATCAGGAGAAAATTTCAAACTTACTCTGCTCCAACACGGAGTTTTATGAAAGCTGCTGCTTGGGTGGAGGGAAGTCTCTGGCAGAGAAAAGCTCAGGCCAGCTCCAGCTGTAAGCACACAGGCTGTGCCCAGCAGCATCCCACAGGCCCAAGTGTCTCTTTGTATGGAACAAACTAACCAGCTGAACCATACTGCATACGTTCAGGACACGCTGCTCTTTCGACCAGGAACTAGCAGGGCCTCACTAGAGGAGCAAGCGAGAAATTACCAGCTGCTCTGACAGCACCAAATCCAAGAGCAAATGTATCTTCTAAAAGAAGTCTTTCCCTGTGACTGCATGGCAAGTGAAGTTCCTGTATCTCGACGACTCAATTCGTCCCCAGCCTGTCAGCTTGTAGAGAAAGAGCTGTGGTGGTATTAAATCGGACTGAAATGGGAGGTGTCACCAGAACTGAAGTTTCAAAACACACCTGAGCAACACAGCTCTTTTTATTGCTGAAACAGAGAAATGAGAAGAACTAACAGGGTTTAAAGGAAAAAAGGAATTGAACAGTGGTTTTGCCCAGTTATCTTTTAGCAAGTCATGGCACAACACAGTTACATCACGGGAACTGAATTTCACCATCTGGCATAAGCTTATATCGACTACATTGTACTCCCTCCAGTACTCAGTGTAGGCTTGTGCTTATCAAGCTCCAAAGTTTGATCATTAAACCTGATCCAAAACGTTGAGAGACTATTCCTTTCAACAAGGCCTCCATCAGGTGTCTTTCTTTATTAACCACAGCTAACAAAATATTTTAATTCCGGGACTTCTGGGGGGGAAGGGGCAGAGTGGGGCTATGTGCCTTGTTTCATGTGTGGAGATGACAACTCAGATCTGCAGTGCCTGATTAATATTTTATGATAGCGATCCACTGGGTATGCGGTGTAATTCTCGTGGTTTGTTTTGCTCTATGTTTGCTGCATCTCCAATGTTATTTTCAACAGCTTCGTGGAACAACAACAACAAAAAGAGGTTTCATTCCCACAGGACAGCACTGGCTGACCTCTTTCATTGCTTCATGTAATTCAGAGGGAGCAGCCATCAAACAGGAGCGGAAAGTGCTTTTCAACTTTTAAAGGTAAAAAAATGGCATCACAGATTTACATATAGATAGCATTTCAGAGAAGAATGATGCTGATTTCTCCTGCCTTGCATTTATTTACCAAGCCCTCCTAACAGAGTGGTCAGAAGACAAGCCTGCAACACGGCACTGCTGAACACGTATCTCTGTGTCGTCACCAACAGTTCAACGCGCTAGCTTTAAAATGACATTATAACACAGTGCGATCAATAAAAAGAGATAATGAAAGCCAAGCGCATAACTTCAAGCACAGTTCTGCAACTGAGCTCCACCCTAGGACTTTGCAGAGGTTGCTGATCTAACTTTTTAGTGAAAAGAGGACAGTAACTTAAAATCTGATAGTCACTGAGGACAGGCATGGTGGGGTCTGTCCCACGTCCAGGCAACCGCGGCATCCCTGAGGCACCAAAGCAGCCCAGATACCATACCAACACTGGCACGCATCAGACCCGCTGCCTTCAGGGAATGCGATAGTAAAGATGGCTGTTCTGAATCACCAGCATCTTTACACATCTCAGAAAGCTTTCTGGTTTCATCGCCATGTATGGATGGGGTGGTTTGGGGTTTTTTTTCCCTGCTGCTATTCAAAGTCCTTTAATAGCGTATTACTCAAAAACTCCCATTCTCTCCCATGCTAGTAATGAACTCTGTCTTAAGGAGGTATGTGTCAGTGAAAGACTGGGATATTTCTAGATCTCCACTCTCTTTATGCAGCTTAATGCTAATGAAAGGAAACCATTTTTTGCACACAGTGAAAGGGAACAGATGGTGTCACAGTTCTGCTGTGGAATTTAAGCAGAGTGACAACCTATACAGCAGATCATCATCATGGGTGAAACTCTTTTTAGGCAGTAGCATGGAGGGTTATGTGGGTTTTATTTACTTATTTCTATCCAATATTTTGAAAAGCTTTTACTTTCCTTTTTACTATGAAACCTAAGAAAACGCTGTGATAATCTCACCATCTTACAAAACCTCAGAAGATGCGTGAAGACCAGTATTTTAAATAAACTCTGAAGCGACAGCTGAAAAACAGCACCTCATATGGCAAACTGTGCTTTTCCAATCATGTATGTATCCAGACACCGTCGCTGGCGAGCAAACCACTGAAGGCTTAAAAGGGACACAGTCAAGCTGAAGATCGCTCCTCTGTCTGAAATCTAGTCCCTAGTTCTAATTATGCCTGCAAGGCAGATGATAGGGAAGAAAGAAGTCTTTCTTCATTTTTAATGTTTTTTATATTTCACACTTTTGGTTGGCAATATTCTGTGTACAGTTCACCTCATTGTTTCCTTTCTAGGCTCACCTGCTTNTGTATTTCTGTAGTCAAATTCTCTCAAGTTAATCGGAGAGTAGTAAAATCAGACCTTTGATTTTGCATCAGGAGAAAATTTCAAACTTACTCTGCTCCAACACGGAGTTTTATGAAAGCTGCTGCTTGGGTGGAGGGAAGTCTCTGGCAGAGAAAAGCTCAGGCCAGCTCCAGCTGTAAGCACACAGGCTGTGCCCAGCAGCATCCCACAGGCCCAAGTGTCTCTTTGTATGGAACAAACTAACCAGCTGAACCATACTGCATACGTTCAGGACACGCTGCTCTTTCGACCAGGAACTAGCAGGGCCTCACTAGAGGAGCAAGCGAGAAATTACCAGCTGCTCTGACAGCACCAAATCCAAGAGCAAATGTATCTTCTAAAAGAAGTCTTTCCCTGTGACTGCATGGCAAGTGAAGTTCCTGTATCTCGACGACTCAATTCGTCCCCAGCCTGTCAGCTTGTAGAGAAAGAGCTGTGGTGGTATTAAATCGGACTGAAATGGGAGGTGTCACCAGAACTGAAGTTTCAAAACACACCTGAGCAACACAGCTCTTTTTATTGCTGAAACAGAGAAATGAGAAGAACTAACAGGGTTTAAAGGAAAAAAGGAATTGAACAGTGGTTTTGCCCAGTTATCTTTTAGCAAGTCATGGCACAACACAGTTACATCACGGGAACTGAATTTCACCATCTGGCATAAGCTTATATCGACTACATTGTACTCCCTCCAGTACTCAGTGTAGGCTTGTGCTTATCAAGCTCCAAAGTTTGATCATTAAACCTGATCCAAAACGTTGAGAGACTATTCCTTTCAACAAGGCCTCCATCAGGTGTCTTTCTTTATTAACCACAGCTAACAAAATATTTTAATTCCGGGACTTCTGGGGGGGAAGGGGCAGAGTGGGGCTATGTGCCTTGTTTCATGTGTGGAGATGACAACTCAGATCTGCAGTGCCTGATTAATATTTTATGATAGCGATCCACTGGGTATGCGGTGTAATTCTCGTGGTTTGTTTTGCTCTATGTTTGCTGCATCTCCAATGTTATTTTCAACAGCTTCGTGGAACAACAACAACAAAAAGAGGTTTCATTCCCACAGGACAGCACTGGCTGACCTCTTTCATTGCTTCATGTAATTCAGAGGGAGCAGCCATCAAACAGGAGCGGAAAGTGCTTTTCAACTTTTAAAGGTAAAAAAATGGCATCACAGATTTACATATAGATAGCATTTCAGAGAAGAATGATGCTGATTTCTCCTGCCTTGCATTTATTTACCAAGCCCTCCTAACAGAGTGGTCAGAAGACAAGCCTGCAACACGGCACTGCTGAACACGTATCTCTGTGTCGTCACCAACAGTTCAACGCGCTAGCTTTAAAATGACATTATAACACAGTGCGATCAATAAAAAGAGATAATGAAAGCCAAGCGCATAACTTCAAGCACAGTTCTGCAACTGAGCTCCACCCTAGGACTTTGCAGAGGTTGCTGATCTAACTTTTTAGTGAAAAGAGGACAGTAACTTAAAATCTGATAGTCACTGAGGACAGGCATGGTGGGGTCTGTCCCACGTCCAGGCAACCGCGGCATCCCTGAGGCACCAAAGCAGCCCAGATACCATACCAACACTGGCACGCATCAGACCCGCTGCCTTCAGGGAATGCGATAGTAAAGACGGCTGTTCTGAATCACCAGCATCTTTACACATCTCAGAAAGCTTTCTGGTTTCATCGCCATGTATGGATGGGGTGGTTTGGGGTTTTTTTTCCCTGCTGCTATTCAAAGTCCTTTAATAGCGTATTACTCAAAAACTCCCATTCTCTCCCATGCTAGTAATGAACTCTGTCTTAAGGAGGTATGTGTCAGTGAAAGACTGGGATATTTCTAGATCTCCACTCTCTTTATGCAGCTTAATGCTAATGAAAGGAAACCATTTTTTGCACACAGTGAAAGGGAACAGATGGTGTCACAGTTCTGCTGTGGAATTTAAGCAGAGTGACAACCTATACAGCAGATCATCATCATGGGTGAAACTCTTTTTAGGCAGTAGCATGGAGGGTTATGTGGGTTTTATTTACTTATTTCTATCCAATATTTTGAAAAGCTTTTACTTTCCTTTTTACTATGAAACCTAAGAAAACGCTGTGATAATCTCACCATCTTACAAAACCTCAGAAGATGCGTGAAGACCAGTATTTTAAATAAACTCTGAAGCGACAGCTGAAAAACAGCACCTCATATGGCAAACTGTGCTTTTCCAATCATGTATGTATCCAGACACCGTCGCTGGCGAGCAAACCATTGAAGGCTTAAAAGGGACACAGTCAAGCTGAAGATCGCTCCTCTGTCTGAAATCTAGTCCCTAGTTCTAATTATGCCTGCAAGGCAGATGATAGGGAAGAAAGAAGTCTTTCTTCATTTTTAATGTTTTTTATATTTCACACTTTTGGTTGGCAATATTCTGTGTACAGTTCACCTCATTGTTTCCTTTCTAGGCTCACCTGCTTTCACCCCGGAGAAAAATGAAGGTAAAAAAAAAGCAGATTAAAATCACAGTTGGAAATGTAGCCAGAAATAAGGAAAAGGGACTTTCTATCCCATAGATTTGTTGCTGCTGTTGTTTACTAAATTGTTAGTTGAATTCTCCTGACCCTACTGACAACTGAGTCAGACAAACACTTTCAAGTACCGATGCTACTAGAGGCATCTGAATCCCCACAAAGCATCTCCCTCTGGTGAGACGGTCCATAGGCAACTTGAAGTTTCACAACTTTACTGTTCTCATTCCATTAGATTTATCTTCTTTCTGCTTATTGGAACTGCCTGTATGAGTACTTTACAGTGCATACCACTAAAAGCAACAGATTACATGCTCATCCACTCCATCATTCACACCAACAATAGCCAATCTCTGCTCAGCCCATATCCCACAAGAAAAGGGATTAATCAGGCGGCGGCATCTTGGGAGAACAACAAAGCTCAGGCTGCTGGGTTAGGGTTCGGATCTCTCCAGGAAAGGTCCACTCCACCCTCTATGAAACTGCAGAAAACACTTGCTTGATGACAACCCCAGTTTTGCGCAGGGATGGATGATTTGTGCCCAGTTGCAAACCTTATTATGGTCTTTACAGTGAGGGGAAGTCAGGTCGTAGACACATCTATAAACTCAAAGAGCCCTATGGGCACATTGCTATTTGCGACGTGCTCAATTCTGACTGTGGGGGACAACGGCAATCAGCCTGTAAGATGCTGAGAGGCTGAATTAATGTATATTTTGGTATGAATTCACACAGATGAGGGGCTTGAGATCCAGGGAAAGCAGAGCAATACAAGCACCACTGCATCAAATGCTCTGGTCTCCAGTGGGTGGGCGTGCTCAAAGTATTAAGCTCCCCAGGGTCTATGAAACAGTAAACTCTAAAACTGAAGTCTAATATTAAAGAGAAGCTCCACTCTTCAATGCAGGCAAAAAGCACCTTAAAATTCCCCCATTTAGCCAGTATATCTGTCTATGTGTACATGTTGCAATAAATGAACCCTTTCTCATCAAGGCACTTCTTTCCAAAAGGGGATGCCAGGGCTGTTTCAGAGACCTAGGATCTCCACTAACACAGACCCCAGGAACCACTCATTCCACAAGAGCAATCCATCCTTGAGCCCAAACCCAGCAATACTTACAGGAACGATTTCACACAGATAGGTTTGGGATGGGAGCACTTAAGTGTGGAAAAACGGCAAAATATTCACAGTGAGAGAATTCTGAGCTCACTCGCAAGAGTTCACAAGACGTACCCTGCCGATTAACACGTCTTGCAGGGAGCGACAACACACCACCTTCCAACGCCTCCTTTGAGTGTGTGAAAGTGAAACACCCAGGTTTTAAGGCATTTACAGGGCACTTCTTAAACGTGTCAGGTAAAATCACTACTGTGCTCCAAAGCACCTAGGCTCTTGTTGCAGAAACTCAACAGCTATTACACAGAAGTGTGAAGTGAGTAAGCAGAAAGAGAAGAGAATGTCAGTAAATACGGTTAATCTCTGCAGGTAATACCCTTTCCGTTAAATTGTGCAGCATTTTCCAGTCTGCAGATTCTCAATCCCATTTAACATCTCTCTCACACTGCAAGCAGACACATCTGAGCTCCCACTCTTCCCTCCCCCAAATTCTGCAAGGCTGTTTTTGCAGGCAGCAGCCAGTTAAACTAAAGGCTGCTGGTACTACCCCGGGAAGCTGTAGGGGGGTGGGTGAGCTGCACAAAAGATCTCAACACAAAAGGCCATCCTTTTCATCCTTTTTCTTCTTCATTTTCTCCAGCTGAGCCATAGCTTGATTCAACCAACACTTAAAAAATCGATGCAAATGTGGGAGGGGGGTAGGGACTGCAGGGGGGGGGTATTAGAGGCAACAACTATTTTAATACAAACAATCAAATTTGGTTGGTAAGGGGACGAGGGAGCCTTCAGCTCTCATCTTCTCCCTGCTTCAAAACGAACCCGTTAGCTCACTTCCCCAGCCTCACAAAAATCCACACAGCATGCTACAGTATTTTCCGATTATTTTTTCTCCAGGAGAAGATCTAAAGGGCTTGACACCGAGAAGACAGCGAACATCTTTGCATTCCCAGCAAGACCCGCACAGTGTACATAATCACATGAAAAACATGGCTGGCTGGTGCATCGACAGATGCAAACGAGAAATACCAGACTTAGCCTTATTTAGATCACAGCAAAATTAAATGGGGAGGAGAGGGGGAGGAAGGGAAATAATTGTGGCTGTGGAACATGGCTGCACAATTTTCAAAGCCTCACGACTGCCAGCTTGCAGGGAGCAGGGCGAATGTGTGTCTGCTCTAAAGGGAGCTGTTCCTGCCACCCCTGCAGCAGAGCCCGTTCCCTCAGCTATCCATCCAGCGGGCAGGCACGCCGGCCAGCAAGCACGAAAGGCGGGGAAGAACTGAAACAGTTTACCTGATCAATGTAACTTCACAGGAGCCGGAGGTAGGGATTCCAGAAGAAACGCAGCAAAGAAGAAAAATCTGCCTGGATCCTTCTGGCAGTCCACAGTCTCATCTACATGCTTCTGAGCAAGCCCTTACCAGCAGCTGCTTCTTTTATCAAGCCCACAGGCACAGCAAATTAGTCCGGTTAGACAGTTCAGTCAATGTGGGGCTATTCACAGCGTGGCTGTTGTGCGAGCCCGGTTTCTCCTGTCCCCGTCCCCGGGTAGGCACCCGCCCACCTCCACATGGCCCTGGATAAACACGGTGCGCTCAGCACCCACGGAGCAAACCACATGATCCTGACAATCAACAGCGTGGGCAAATGCCGACCGGACCTCTCGCTTCGCCCGAGCACGGCACCGAGATCTGGATAAAAAGGCAAAGCCTAAGAATGGGTTTACTTTAAAGGGAAAAGCCTTCTTTTTCTCTCCCCCCTCCCCTTTCCTTTTTTATTTCCACCACCACCACCAAGGAGAGGGGAAAAAAAACTAAACAAATGCAAAGATCTGAAGTTGGGTAATATCATCCAAATCAACTTGGTTCTGAAAATGAAGTGTCGTTCAGACTTCTAATAAGCACAAAGCACCAGACAGAGACCCTGGATGAAGCCCGATGCGGTCCGGGAGAGAGATGCTGACCACAGCCAGTGCATCTTCGGTCTTTGCAAACCCATGGATTTTCAATTTTGTTGTTTTAAAAAAGAAAATGTGACGAGCTCTTTTTTTCTCCTCCTTTCCTCACCACAAACCATCTTAAAAAAAATGCATATAGGAATAAACACACACACTCTGAAATAAAGCTCTAATGATGTGGCAGACAGCACACACTGTCTGCCATCCTTGGGAGTGGTGGATACAGCACACAAGAGGCATTTGCCTCTTTAATACACTCGTGAGTGGGACACACAGGGTCAAACGCAAAGCAAAAACATTTATAAAAGCCATTCGATTTTTCTGTCATTACACAAAGGAGAAAAGGACTAAGCCCTTCTCTCTCTTCCCTCTGCTCCCCAATGTCTCCTTAGAATGAACAGTGCTCTTTTTCCTTCCCTCCAACATAGAAATCAAATATGTATATGGAGGGGTGCTATAAATACACACACACATATATATCCTATAAACACAGTTTCTCTTGGTTGTCTAAACTCTCCCTTCACAAAGTAGCACAGTTAATTGGAAGAGTTCTCCAAACCATCTGGCTGATTGGTGACGGCTGACTACTTCACGTCGGCATTTGCACTTAACTAGGAGTTAGTGTAAGCTATCCACATAAACCAATGGTAAACACTGATAAGGTATTTGATGCTTAAAAAAAGCAGGTTTATCCAAAAATGGGTTAATAGGAACACGTCGTGGCATAACATCACCCAGTTGTGCAGTTGGCTTAAAATCCTGGCTCCAGGAGCCATCACACACAAACCACACAAAAATAAAACTCCATAAAACCTTCTTCCTTTTCTAAAACGGGAGAGGAGCTCAGTGTTTTTATGGCTCCGAAGAAAAGTTTGAACTTACTCCCGAAATTCCTCAGAGGCTTAAGAAAAGAGAGAAGAGAATAAAAGGTAGAAGAGAGGAAAAATGAATAATAAAGAAACAAACCTCATGCTTCCTATGCTATTCCAGCTTCATAACGGTGTGAGGCTGGCAATACCCGAAAGCAAATGAAGCTTTAAGCAGGACCATTGTCCAAATGTGGGCAGCAAGAAACATCGCAACAAAGGTAAGGCTGAAGTGTAGAAAGCTCTTGGAACTGGCTATAAATTCATTTCAAAGCTGGGGGAAGAAAGGAAACACAAAAACATGAACCGGAGGGGCAGGGAGGGAGCAGGGCCTTTGGCAATCCTGACAGGCAAAGCTGCTCCTGCGCCCGCCGGCAATTTCCAGTGTCAGCAATAAGCTGTTATCTTTCATTTGCTCCTGTCTGAGTGGGGAAGGTTTGGTACTACCCCTTTGCTCATCTCTGCTCACTCATTACCTCTCTTGCCTGAAAGGTGAGAGGAAGCAGGAGGCAGGGTTGAGGTCACTTCAGGATTGCATTACAGAGTATTTAATAAGCTCGGCACATTGCTGTCCCTCATCCCATATGGGAAGTATGCGAGCCGCGATGCAGCGTAAGGGCAGTCTATACTGCCATCAAACCCGCAGCTGCTGCTAACGTAAACGCGCAAGCAGCCGGGGCAGCACACTGTGAGCGGCACACGGCCTGCGTAGGGTCAAGCAGATCCACCTGAGAGCCGTGGGGCACAGCTTTAGCACTTCCCTTCTGTTTTGTTCGGCAAGTATGAGCACAATCGACATGACTGCGGGAGAGGTGAAGGACGCTGCACCCCCAGTGCCTCTCCTGATGATCAGATCACAGTTGGCACCTTGCAGGAGTGAGAACTCTCATCTTCCCCCACCTCTTCTGCAAGATCCACTCCTCAACATCTGAGAGGGACTCCGGGTGCCCAGAGCACAGGGACAAAGCTGGTGAAAACTCAAGCAGGAACAAAAGATTATGCGCAATGCAGAGATACGCAGGCCAGGTGTGACACCTGCAATGCAAAGTACGGTTAGCCAAACACCTATTTTTCAGGCTTAGTTTCAGGCTTGATAAAAGGCCAAACCCTTCTCCCACTTTAGTCAATAGGAGTTTGTTATTGTGCTGGATGGCAGCAGGATGTGGGACACTAGCGAAAGAAAGGGTCCAGTTTATCACCTTGAATAGGTGAAAATGAAAGTCCACTCTTTACTGTCCCATTTTATTCCTAAAAGATGCCTTAGAGCATTGCTAGGTTTTGACTTAGCACTCCTTTAAAATAATTTGAAGCAGGATAAAGTGATTTGTAAGTCATTTTTATCCTGTTAAGGGAATGCAAACTAGTTCTCCAAAAATCCCTTGAGATCTTTCTCTCCAGGGATGTCAGAAGCCCCGATGCTCAGCATCCCCGAAGCACCCCCTGCAGTGCCACCTCGGTACTGGTAACACAGAATGCTTCTGCATCCACAGTATCCTGCCGAAACACCAATGCTCACCATGCAGTCCTGGAGTTGGCCAAGACTCTGTGGATAGGAACAAAGGAAGAAGAAAAACACAGAAGCAAGCTTAAAGCAGCCTGAAAACGTGACTTCGGAGAAAAACAGTTGGAGCCCGTATCCACAAGAGTCTGTGTTGCAGGAGGGAAAAAAACACCTTGCCCTTCGACGCTGGCTGGCAGCACCACGGGTGGGTTCCCGACTTCTCTCAGACTCTGATTTGACACTTACTTCACTATATTTAAATATTTCAGGCAGGACAGGAGAGGAAGAAAGAAGGTAAAAGCCTGATCAATGTGGTACCAACAAACGTTTCAGAGAGAGGAAGATCTCAGTTCATTGCTTTATCTGTAAGCTCGTCCTTCACATCCATACTCTTGCTAAATAACGAATACGTGTGTTTGTCCTTGGAGAGCAAATCATGCTTTTTTCAGGATACTAAACACAGGTACACGAACGAGGCACAAATCTGGAAAGCAATATTCACTGTCATCTGGAAACTGTAATCAACCATGTACATTGTTATGCACTGTTTTTTGCTTCATATTAATTGATTTTAGGAACAGATCATTTAACGTGCACTGTATAAACCAAGCCTAAAATTTCAATGAGTTCCTCTGGTACTAAGCCCAGGCAGATAAGATTGCAGAACTATTATCAGCTTAAAAAAAAAATCCAAACAAAACCACAACCCACAATGTTTTGATATTCCTTCCTGCTTTTACATAGAATATCTGGAAGCATGTATTCTAGTGACTTCCTCTGAATAGCAATATTTTTACTGATACATAGAAGTATACTGAATATAGATCTTGCAAGTGTCTAGTTTTGAAAAAGTCCAATATGACACTTTTACTTGGACTTCTGGTACATTTCTACATTTCAATGTGAATTTTTGTGTTTGTTTTGCAAGAGCACAAGCATGAAGATTCTTAAGGCGTTAGAAAATTAAAACTTCTCATTTTTAAACTCCTCCACGCATTTGTATAATAAAAATAATCTTTAAAAGATAACCCCTATACCGTAAAGTATCAGTTATGCACATTTCAGTTGATATATATAGTAAATGACACTTCTAATAATTACAAAACAGCAAGAAGACAACCTTCCTACTGAATAAAACCTTCTATTAAAGGAAACAGTGCTTGCTGTACTGAATCGCAGAAGTGTTTCACCCAAGTGGTCAGTGACTAATATTTTACCACTATAAAACCCACAAGCAAATTAGGGGATGCTCTATTTACCTGTACCTGAAAATCCCTTTCTCACCCTTACGAGACACACAGCCCCCTGAAGAGTAAGAGCATTCCCCTACAGCATCACACAGTGTTTAGTTTTGATGCTTATAGATTTAAGTAGAATCAATGATGCTAAAAGGATCTTTTACAGTTTCACCACGGTGTTCATTGCTGTATCCCAGCCTTGCTCAGACTGCAGAGATGCTCTGCGAAGTATCATTTCAGGTTTCCTTCCTTGCCAGAGCGTCTCTTTTCCTCGCATTAGGAATGAGGAAAAAAAGGTCTGATCAGTTTTCCAGTGCTTAACAGATTCTGGCACAACCTGGCCTCCGCTATAAACAAACAGCCTCAGCACACGAAGCCCCTGAAGACTGATTAAAAGCAAGCCTGATTTCATCTGCACTGGTTGTGTGCAGCCATTAATATTGTTAACACACAACCTTTTGTTCTGTGTAGCTGGAGGGCAGCTCACGTTGCACTCGGCTGATGGACCTCTGAAGGTGTGTTTGCTGCCAGTGACATGTATGATTATGTAAATGGCGCTTAACGCTTCTTTAACATCAGGAAAACTGACACCAGTAATATAGAAATTGATACTCAGATGTAAAGCGACGCCATTAAGTTCAGGGGTGGAAGTGGCCTTGGCTGTCAATGCAGCCACGCAGATTTATACAAGTGTGAGGAAAGAAAGCACCTGGGCTGAGATGGCCACAGGTGATGGACCATAAACAACTGGGTTTCTCTTCAAAAGAGCCAAGTCCTCAGCAGGGCGATGCTGGTTTTGGACAGAAAAAGATGTAAACACTGGAAATGTTCAGGAGAGCATGACAGCAAAGGGGCACTGAGCCAAGAGACCCTTCCCTGGAATCCTCGCAACCCCAGAGGGACTCCAACAAATGCCTGTGCTGGGAGGGAGGTTTGGACTTTCCCGTGCCTTACGTCATTTTCCTAGCATTGATTCAGTGTTGTAGGATTGGAAAATTACGGCTGGCTTTATGGTCTGGCAGGACACAGGTACGTCCAAACCATCCACGCTAACAACCTAGCGCCTGGCTTCTCCCCGCCAAGGGAGCTGTGCGGATTTCCCACAGCTGTAACGCTGGCCCTTGCTATCTCTCTACTGGTCTGAGAAAAGGATAATTTTAAATCAAAATTAGGTGATGCAAACTCCAGGGGAAACTCGACAGACAAAATGATCAGGATAAATTTTAATGTTTCAGTATTGCAGGAAAATTGTAAGTCTGACATTTTTAGAAAGACACGAGCTGACAAATGACAATAAAGCTGTCCTCACTCCTCCCCCATCTTCGTGTCTTTTTAAAAAATAAACAAACAGAAGAATAAACCAAGCATTTTAGAAAGTGACAGACACAACTCACTTCATTACGCACTAGAAGCTCCTCCACCCATGGACCCACGGGAAGGCTGCCTTCCTCACGACAGCTCTCCCTGATACTAGCTGTTAACGTGAGCCGGGCTCAAACATTCAGTCGATTCACATCAAAGGATCCACTTGATGCAATTTATTCAATTTTCAACTATTTCATTTTAATGACCACTGCAAAGTTGCGCTGTAGGAAGCTAGATTTTGCGCTGTAGGAGGCTAGACTTAAACCTAAACTAGTGCAATTCAGACCACGGCTTCCAGTTTGCCAAGGTGAGCAGTCCATTCAGACTAGCTCTAAAATCTCAATTTTAGATAGCTTGAAGCTTCTCAGAAGTAGAGGACACTTGACAGTAATCTACTCATCTGCACAGAGCTCAGTCAACAACAACAATAATAATAATAAAGCAGCTTGTAATCTGGTGATCCAGTTGCAGCATACTCTGCCCATTTGGACCTATGCGATCACAAGGACTGCGACCGTAGCTCACTCCTGCAAGGTGAGCGCCAACTCTCTCTCCATAAACACTGCGGCCTCGCAAGCTGTGCTGCTGAAAGCCGCGTGGGTTTCCCCAGTCAGAGAGAATGTCTCCTTCTCAGCAGGATTTTGAGACACGTCACACGAGTGAGGACGCTTCCCTGAGCGCAGATGAATCAGGGAGCTAGGTTGCTTTCCCAGATCCCTCAATGCCCTCCTCTTCAGCTCCGTGTTTCCAACTGATGCCTACAACTTCACACCTTGCTCACGAGGTCCCCATAAAGGCAATGGTTTCCAGTGCAGGTTTTGCATTGCCTTGGTACAATGCAACCGGAGTTTTTACATGTCACTGCCAATGACCAAGCTTTGCAAAGCTGAGAAGTACGTGTCAAATGACACGCACGCCATGAGCCACGTCCCATCACCAGTTCAGAGGCAGGATGTGTCCTACTGCTCTCTTATGCCACAGAGCCAGCCTGAACCTGCCCGTGGGCCCCGGCAGATCTGACAGCATCGGCAGGCAGCCCCCTGCTAACTGCCTTCTCCTTGCTGGGCATTCGGATTACCCCCAGCATCCATGCCCACCCAACCCAGCTGGCCATCGTACACTGCAATTCAGCGCGCTTCAACCGCTCAGGAGCTGCAAGCAGCTCAGAAGGCACAGGCTGACCACCCACTCCATGTTACTGCAGACTGACTGATGATCTACCTGAAAGAGGTTCTTTTAATTCTGTTTTAAAATAATATTCTGTGATGGAAGCTATTCTTATTAATTGAAACACAGGAGAGATCAGGCTGAGGATTAGAAACCACATCTCTAATTTTTATTAGTTAGGAACATGCAGTACACGTTTATTCTTTCTTTTACTGTTTCAACCTAAAGGTAGCTTTCCTTGTTTCTGCTACCAAATATCACGAACTAAATAACTCATTCTTTTTGTTTACAGTTTAGTGAAATAGCAAGTAATAGCAAGCCCTTAAATAGAGCACCGCCTCTTTGGAATTCAATACGCTTTATACAAGAACCAAACAACATTCCTACTTACTAACAAAGGACAAACACAGAGGGACACAGAGGAAGGGAGGCTATTTTCCTAAAAATCAAGCAGCCAAGCCAGGGCAGTGCTGAGATTTGGACCTGTGGCTCCTGAATGCTCAGTGTGCTGTTAGCCAGGACCACGTCTCGGCCAGGAAGCCTCGACCGTGCTATCCAGGCCAGTGAGCTCAAGAGCCAAGGAGAATGCACGAGCGAGATGCGGACGGGAGGCATGCACGCATGGCCCACTGCTTATAATGCAGGTTGAATCCGCCTCAGATCTCCCCCTGCACCTAGAAATTCTCTGCCTGAATACAAATGCATCCCAGCTTCACGGCAGCAAACTGCAACGATTAATACCACAGACCAGCCCATTACAGGCCTCCCATGAAACAGCACCCAAGGGCAGCAATGGATTGATTTTGAATTTTACTTAAAAGTTAACCAAATAGCTGTGTACTTTTCAAGGAAATAATCTCCCCATTAGACACTAAAAAATAAAACCCACCAAACAAACAACAAACTACAGTACTGTGTATCAGCAGCTATGCCCAATACGGTTATTAGATGTAAGAGGAAGAGAAGGCTGGTAGCAGCTACGCGTGTCCAGTCAGATTAGATCAGCAGCAAATGTCCCAATAAAGGCAGGGGACAATACCGTCAGCCATTTGTAAAGTGGAACACGTGGTCGGTTCAAATAAATGCAAAGTTTCAAGAGATACAAAAGAGGACTTTTTCTGGCACCAAAGCCAGACTGTTTCCATCATCGCGTTTTCAAAACGAAAGCCTGTCTGTGCCTTTGTCTCTCCTCTGGTGCTGTTACAGCTCTGCAGCCGTTGCATGTAACAGTAGAGGAACCGAGCACAGAGCAGTAACAGCCAGCACGAGGACTTGTTTTATAGCCAAGCTACAGACCAGGTCCGCTTTCTGGAAGATGCTGTACTAACAAAGAATAGAGACTGATTCCTGCTCCAAGGCACCTATGGTTAAGTAATAACAATCCTTCACCCATGACCCATTCTGATACACTGTTGTCAGTCATTCGAGTCAGGGAAACGTGTATTTGACGCATGCGATAACTCACCCAAGCGTGGTGAATTACAAGGCAAGGTTTGTCTCACTGAGAATGGACCAGCAGAGTGCCAAGGGCTTCTCAGCAGAGAGAAAAGAGCTCATGCTTCTGCAACAGGGGCAAAATAAACCTCCTGCCACTTTTCCAATGTGATTCAGTTACGCCAGATCTATGCCCATTGTACAGAATTTTGTGTTAAATTTAAAAACAGTTACACAGCATTTACATTTAAAAACAAAACTCTAACAAGTCTTAACTAACAGCCTGAATATCAGGGATCCAGCAACGAACCCAGAGAAATTCACCCAATGTTTTAAATCCTAATGCTGTGGTCTTTTAATGCACGATAACTGGGAAGTAAAATATATATCAAAGCATGAAACTGGTACGCCTTGCACCTGAACTGAGAAAAAGCAACACAGCAATACAGTCACAGACACCCCCCCCCGCCAAACACAGGAAAATAGTATCAAGCATTTTAAGTGTTATCAGTGCAAATAAAGGTAAATTATTTATCTCAGCATGATTTTTAAGCTGACTCAACATCCTTCTATAACTATGTGCCTGCTTAAAATTGAAATATCTTCATGCTTGAGAGGAAAGCCAGATGAAACACAGCATGAGTACCTCCATGTGTGATGACTCTGGTGGGGCAGCTCTGTCCCTGGCCTGCTGGGGATCGCACATCACCTTTCCGTGCCTCAGTTCCCTTTTCAGACAACCACCACCTTATGGACTTCGTTTGGTATTGAGCTCATTTGGAAAACTGCAATCTACTAGTGGAAAACACCAACCCAGTTTATTATTCATTTTTTCTTTCTTCCTCCAGATATCCCCTTGCTAATTACAAGGCAAAGAGAGCTGTTTTCACACCTGTAAAGGCAGCTATCTCACAGTGCTTGTCTTATCAGAGCAAAGATGAAACCGCACACAACCAACCCACAGGAGAGAACCTGCAAGGAGGATAGGTCAGAAGAGGCTTGCCCCATTCCCATCCCTGCGGCCACCCCAAGGGACAGGCAGCCCAACCTGCCATCAACGCCACAACTACTCCTACCATTTTCGGAGACCTCGGGGGTGTTGGTACCCAGCTATTCGTACATGAACTCTCATTTTCACAGGCTTCACTGACAATCTCAGACTTAGTTAACTGCATCTTTCTGAAATATGGAAATGTGTGGGAAGAGGCAGTGAGAACTTTTTAAAATTGCAGTACTTTGATCCTAATTAACAGAGTTGACTGAAAGCAAAATATGTAGATCTAATTTTCACAATATTTTTCTACCATCCCCAGACAGAGCCTTTTTCCTGGCACTGTTTAAAATTAATGAAGTAAATATGTTTGCATATTTATCTTTTCATTACATGGAAACAACAAGGAAAACAGATTGAACTGATAGCAGAATTCTTCCACTCCAAAGCAGTCTGGATGTGGTTTTTGTTTCAGCTCATACAATGCAACTGAAATCAAACAAGCAATGCAAGTTCACTGGCCATGTAAGTAATCAGTTTTATCCAACAGAGCTACGACAAAATAAGTGCTGTAGGAATTTACTTCATTTTATTTTTGTCTCTATGGAGAGATACTGAAATGGTTGTCAAGGAAGACAACATCCTTGAAGTCTAAAAAACAAATCATTTGCCAGTTGCCCCACACCAGCAACAACAAAATATATGGCAAGTCAAATGCTACCATATGGCTAATAGACTTACGCAGTGGAAAAATGAAAAAGAACATGCAGATACGGGTTCATTAGAACTCTTGTATTAATTCCCAAAGAGATCCTTGCATTTTTTGGAACCAGTAGCCCAGAATCTGCAAACAGAAATGCCTGAGAGGTCAGTGGTCCCTACACCACGTTGCAAACCGCGGTCTGGTCAGGATTTTACATGTGTGGCGTGAAAGGAGCAGAGGAAACAACGTGCAGGACTGAGCTGCAGCTTCAGTAAACTCCATGCAAAGAAGATAGCCAGCTTGCACAAGTCCTGCTCAAAGCTGCAGGCAGGCCCCGGGTGCAGTCAGGTCCCAGAGCCAGGGGAGTGGGATGTAAGTCATTAATATGTGTCAGATAAAGCAAGAGCAGGAGCTTGGTCTTGCAAGGGTGACAAGCGGAGGCGGAGGGTAAGGGACCTTGAGTTTCAAAACTGCCAGCTTGCCCCTGAGTCTGACCGAGCTCAACACCCCCCTGGCCAGGAAGATAATCATTCCCATGGAACAGCACGTGGAGGGTGGACATCCCATCAACTCCCTTCAATTTAAATGTACCCCATGAAACACACATTACATTGCTGGCTAAGCATCCTCTGAACTGCGAGACAGGGTGAGAGAAGATTTCATCTGGCATCAGAACTTGTCCCTTCTTACCCAGTTTCACCTTAATTATCATGGATACAACAATTCAGTAGAAAACAGATTTTTTTTCCCAATGGTCATAAAGGCTAAGTAAATGTGATTGGTTTTGCTCCACTCAATGATTCCTAGTTATGCTTTGATTATTGTATTGATTGCCATTACAAATGCTGAGTACCCACGACTGAAGCAATAATTAAAAAGGCAAGTCATACTTGGCAGTTGTTCCTCTGTTATCACAAAATTGTAGGTCTTGGACTAGACCATTCACAGCATCGATTACACATGTACATACATAAAACTCGATGGAAACTCAAGAATTCAGAAAATACAGTAGAAAAAATAAAGAGAAAATAACCATTGTCCCCTCTCCATCACCACATCCTAGAGAATTAACTGGCATGCAGCTATAGCTTTCAGTCTACCTGGAAGAAAAGAACAGAGGACACTTTCAACCCCGATGATGGCATTTGAACCATGAAATTTTGCTCTGTTTTCAAGTCTGTGATGCTCTAGAAGAGATCTTGTTTTTGTGAAACTTCACTTGCTGTACAGCTTTCATTACAGCTTTGGCACTTAGAGATAAACCTACAACTACACCGCTTCTTACTTGCCTCCTAAATGGAACCATGCAGACGTCAGCTGCACCACCATGCACAGAAAAAAAAACCAAAACCCAAACCTTTCCATGCTTCTCAGTTTGTTTCTGGTCCACCAGTTAGGAAGTTTTGGCTTTCTTGACAATGTAGTTTTATTTTCTTTTTCAGAATATGAATGAGCAAGATCATTTAAGCGACACTGTGGTAAATAGCACAGTAACTACAAAATCCTGTGTTAATTTTTTGCCACAAAAGTCTAGGAAATGGAGATGGATCTCAAAAGTAAATGTTGTCTGTGCATAACAGCGTTTGCTCTTTGAACTTCACTGAGATGACACAGCATTACTACACAAAAGCGTGCGCGTTTTCTTATATTTTGCAACAATTGTCAAGCAAGTGAAAGCTTTATTTGATTTTCATTCGCATGTGAAGACAAGATTTAAAACTCTAGTGGAACAGACAGCGTGAGAAGGGTTTTAAATTGTAATGCTATCACTTTAACATCTTTAAGGCACTTTCTAGAAGATAAACTCATCTGCCTATAATGACTAAATGACACAGTAATGGAGAAGAGCTAAGGATTTTCTTATGGTACGAAAAGAAAATACTTCACCCAGAGAAAGAAAAGCAGAGCTCTATGCACTTCCTTGACACACTTCCAAGAATCTTTCAAAATAATGGAAATAATGGAAAAATAAATACCTACACTGTATTTATACATACACACACTCAGGCTGAACCAGGACTGAGGTAGGTCTAGATTTCTGACAGTAACTATCGCTTCAGAGAGGCAAGGTGAAAAATAAAAATTAAAACATTCAGCAGAGTACTTGATGCAGGAACAGAATTCCAGGAAGGAACTGGCAGGTGATGGTCTTAGGATTGGTAAGAGCTGTTGGCCAATGCCAGCACTCCATCAACTGCCAAAAATATTTAAGTAATATAGCATAAGTATCACATATATGATGCATAGAAAAAGCTGTCTCAGCCGAAAGCTCTCAGGGAGTAACACGGAAAAAAAATCCATTGATTTCACTAATCCTCTGTGAAGCACCCCTGGCTCTATACAATCTAGTTAGTTAGCCTATATGTTTTTTTCTCTCCTATGTATCCATAAAGTATTGAAGAAATTCGTTCCACTCTTTCGCAAACACAAATGGCATAACTCTAAACAAAAGATTTTGTGGCTGCATAACCACAGCGATCTGCATGTTTCCCTGGCTGTTGAATTTGTGAAACTATTGTCATTGGAAAAATTTTTCATCCTAGTCCTGTGTGGTACAACAAACACAGAATAAAATGTACTTCAAGGCATGACCTGCAACTGGAAGCTAATCAAAAAAGCAATGGATATACTCCAACAAAGCTAAATGAAATAGAGTGGCTCTGTCAGTCGGCATGTGAACCAAAAGATTATACTTGACATCTGGCGGTAGGTTAAAATGTGCTCGGTGAACTACAACTCCCAAAGTACTTCCCTGAATATTGACACCAGGTAAGTCAGAAAGTAACAACAGCCGGGCCATTCGGAGGACACAGAAGACAAAGAAAATGCGTTCTTTTAGGTGAGACAGGATAGCAATCCCAATATGGACTGTGTAAAATTTTCTTTGTCCTTCAATTAGATTCTTCATTTGTTTGCATTATTCCGTTCAAATTCACTGCAATAGCTGGTCACTTAGTCAATACCTTCCAAAAGCAGAACTCGGTTTTGCACACGCACTAATGCTAAACAAATGTCTTCATTACAAAATACCAGGTGCAATCCTTGCTTCCCAACTGAGTGCTAGAACGTAAATATGTTCATTTAATGAGAATGCAGGACCAGGAGTTTACTAAAAGCACAGACGACATCAAATGCAGAAACATACATTATGATTTTGGTCTTGTTGTCAATATTTCTGTGTGCAAATAAGTAGGAGAATTCATGCCTTCCATTATTACTGCTTCAAAATTGTCACAATCCTGTTTTTCAGTTTGAAAATAATCATATATATTTTCCACAGAAGATTCACTTGTATTTTTTATTACATGAAGGGCAATTCCTTTGACGTTGTCATGTCAGGTCACGTTTACCAACGCTTTCAGACACAACAGCACTATCTTAAAGCAAACAAAAACTGAGACAAAAAACTACCCAGACATCTCGCAAAACATCTGCCGCTTTGGGGATCAAAGATACGCTCTGGAATTCCTGACTGTCATAGGAGGCCGGTCACTACTGCTGTTCCCCTGCACTGAGAACGGGATTGCTGTCTCTGACCTGGGACACTGACCATGCTACAATGACAACACGCTCTTTCTGGCTTTTGCATTTTTCACTGTGGACATTTCAGAAGTTCCTGCCAAGACAAAGCTGGGACACAGCCGCTTGGTGTTAACTCACAGCGAGCTGTACTACAGCCACTAGTTGTCACACTGGTATTGTTACTTATACATTTAACTAAAAAAAAAGGTTACAAAATCTACGTATTTTTCATTCCTGGCTCTGAGGCAGTATCTTGGTTAGGAGATAAGAAATCCTTGTAGGTCTCTGGGTTTTATGGCGGAGAGGGAGGAAAAGAATAGTGGTGCTTTTTTTCTGAATTTCTTAAAAATGATCTGATGCTATCAAATGTTACCGGCACCTCGACATTTGTGGGTGGCCACATTTTATAAAACAAAGCAGATGTATTGAATAAATGATGGGAATGGACAACAAGATGAATTTATCCCAGTAGGACAGCTGATAAAACCTGCAAATAGTAGGGTTTGGTAATGGAAAGCATTTGCTCTTAAAAGACTCCAAGGACAGGCAGCAAGCTTCTCCCTGGATTCATTGTAAATTGGGATTTTCAGATCCAGTGGATGTTGGCCGCTCTGTTAGAGAATCAGCCCAAGGAATACAGCTCAAAATTATAACTCTCGGCTTAAAGTTAAATAATAAAACTAAATAAAAAAGTTAAATAAATAAAAAAGTTACTAAAAACTGAATTAACTGCCACTGCAAGGGCATAAATTGCAGCAAGTGCAGCTGCAATACAGAAAGTTCTCTAATTTGACCATTCAGGAGGTCACGGATACTGGGAAAATGCCACTTCTACATTTTTCTTGAAGAAACACAAGGTCAAAATTAACAGTTAAGATGCAGTGAAGAGCATTCGTCAATTCATGCCACTCCTCTCTTGTGCTTGCCTGCTCTCCAAACCTGATTCTGAAAAGACCTTGTTCCATGCAAATACAATCCATTATATCAGCACAATTAAACTTAACGGTATCATAAAGTCAGTGAGCATCTGGAAGTATTGATAAGGTTTCAGTTTATGGACACTTTGGTGGCAGAATTGCTGTTTTCTTTTACATAACGATGCTGCTATTATTGATTTGGGGAGGTTGGGCTTGGGGGCTTTTTCCCCTGCTTTCCCTTTAACAGTTTGCTGTACCTTCATTCAAACATCTATGTGAGATCAGTGGTACTGAATTTCTCCCAGTTTTAATCTTGAAATATGGTGTATATATATATAAAGAAGCTTTCTCATCAGTTCAACAGCTTGTCTTATCCTGATGCATTGGAATAAAGAGGCAGCTCACTTTGGCCATATGTTTCAGTTGTTCCTCTCACTCCCCCGCCGTCTTTCCACACATACCGTGACCGTGGACAACCTCTCCTTAAGTGGGCAAACAAATGGTTTAACTCAGATTTGCACAGTGTTTGCTGACTTGTGTGGGATCCAGGATCCAACTCAGCTTTATCATTTCAGGCAAACATATTTGTGACAGACACCGTGGTAATTAGAGCAGCTCAATTTTATTAGATTGATGACAGATTAAAGGCCTGGATCAAAACTAGCAGAAATTGGTGCTGCCACCCTGAAATCCATGGCGTTATGCTGATCTATGCCAGCTGCGAGTGTGGCCCCAAGTCTTTTACGTTGTTTTGTACCCCCTTACATAAAGAGATTTTTAAAATTAAATGTTTTCAAGCCCACGTATGTGGTCCATAATCTATTGCCCAGTGTATGGCTCAATGACATTCTTGCATTCAGTTTCCACTTCATATTGTCTGCCCCACGGAATGGTTTAAATTCATCAAGAAGAGCATAACTGAATTTCAACTGAAGAGGTGCCTTTTCATTCCTATACAATGTGGGGGGAGGAGGGATGGGGGGAAGTAACATCTTTTGGGACCTCTGTAGGTGTCAACGGCTCTGGACTGTCTGCCCCTCCTATTCACCTGGAACTGTTCAGTATGTGTCTCCTTTATATCTTGCATCCCAACCGCGTGAGCTGCCTACAGTTTGAACTGGTGTCAATTCCTATTACGGAAAAACCCCAGAACCGACAGGCTCAGATCCAAGATCCATTAGCACAAGCCATGTTTAAGTGGCATCCCTATATAGGCACCAAATTCTCAAGGGCCAAAAGCCTAGACACAAGGATCCCTAAAACAACACCATCTCAGGAAACAAACAGCATGCTTAATGCCGTGGAAGATCCTTAATTAAAAGAGATCCTAATCTAAAACATTGTTCTATACTAGGTCTTGTGTTCCCTCACTTAGTCTTTATTAGAGGTTTTTCAACAGGTAACAGTTACTCACGTACAAAACCTCACTCCTTCTATAGTTGACAGTCCGATTCCCACCGTGTGTCAGAGCATCCAGCGACCGCCCGGGTCTGTCCCCACACAAGCAGGTGACCTGGATGGGCAGGGATGAGTGCAAAGCAGGTCTGTTACGTTGAGTGGCTCCATGCCTGTTATTATAACCGTGGGCATTAGCAAATCTCATCAAGCACCCATCTGACCTCATACCAGGGGTGAGCTGCATTTGTTTTGATCAGGGAAAGAAGAGAGGATAAAAATCCATTAAAATGAACTAACTATGAGAGGCAATTGAGACTTTCCGGTTTATTTGAAGTAGACATTATATCACAGAACATTTCAAGAGCTTTCTGATGCTTGGTCTATTTTTAAAGACTTTGCGTTAGTCATAGATGAACCTCAAAACATTCAGTGGCTTGATATGAATAAATAAGCTTATCCAAGACTGTGACCTGACATAAAAAAAGGCTGCAGTGATTTACGCCAGCTGAGGAGGTTAAACTAGGAGACAAGCCTGTTTTGTGATGCATGAGGATTTTTTTTTCTGTTACGGCTCAAGTTCAGAACAAACCAGAAGAAATCATCTTTTTCACAAGAAAATACTACTATTATAATCTAGTCTGATCTCTCAAGACAAGCAAAGAATGTTTCAACCTAGTAATTCCTCCATCTTCAACAACACAGTACCTTTTAAGATGATGTTTAAAGCGCTTGGATGTCTCCAAGGCTGGAAGAATCCAACTTATTCCTTCAGAAGTTCCTCAGGACCTACCTTGTATGTAGCAAAGCAACAAAACAAAACCAAGGTATTTAATCTGTTCAAAAGACAGGCAAGAGGCTTCCTCCTTTGCTCTTTTAAATCTCTGGCTAGTGTTACGCAAACTCCTTATTTACAAGGCTGAGGTATTTCCAGAGCGAAGGGAGTGCTGTCCTGAGGCGTCAGTGCTGTCAGCTACCAGGATCAGAGCAGCAGTTCTTTGTACAAATAACTACACGCACACATTAAAGAAATCTTTCCCATCAGATTAGGAACACAAAAAAGAAACAAATTAAAACGCAACTGATGAGCATGCATTATAAATCAACTGATTTGATTATCCCCCAAGTCAGAGGATGCTCAGCGGGAAATTTGGTAGCAAGTGGCTTGAAGCAAACACTGGCGAGTGGCCACTACACAGCAGCACTAGAGCTGAAGAGCCTCCTCCTCCTCCTCCCTCCGAAAGCATCATCTACAGCCCCACTAAAGCAACAAAGTCCTGATCCAATGCTCACCTGAAATCAACGGGACCAGGTCACATGCAAGTGCCCTGTCTCTGTCAGACCCACAGAACGTAACTGTTGTCTCCAAAACTCCAACAACACCTATCAGAAGTGAATTAAGATGATTTATAGTTGGAAAACTCATACCTGGAATGCATCATGGCTGTAAAGGCAACAGTTTCCCCTGAGTTCTCCACACAAAGCCGTTTGTAAGCACACCAAAAAAATACTGAGTGCTAAAATTGCAGTTTCGTTCATTCCAAAACAAGTTTCCACAAGCTCTCCATAGCTATTCCATTTTCCAATATCTCTTGCCCAATAAAAGACAGGTTTTAAGCAACAAGAAGACACCTGTNGTCCTGATCCAACGCTCACCTGAAATCAATGGGACCAGGTCACATGCAAGTGCCCTGTCTCTGTCAGACCCACAGAACGTAACTGTTGTCTCCAAAACTCCAACAACACCTATCAGAAGTGAATTAAGATGATTTATAGTTGGAAAACTCATACCTGGAATGCATCATGGCTGTAAAGGCAACAGTTTCCCCTGAGTTCTCCACACAAAGCCGTTTGTAAGCACACCAAAAAAATACTGAGTGCTAAAATTGCAGTTTCGTTCATTCCAAAACAAGTTTCCACAAGCTCTCCATAGCTATTCCATTTTCCAATATCTCTTGCCCAATAAAAGACAGGTTTTAAGCAACAAGAAGACACCTGTCTGCATTAAAAATTAACTACCTGTAAAATTACTCTTTTTTTAAATCAAGTATTTTTTTGGCAGAAGCAAGACTTTTCTTTTGGCCACAGTTCTGTAACTTGCAAATGTTTTAACTGATTGGGGTCATATTTAGTTGAGCATTTTCATCTAGGCTTACAAATAAATAACACGAATTTCACAGGAACTTCTAAACAGTTCCACAGCAAAAGAATTCTGAGAAGTTTGGCAACTAGTAAGCCTACCAAGTAACTTTTTCTAAAAAAAAAAAATTATTATGTATTATAAAAACAACAGCTTTATGATCATTTAAATCATTATCATGTGAGCTGACCATATGAGTACTAGCTGAGCTGTATATTGCAGTGCATTAGTTTTTTCCAGCTGGGTGATGGATAGCGTTGTTTGCTGTTTGATCTAGCCACATCTGATATCACAAAGGAAAAAATAAATGGTGAGCATGAACGACTTGGCCCAATATATGGGAAAGCAGACTTTTCCCCTGAAATGCTTTGCTTTTATTGATTTTGATACTGAAAAAAATTTACTTCCACAGCTTTTTCTGCCCATGATTTGGATGATCCCATCGTGGTGACAACGCCACAAGTTTATCCTTCTCATTTTCCAAACATCTGCACACACATAGGCTTTAACTGGAAATTAAAGTCTGTGTATTGATAACATCCCGTGATGTTTTGTGTAAGAATCTCACCTTGCAGTTTGGAAGTTGCTACAAAAAATTACATCTTCGTTAGTTTTCATTATGTTTTTTGAGATTTTCAATGAATTAGTCAAATTCCTCAAGCTTTCCAGCATTCTGGTGATCAGCAAATCCATGTGCTCGGCAAGGCGGAGTGCACACGGGCAGACAAATGTGGCATTATTTTTTGTCTTCTTTTTAACTTCAACATTATGGTCTTGACCAAATGCAGTATCATTTTTGCTTCTCATGTTCCACATAAACCATAAGACTATCTAGTATGGTATGTTATTTAGGAAACCTAATTTAGGTGATGATTAGCTACTGAATCTATTGTAAAAACATACAAAGCACATAGGCATGATTTAAATGTGAAGTCCCATTTTGGTATTAATCCACTCAGCTTCCATTTGACAATACAATATCCAGAGACACAAATTAGCCTTTATCTATAATTATATACATGAATTTACAAAAAAAAAAAAAAGTATTTTGAAAGGTATTTTCTGGGAAAACAATCTTGAGACAAAACAATGAGGCATTTGTAACAGCCTCTGCCTTGTTCAAAGCAGGTAAAAGCGGTATTTTGAGTTCCCAGGCAAACTGCATTCAGCACAGCCGCTTCAATATTTGCAGGCTGCTTTTTTTCGAGAGCTCTCTCACTTCTTTCATCTCAGGAAAAAGACAAGCATTTGAACTTAATGGCCATGAAAATGATGTGTCCAGAAGCGTATACATGGCGAAGAACTTGACGTTACGTCGCCTAAGCATCTCTGAGTCCCAAAGACAGACAAGTGGCGCTCGCAGGCATCGCTGGCTTGGCTTTATTTTGTTTTTGACCAGTCCTCCTTTTGTTTCAGTTTGCTGTTCTTTTTTCATTTTTATACTTTTCCAGTAGCGCAGAAAGCTTCTACGCAGCCTCAACACAGGCCTGGTTTTGGTATGAGAATATACAGGTGAACTGTGCTTTGTAATTTCAGAAATGATGAAAGTCGGGTTTCCAAAGTTCCATCTATAACTCAGTATTTTGCCAAGTGAATCTATTTTTTCCCTTCCTTGTAAAGGCAGCACTGTAAAGGCTGCACTTCAATAATTACATAGTGCTTTTCATCCACCAATCCCAAAGAGCTTTAAGTTGAGGGTAATGACCCAGTCCTTTTTTTACAGTGGGAGAAAATGAGGCAGAGAGGGATGAACTCTCACTATCATTTCTATTTTGAGGGGACATGAGAAACTCTAATGCAACTAGGGCCCTACAGTACCATGTCTTCTACACAATGCCGAATAACTGAGGTTTTTGCCCCAAAGAGCAGTTGATAAGGGTGCAGCTCCACAGCAGCAAGTCCAAGCCCCAGGCCCTCTCCCACCTCCTGGCCGTTCACTCTTGCTCCCTTCCTTGCAGCAGCTGGGCCGTTCCAGCAAAAAAAGCAGGTAGCTGCTGCTGCAGCCAGTTTTGTAGCAGCTGTGAGAGCCCTGTGCGGGAGAGGGGGAAGAGCCCAGCCCTGCTCACGCAGCCGGCTCATGGCACTCTGCGCACCCACTGCGGGCACCTGCAGGGCACCTCCATTGCGGTCAGACCCAGGTTTTGTGGGCTGGCCTGCCACCCTGCGCCTGTTCCCATTGCCCAGGACACAGCTGCCTTGCCAGTCATCACAGCCTGATGCACTGAAAACTCAAACAGTCTACTAGAGAATGGGCTGATGGGAGCTGGGCAAAAACCTGCCTTAAGCACAGTGCTGCCTTTCTTCTTCACCCCTCCAGTCTTTTGAGGAAGATAACAGATCAGCAATTAAAGCAACCAAGCAGTGCCTGTGCAATAGGCACCATCTATACATAACTTGCCATGGTCATTGTTACCGTGGGCCAGCTGCAGAATGCCAAAAAAGTTAAGACTGATAAATTCACTATCAGGTGGCATTTAAGCTGCTGACAGCCTATTAAGCCCACTGTGCTGTAGAATGCCGGCACTTAATTACTGAGATGGTATCGGACCTCCCAGTCAGCGTAGTGTGGTACATATTGGCTTGTAAGCAGAGCCCAACAAACCTTTTTTAATAAAACTTCAAGCTAGAGAAGCTTTGAATACAGGAGCTGTTTCAGTCCTATTGCTGCACAGAGTTTGGGCAGTCTGCAGGCTGTGTCAAAGGAGCAGCCACACCAGCTCCTACAGCGTTTTTCCAGAAAACGGGGTTATTCCTTGCTGTGGCTTCATGTAACATCTTGAAATTTATCCTTTTTTTCCTCTTTTTCTTGAAACACAGGTGACGCAAACAAAATAGCTTTTCAGAGGGCAAAAACAATTCTCAGGGTTGAGATAAACTGTGGAAGGATACGCAAAAAGATCAATCACTGCACCCAGCCACAACACTCTCCTATTAACACAGCTTGTGGTATCTTAGGATGGGTCACTTTCTCAGTCCCCCTTTTTTGGGGAGGTAGCTAAGCCTGCAGCATGCAGAGATGAAGGCGCCCAGTGACAAAGACAGGAAGCTCCCAGAGAATACACAGCTAGGAGATAGCCATCAGCCTACACCGACACCTGTGGGGCTATCGCAAAGCTGTGGTCCAGACCACCAGCTCCCGCTGCACGCTGCCAACTCTCACCACCACAAGTCAATGCATAAAGATGGGATTGGGCAAACTTGACTGGTACAAATCACAGAACCAGAACTGGCAGTCTCTGAGCACCTCTGTTTCTTATTGCCTAGATGCACCCGAATAAAACCAAACATAGTCAAGAGGGAAAAGACATAGGGAGAAAAAACAGGTTTTAATCCAATCACACTTTCTATTTCAGTGAGAAGGACAGACCAGAGGTTCTTGAAGTACACTGAAGCGCAACTGTAGGAAGAGACTTAAGTACCAAGAGGATGGTCAGCAATATAAAATGACTACAAAAATTAACAGTGTCAGGCTCATTTGAATGTGTATTTGTAAAATGCACTTAAAATAAGGGAAAGCTATAAAAAAATAATGTAATTAGATATGAGGTCAGTTAAAACATCAAAGGATTTTAAGATTTCTTCCACTCCACCCAAGGCTATCCAAGGAATATAGTTTCAAAGCCCAAGGAACAAGTGCAATTGTTTGTTCAGGTGCTGGTCACATCCCCATTATTTCTGTGGCTATAAGAGTATCGCAAACTCAAGCAGCACCAGCAAGGGCAGCTGCCTACCACCATACGGTGAATAGAAACATGTGTTTGCTTTTAAAACTCTTCCCAGGTTACAGACAGATGATCAAAAGAAATCAAGGTACCACTGACCACGCAACAGCATCAGAGCTCCCCAGCAGAGTATGAACTTTTAAATAGTAAAGTTTAAGATTTAAAACTAGCTCATTTCATTTTGCATTTGCTCAGGGCAAGGAGCACAGCTAGCTACAGCAGCTCAGCTGATGAGCAGAAGCTCATTAAGCCACGCCAGCCCAAGCAATTGTGTTGTGCAAAGACACCCTTATTTTATGCCACCGTTTGCTTTGGGTAAACTCACTCTGTATCAGAAGTGTTGTTGCTTGGAACAGCAGAGAAGTTAGAAGAGCGAATATGATAAGCTCTATGGATGTGGAGATAAACTGAGTAAATTTGATACACTGGTAAAAGGAGAAAAGGGATCAGAGAACAGTTACCATAAAACCTCATTATGAAAGCACCCATGAGAGCCATCGGTTTGCGCTATTACTATATAAAGACTTTTTGTTATAATGGGGATAGCTGAAATAGTGCTTAGTGCAGTGGGACACGGTTTAACTTCACAAAGAATGTTACAATAGGCAACTATTTAATAAGGCTGCTAGAGGATCAGGTCAGCAGGTAATTCACCAGGAGTGAGCCACTTTTAAATATTTTACTAAAAGAACACACTGAGATAATAACATCTCATTTACCAGCTTGCCCTTCAAGATGATATAACCCTAGTATCTTCTTTACAGTGAAGCAGACCTTTTATTAAAGAAAGGTCCTTCAATTTAAAGATCTCCTCATGGTGATAGCGTGCCATTTTGCAGCTAGAGATGCAGAGTTCTGTGTATAAAAGCAACATTTGGGCAGCATTAAAATCTCCTCTTGCTTAAAAATTTAAGCTTTGTGTGTCAGATGCAGTCAGCAGCAACACTTGAAAAGCCTGTTTCACACACTCCGTTACAAGCTTCTGCTTTCAGTCACTCCCACTTCAAAGTTTCCAAAACTTTAAGTACTGTGGATGAAATCTCCCATAGTTGTTCTCTGCCTCTCCTTAACAGCTTGCTCTTGGTTTTCGGAGGAAGGCAGGACTCTGAAAATTATGGGTGTTCACTTGCTCCCCTCTGCCTTTTTAAAAAGCCTACAGTATTACACAGAAAAAAAAAAAAAAAGCCTGCTAAAATACAGTCTCCCAAATTAAATACTTCTGAGCTACCGAAGGCCACAGCCCAGGTTGCTTGAACAGTTTTTGTTTCTCTTTGTGCATGCAAATATTTCTCATGAATTCTTCCATCCTGGTGTAGGACATTATCATTTCACACATAAAACTTGTTTCTCACTCCACTTGGTGTGCAGCAGAGAATAACAAACGAGGCAGAGGGTTACCAGAAGGAGAAAGCAAGTTTGAGCAAGAGGAAAGCTCTTATGTTACAGGGCTCTATTTGACAAAGCTTGCCCAGATAACGGCAAATATAACACACAAAATGGTCCAATTACAGCACTCCCAATTCTGAGATTTCCTGACTTTGAAACCCCAAATTCTCCTCAGAGCCACGTCTATTCAGGTGTGACCAAGAGGCAGAGCCTGAGCTAGGGAAATGCCTCGTAGATGGTGCCCAAGAAGGAATGCCCCAAAACACAAGCCTACCAATACAAGGCTGCATTTTCCAAAAAGATTTCTGTTGGTGTAAAAAGCTTCCTAATGAAGCTAATGCTAACTCTTCCATTTCCCCTTACATAATTTGGAAATGCAAATCGATCACGCTTAGCTTGGTAAGTCTTTCCTAGGACTCTCCTGAATCCAACAATATAGTTTTAATCATGTCACAGTACATTTCTTTATTTTAGTCAGGCTGGCGACGCTCCACAGGCTAGTTTCTCTCCACCTCTTTTGCAGGGATTCTGTTTACCCAAACACAGAAGCAGAAATTCAGCAACACAACGTACTGAACAGACGCCTTCATCTGCGGAGAAGAAACAGGTTTTGATTCACCATGCGATGAACTCGCTGATACTGGAGCACAGTGCAGCTCAAAATCAAGCTGCGCTGTCTTGGAGAAGCACAAGAAAGATGAATAGAGGTCACTAATATTTAGTCACCAAGATCTTTATAAAAGTCAGAATACTTCGACTGCAATGACCCAAAAAGGCCACTGAACTAATAAAACAATAGAATACATGAAATATGAGAACGAGAAAAATGGAGAAAAATTGAAAAGGATCCATTCAATCAAATGAAGATTACAGGAGCTGATAAGGGGAATTAAATGCTCTGTGTTGTACCCTAATAACCCAAAGAAAATCTTTAACTTCAAATAATGAGAACTACAGGGCTCAACCTTCATGTCCCCCAAGTCACGTGAGACTAAAGATAAGTTCTCTCTAATGGGTAAGCAGCTGCTTAACAGAGTGATGATAAAACTGGCTCAAGTACTGAAATCCCAGCCTCACTCTAGCTTTCCAGACCCTTTGCAGTTTCCCAGTGGTTTGGCACTGTGAGAATACTTTCTGGGGCATTCATCTCCTTCACAAAAACATCGTCTCATCAGCAGGTAATGTGCGACATCCTTGCTGGCAGTCCCAGGAGTGAAGAGAAGGATTTAATGAGCCCAGAATCTGAATCACTTCCTGATTAGGACTCAAAATGAGTTGACTTCATTTTCACCAGGAAAAAAAAAAAAAATTAAAGCCTTTGTGTAGAAAAGGCAAAGAACAGTTTTAGCTCATGCATCTGAATGTAGTAAACCCTTGATTTCCCTTAAGAGCTTAGGATGACAGATTATCACGTTAACATATTGCCTTGTCAACACCAGGACGCTAGCACTTGTCAACCAAGCTACATCCAAAACACACCTTTAAGCGGCCATCGCTGTAGCACTGTGCAAGCAGCTTGCACTGCTACAGCCCATTCCCAGGCTCTGCTAAAGAGGAGGACTTGGGTTCCTCAGCCCAAGTCTGAGGGGATGTCTCAAGCCTCAGGCTCTTTTTGTGGGCCATGTAAGAAAGAGAGGAAGAGAAGACTTTTTTTCCCCCCGGTCACTTCCCCAGCTTTATCAAGGGCTTGCATTCTGGTGCCGAGCTGTTAGCTCACCATCAAAGAAATGACACACCACTGCAGGACTGACACAGTGTGCATTTCCAATAGCACCTTCTACATGACTATTATTCGGCCTGCTCCCCATTCGTTTAAGTTAACGTAAAAAATCAACACCAGAGCATTCTCAATGATAGCAATAAACGTAACAAAGGCTTCTGATAAAACCTGTAGCCAGAGAGAGTGCAAACAGGGGAAAATAGAGGAGCAATTTTACTTTTTTCCCCATAAATCACGATTTTAGTAACGGCACTCTTTCAGGACTTTTATTTTTTTGTGTGCCTGATTCTCANCCAGAGCGTTCTCAATGATAGCAATAAACGTAACAAAGGCTTCTGATAAAACCTGTAGCCAGAGAGAGTGCAAACAGGGGAAAATAGAGGAGCAATTTTACTTTTTTCCCCATAAATCACGATTTTAGTAACGGCACTCTTTCAGGACTTTTATTTTTTTGTGTGCCTGATTCTCATCTTATCTTCAAATACATTAAGGTGTTGTAACCTAACCCCAAAAAATTAAAATTTCCAATCTACAATGGATCAAGAGTTTCCTCAGGCAAATGAAGAAGGTGGCAACACCGCAGATTCCAGGTGGGACACCACCTGTGTTTGGGCAGGGAAAGCAGCAAGCTACTTTTCAATAGAGTAAGTGACATCCACAGCCATATTCCACTTGCTGCCAGGACTATGTTATTCATCTAGCAATTTTTTACCTGTTTCAATACTGAAAACGCTCAGAAAATACGTAAGAAAGTCATTCGGGCACAGCTCACTTAGGCCTGACTTTGCACGACTTTGTTGGGAATTTTGCTTCGTTTGCCTCAAACTTCTGGGTCGACTATCTTTCTTCTTGGATTTCATTTTTGTAATGAATCTTTTGAAAGCCTATTTAAAATAAAAAAAAAAACGCTCTTCCAAGGAAAGATAGGGGTGTTTACGACATTTTACATCAACTAAATATTATGCAATTTTTAACAAAAAATTTTACTTAAGGTACCATGGACTCTCCAGTTCATGACATTTTGATGTTAGCAGTAAAATGCAAGTGTGAGCATTTATATTACACACACATGCCAAATACATACAGCCCATGCAACCATGTCAATATCGGGCATATTGATATTAACATATTTTATGCAAGTGTGCTAATCTTGCTCTAAGGAGACACAATGTCTGTCCCATGGGTGAAATCAGTGGGGGTGAGCGTAATCAACCCAAGGTTAAACTATCGCTCTTCCTCACATAAGCTTTTCTAATAAATCTGAAACATGGTCAAGTAGTAATTTTGAGGTGATAACAACCGTCCCAAAGGAAAAGTTTTTTCCACCAGAAAGGGACAGGTTTTGCCACAGCACATCTCCCACAAAGGTCCAGCTTGAGAAAAACAGAAAACCCCCCAAAAACAACAATAAAAAAACACCCCCAAACCACTGTTCCTCCCTCCTTTTCACTGTGCAAGGAAAAACTAGGAAAATACAATAACTTTATTTTAGGGGAACAATATTAACTACAGCCATCACTACCAGCTTCATCTCTAATTACTGAGAAGATGTGATCGGAATTCTGTCAAATCTATGTGAATCCAGAAACTTGCTTTAAACATGCCTCTTCTTCCAGATTTGTCTGCAGCCGAAATTCCTGAGGACATCCTGCACAGAGTCAGAGCCAGTGCACGCCTTCAGATAGAGCACAACAGAACAAGGATATTTTTCCTACTTGCTGTTTCCAGCAGACAAAACTCAACTCTCAGACTTAAGGAGAAAAACGAAGAGTAAGACATTTGATCTCTTATCTTCCAATAGTCAGCTGAAATCCTACTGGATATCCTTGGGGGAGGGAGGGAGGGGAATAAAAATCTTACTCATGTATGCAGAACAGCAACAACAGCTCAGGATTAGCTGCAGACAGAAAGACCATATAGGATTAACACAGTGAACCAGTCATCATGCTTACCAGAATATTCAAGGGCAAAACATTCACAGGATTTCAGGACAAGATTTAGCAGAATTTGACTGAAAACAGCATCACATTTTGAATAAGCTTTATTGACTACCACAGAACCCAGCGCCTCTTGACCAAAACGCCTTAACGTGTATTAATTTCAGAAGCATTTCTTGTGTAACCATTTAAAGACTCAGTGCACTGGAAGGGATGGAAAGCTGTCAGAAAGGTGTCTATACACACAAGCTTGAAAGTGCAGGCAAGAGCCTTACATGCAGTATAAAACTTTAAAATGACAGAAGCGCAGGGTAAGTATTATTACTGTCGGATGCAGAGTCAAGAACCCAGCACCATTTAATCAGCTTCTGCTGCTGAATTAACAGCTTTCATTGTTGCTTCTTTCTTTCTGCAACACTTTGACTGCTGTGACAGCTTTATTTGTGCTAGGGGTTGTCAATAATGACAAAAGGGATACTTCTAAGCTTCAAATTGCAGTCTGGATTACCTGCATTAGAAGAATGTATAAAAAAGAAAAATTCAACTGGAAAAGGCTTTTATTGCTGTTATGGCAAAACCTGGCTCCGCAACACTTTGACAGCAAGGAGCTGTAGTGCTCCTGGAGCAGCTGCCTGTGCTCTTTGTCACCAGCTCTGCAGCAGTTTCCCGGAAGGAAGTGAAGCATCATTCTTGGATCTACATGGATCCATTATTGCTTCTATTTGACAGGAGCTAGCAGTAGGCAATGCTGAGTGGAAACAAGCTGGCAAGGGAGAAAACACTCCCTGCTCTGACCCACCGAGAGAATCCTTGCTCTCTCCAGAGCAAAGTTGCTCCTCGACATAATTTCCCACGTTGCAGGAGGACCCACACATCAACAAGCTACAGGTTCACAATCTGGCCTTTCACTGTACCGGACCCTCTAACAGAAAAGCCACTCGCAGCAGACCACAACCTCCTGGGGCTGACCTCAACTTTGCATTTTGCCCATTTCTCCTTGCGCACCGCAGAGTAGAAAATAAGCATAATTAACAACATAAAGCTCAAGCTGCTGAACCTGGTAGTTTGAGGCAAGCGCCATACATTCCTGCAACGTTAGAACTCATTAATCATCTGGGCAAGGACTGACTTAAATTTGGATCCCTTTTGGCTACTAATTCCAGCCACTACGCTTGTAAACCATTCCCATTACACGCACACAGACTGATAGCAAGTAGCTAGAGCAGGAAAAGGACAGTAAACAGACAGCAACTGATAACACTGCTGAAGTGAGACGATCCTGTAACCTAATCCAGCACACACTCAGCACCGGTGGCTTGAAAGTGTTCTACAAGTGCCACCGGCATCCCCAAATAGTCACTCTCATAGCTGCCTTTACTAATCTGTGGCCTTGGCCAATCTTTGAATAGGCACACACGCATGCAAGCTTGTCCGTATTGCAGACTCTTGGTTTATGTTTCTACACTCTTGCTGGCAGTTTACACAGCAGCAAATGATCGAAGGTGCACAAGGACTAAATCCTACTTCATGGTTGACTAGGCCATTCATCCACGGACAAGGGACACACAGAAAGGCAGCTGCAATACGCGAAGCTGCTGCAGCCGCTGGCCGTGCTTTACCTGTCCTGTGGGCAAACGAAGCTGATCACTCTACATCACTATTAACACACTGATATGCAAAAATAAATAAAATAATACAAGTCTTGCCTGCAAATTCCTCTGAAACTCCTGGGGAAAGAGAGAAACCCTTCCAGCGTAACAGTGGGCACAGATCACCAGCTAAGTTAGCTCTAAAGGCAAATATTCCATTTTCACTGAGGGATGCAGTGTGCCACAATACGAATAAGGAACAAAGACTCCTTTCATTCTGCTGACAAATACAGTATAGCATGTCACAAATCACAAGGGGAGCAGACAACACAATGGCAGCAATTAAATGGGTGGGTTTTTATTAAGAAATACATATAAAAAAATGACAGACTATGTACACTCCCCCCGCTCAAGTCTCCAAGAATTACACTGGCTAACATGGCTGTAAGTATTTAGCGACGCTACTTCTGTTACACAGAAAACTATCTCACAGAGGGCTATATCCAGCCGGTGCAGCGGGATACACGCAAACGCAGAAACAGGTATTTCATTTGGTTTCCTACACCTTGTCCACCTCGTTTATTGCAATTCACACACAGCTGCTGCAACTCATTCACGATTGATGAGAAGCTGGAGAAGCTGAAAAGAAGATGCCCTTTTTAACTCTCTCACTGCTGAATTTCAGCTGAGACACCATCTCTGCCTCCTCCCTCCTTGCCCTCTGCCCTGGTGACCCAGCCTGCTCTTAGGAGATTCGCTTCCCAGCCTTCGCACCTGCTTAGTTTAGGGAACGTTTCACAGAAAAAAGGAGCCTCCTGGCCTTGCCATGCCTTTGAGATGTGACCAGCCTCTCCGAGCCTGCCCCTCCTTGCTTGCCAGAGCCAGCACAGGGGACTGCTGCCCAGCTCAGCTCACAGCGGCCGGCACCTTGCCCCACGATGCAACCCCAGGAGCGGAACCGCGCCGATTCTCACCTCCTACTTTAGTTTCGGCGCGCGCGGCCGTCTGGGGAGCAGCTCCGTTTCTACCCCAGATGAGTGCATGCCTCGCGAGGTCTCCTTCCTGCCCCCCTCCTCGGCTGAGCCGCGGGAGAACAATGCGGGGACAGACATTTAGCAACACCTGCTGTATCGCATTAATATGCACAGGGATGTATTGATGGTTTTTCCCATCCAACACTAAGACTGCATTGTTCGGGGCGATCCGTCAGAGGATCGCTCCCCCCCCTCCCCACGCCGGCCCCACAAGCCCCCTTCTGACATGTCCCCTTGTCTCCCAGCCTGGGCTGACGACCACGTTTAGGAATGCACTTCATTAAATCGGAGCTGCCCCATTCCAACCTGCAATGCGGAGGCAGTACAAAGCCAGCGCCACGCTTCCTCCCGCATTTCTTTCAAAAGCCCCATTGTTCGGCAGGCATCTGGTCCTGATCTCAGCCTATTCGTGCCCATTGACCCCGCTTTTCGCAGCACACCCGCTCGCCAACGGGCCTCACGTAAAGCCTGCTTGATGAATTAAAAAGCAGCACTAGCCATCTGTCCTCCCAGGCTGGGCTAAGGCTGTGCAGCTCCGCTCCGCAGCTCCCTTCCCAACCCCACAGCCTCCCCTGCCTCCCGTCATAACCCGCTCGCTCCTTGCGCACACAACCTGCAGCTGAGGAACCGCTGGGCTCGCTCAGTAAACACAGACCTAGCTTATCACATTTGCCGCTTTTCATTTCCTACGTTAGCATCTAGGAAAGAAATAAAAGAGAATACAACAGAACATTCTCACTTGCCTGAGTCCTTCGAAATTCAAGCACAAATACAAGATTAATCCTTCCTTTGTGAGGTCTTGTCTTTAAGTCGTGGTATGTAATGATCCTGAGCACTGCAGCAGAGAGGAATAAAAAATGCAGGGATCATAAGCAGGGGGAGGACAGGGCTTACTTACATCAGGGTTTCTGCCACATGACAATAGGTTTGAGAGGGAAGAATAAGCTGGCAGCAGCAGCTGACAGTGCAAAAGGGAGAATGCAGAAGCCTGCCTTTTATATTATTGGTGACATTTCTAACACATGACAACAATTTCCATCTGTATTTAAGCTGGGAGCGTGAGGAAAAGAGCATTACATCACGACTCCTCTATTCCTAGGGGCTGTGGAATATGTAGGCCATAGGGATTAAAAAGCACCTGTGTACGCTGGAGATCTGAAATACCACGAGACAATTTTTTTTCCCCCCTCTCTTCTTTCTCCCTCACCCTTTCTATTTCTCTATCACCTTCACCGAGCCGCTGTTTGAGAATATGCCCAGGGAAGTGCAAAATGGTATTGTCCTAGTTTGCAAGGCACGAGAATGGGGAAACTATGAGAACATGTATTTCTAGCTCCGTCTCTCTCTGCAGGAGATACAGCACTCATTTTTGCAAGCAGACAGAATACAGAGCATCTTTCTGTTTTCTGCTGTGCTTATCCCAAGGGCTTCGAGTTTCTCTTAAAAGTACCAACTTTCATCTTCCTTTTAAATCTGCAGGAAATTTCAGTGACAGTAGCAATGGTGTTTTTCTTCCCCTTGCTTTTACAGCCAACACATGCCTGTATCTTTTTAGAAGTAAACATCAAGAACAGAGGCCAAAGATATTTTGGAGAAAGCACTTGACTGCTTCAGAGCCAGCAGGTGTCCGTCTTGGATGCTTTCCACATATCTCACAGGACAGGATTGTTTAGATGCAGTACTGAAATCCCAGGGGACTCCAGCCTCGCAAGGAAACCTGCTCCCCCACAGCTCAGCTGGAGCTCACACGGCTCCACCGAGGCAGCCAGGGATGAGGCGGGCAGGGATGCGTGGATCCCCAGGAATGCATGGGAGGTGCCGGTGGGGTGGGCACAGGGTGCTGTGGGGCCACCCCTGGTCACCTGCTCCCACGGACCAGGGCCCAGGCACGGCAGGAACAGCACCCACCGCCGCTGCTCTAACAAGCAGACGTTGTGAACCACACCAGCTAACAGCCATTGCTTGCGAAGCAGCTTGGTGGTACAGGTGTGGACGCAGGCAACAGCTCACAAGTTTACAACACGCGTGTGCAAGGGCCAGGCAACACAAGGAAAAAACATCATCTCTGTTCCACTACCAAACCCAACAGCACTAACACAACGGCTGCTCTTGCTGAAGTGCCCCATCCCCGACAGTGTTTGAACTGGTTAGGGGCAAAATGCCACTGAGACATGGCAAGCCGTATGTTACCTTTGTAAGGGAAATGGCCACGCACAAACAGGAGAATGGCCTGATAATAAATATATAGAACAGTCTTAATTTTATTGGACATAAATATATGCATGACAACAACCACCTGGCCCGAGGTGCTGGCCCATTATGTGTCTCTTGTTTAAAAAGAAAAGATAAAAATTCTTTGCACAAGATTCACCTTCCCAATCTCTTTCAACAACAGCCTCACTGAGTTTTAGGCTGGGTTTTGGGTATGTGTCCAGCCAGCTCACAGTCCCCATGGCAAGTCCAAAGCCTGTGATAATGATGGGTTTAGAGTACCGAATACAGTAAATTTGAAGACTGCTATATGAAAATAAATAACTCTTAATTCCCTGCCCCTCCTCTTCATGTCCACAAAATAAAAAAGATCTGCACAAGCCACACCGAAACACTCACACCAGGTGATACTTCAGTGAGGCAGCACCTAAATGGGACATTTCAGAAAAAAGCCTCTTTATTGAAAAACGAAATGGAGCATTTTACTTTACATTTATTTAGATGGAGCTCCCCAATCATTTATGAAAACTCTTTCATAAGATTTAGAAGGGGGGGGAAGGAAACAATGAAATTACTTATTTATAATCTGGGGTTTAAAGGTTTTTTCTCTTTCAAAAAAAAGAAAAGTCCCACACACTAAGAAAGAAATTCAATGCAAACCTCTGTTTCTGTATCATGAAAGCCCCTTCGAGCACCAGAGCAATCAATTTCTCAGAGCTTGTGTGGTCTACAGCAAAAGCCAAAGAAGGTATTTAAGTTTATACAGCTTTCAGCATTTTGATGGCTTGCTTTTGAAATATGACATGTTTAAATTTTATATCTTTTTTACAGTTAGTTATGTCTTAAGAAAATGGTTGCTGTCAGTAGAAAAAAACAGAAATAAAGGAGAATAAATGAAATTCAACCTGGTTTTGAGCTGTTTGCCCGTTCTAAAATCAGAGTAATCCAAAGTTGCACCATAAAACCTGTTGCATTCGTAATTACAGCTCCCTTCATTATATTATACTCATTCTTATTTTGGCATTAAACACTTTGGCTCATACTGACAAAGAAAAAATATTCAATAAGAGCGGTGCTCCAATGCCAAGCAGCACCAGATAAGCACCCACACAAATTTACAGGAACAGTAAAGCAAATAGTTTGTTAGATGCGAGAGAACTCTCTACCTTTTCTTAAGCAGAAAGTCAAAGGCAAACCATAAATCACTTCAGGATGCGGAAAGGAGTCTTTGTCCTTACGGTAACCCCAACTTCCCACCATGAAAGAAGACCATCTTGAGACAAGATTTTACAGCTGGAATTTAACTCACAGGGTGGAAGAAGTGTGAGATAGAGCACTCTTGTAGGTAGGAACAAACTTCTCCAACAGACTTCTCAATCTTTCATCAGTATGTTTTGGATCCAATTCACTTACCATGTGGGAACAGCAAATGGGGAACAAACTGTGAATTCAAATAACTGTAAACTCAGCAAGATGTGGAAATAAAACACAGATGGTGCACTTCAGATTAAGGGTCAGCGTTTCAGCATCGCTTTCCACTTTTACATCCTGATAGGTGATGTATAACAACCACCTCTTCCTTGAGACAGCGCTCTAATTAAACCGTGCCTCACTAAGGAAAACAAGGAGGCAAGCGATACCTCCACGGAAGCCTCCTGCCAGCCGAGAGGAGCTAAGGTTACTTTGTCGACGCTTATGGTTTTGCTGCTTGAGGATTAACGATTTAGAGTGGAAGTTGTCTCTGCTGGACAGACACAGTCGAAAAAAGTTTCTTCAGCTTTTCCGGCTCCCAGGCGCGCTGCGGCAGAGCTGCTCTGCCTGGCAGGGCTGTGCCCAGCACCCATCACAGCCCCTGACGCAGCACCCACTTGGTCCCCTCTTCACCACCTGCATCTCCAGCAAGATTTTGCAGAGGCTGCCCTGATACCTGTTTGCAAAGGCAAAGAACAGAACCACTGGCACCAGTATTACCCTGTACCAACCCTTAGAAAGTGCCCAGTACTAAAACACCTCTAGAGGTCTGCATCATGCTTGCCTGAACATTGGGTTCATTTTATTCTCTGAAACTGATTTTGTCCTAAAACTCCGGAATGGAATTTAGGATTACTTTATTCTTGCTGTGAAGTGTTAATTGCATGCCCAGGGCCCTCTCAGAAAGGGTCTGCTTGTAAGCACAGGTTCAACGAAAAAATAAAGCAGTAAGTACAGATTAGATGACAGAAGAACTATAAATCTATAGGAGCTTGAAATGCCAGAAAGAGAGGAGCAATAGTGATTGTAAGGTGACTATTACCTTCAAAATATGCCGGAGGTTGTTTATCAGATTGGAGTTAATGAGGGAGAAATCTAATAGTACTATAATATTAAATTTACCATTTTAATGGTATCATCAATGTTCCATAATGTGGGCAATTTACAGCACGTCTGTCAAAGTGATTCTCCAGTGTGGTTAGTTACACAGGAGCAGCACCATCGCATCTCATCAGCTGTTCCCTTCTAGAAAACACTGGCTGGATTGCAGAAGGCTAAGTGAGATAGCAAGATATGTATTTAAAATTATTGGAATGCAAAAATGGGAAAGATGTTTAGGAACATTATGGGATCTTTATATGCCTGAAAGGACTGGGTCCAGCTCTGTCCCACCGTCAAGCCCAGCCTTCCTACTTCTGCACCGCCATTTAGTGTCCTGCTAGGTTTTCCTCGGCTCTCTTGCGTATCTTGCAACACTTGCTGCTTTTCTCAAAACCTTACATACCTGGATTTGGAACAGCTGAAAATAACCTCACCACTGAAGCACATTTTCAGCTTGCATGCATTTTGCCCCTCTGAAAAAACCAAAACACCAAAAAACCCACACATCCTAGAAAAACATGAAAGAAGATGGCAGTAAGGGCTCAGAAACTAACAGGTATATGAAAATAGTGGAAATACCCAGTTTCAAGTTTTTGATTACTAATTGAAGAGCTGTGAACAGTAGGAGATGGCANCTTGCATGCATTTCGCCCCTCTGAAAAAACCAGAACACCAAAAAACCCACACATCCTAGAAAAACATGAAAGAAGATGGCAGTAAGGGCTCAGAAACTAACAGGTATATGAAAATAGTGGAAATACCCAGTTTCAAGTTTTTGATTACTAATTGAAGAGCTGTGAACAGTAGGAGATGGCAATGCTGCATTTATAAGTATCGATCTTCTCATGTACTCAAGAAACTGAGTTTACTAAAAGCAGCAGCTTCTTAATTTGCAGTTCCTCCTTCCTCTGTCACCTCTCCCAGCCCCCTCAGTTCGGAGGGATGCCAGTTCAAATGCCTAATACAGCAAAGATTACCCGCACATTTTTAGCATACGACAGTCTCTCATTAAGTAACTTTAAATTTGGTAGAAAAATCCATACTGGAGTGGCAGTACTTGAGTTGCCATGATGGTCTGAGATAAAAATGAAGCATCATGAATGTATCTAATAAGCAATACAGCTTCTTCCTACAGACCTTTTACCAACATCAACATTTATCTACTGGTTTTTCCACCAGTAAACAAAGTGGTAAACCTGAAATTTAAAGACAAATTGCAAGTAGTGAATGAATGAATGAAGTATGAAATATAATTCAATGGCAGACGACACTTCCAAGGGTCTTTGATGTTCCTCTCCATCTTCAGCTCCAAAAAGACCCTGCAAGTCGAACTGCTAGATCACTATCCACTTGATTACTATGACACACGTCTCATTTTGAAGATACATTAGCCTTTCAAAGAGCCATTTATTAAACATTTCCATTTAAATAATAATTTTCACAATCCTCAGTGAAACAGATGTATTCCCTCTTAAATCACTAATTAAGAGCAGCCTGGGACATTACAAAGCCCTTTATAAGGAATTCAGGGGACTAGTGTCCCCCTTGAACAAATCTCTTCTGGCAATGATCCAGGAATCCTGACTTCATATCTCAAAGCTCTAATTATTCAAGAGGACATTATTAAGAAATGATACATCTAGACCTTTATGACTAACACGAAAGAGTTATTTCTCTTCTATAGGGGCAGAACTAGAAATATTTGTTCTAATTTTTCTGCCTTAGTCACTGGGGGTGGGGGGGAACGAAATCAATGAAGATTAATTTAGAGAATTATTCCTAGTAAAGGTGCTGGGGAAGACTCTCCCCAAAGAAAACCAGCTAGCAGAATCTAAACAGCTTTATAAATGATGACACGGCTAATCTCCTCTCTGCTGAAATAAAGAGAGAAAGGATTTAGAGGACAAATACGGCACGCTTTATGTGAACAAGCATGGTAACGTTAGAAAAAAGGATAATTGTTTGAAGACGAAATGTAGCAAGTCTGCATCCCCATCAAACCGTCGGGATCTTGCATCTGCCATTGCCCTCCTGGGCTCAGAGACTGTCATGGCAGCAATATACGTGACTGGGAATCACACAGGCACTTCCTCCTCTGCAATGCCACTGGTTTTGCCCACACTACATTGCGGGTACCGCACCGGATCAGAATAATAGCAAATAAAAGAGGACACACGAAAATCCTATTTAAGTACTGACATCTTTGGTGAAAGCAGCACAGGACTTTGTTAACTGTGAAACCACCACACAAATCAACACGTGCGAGCACAAACATACCTATACAGAGCGATGGGTGCTTTCTAGAGGGAGTTAACCATAAAATACCAAATGTGAATCCCAACTGCAAATGCGAGTGGAAGAGCAGGTTAAACAACAGATACGTGCTTAATTTTTCCTCATTTTGAACGGTCCCTTTTGCCTGGAACACCCGTTCTCTTGGCCTGCAGCATAATCAATACACTGTAAACCTTGAACAGATAGATAGATGGTAGTAGTTGAAAAGACATCAAACTGCCTCAATGAAATCAAAAGCTGGGATACTGCAGTGATCACAAAAGATCTAATCAGGAGCCTGGGACACCATATGAAAATCCATGGCAGGATAGAGTCATTTTTGAAATAAATAATGTGGGGTAACTCATTTCTACCCCTTCAACCTCCAAACAGCAGTACCTGCTCTCAGCTCTTACTCTGCTTTCCAAGAGACTCACAGAAACCTTTATGTTTTAAAACATATGCACAGACGTTGTTTGCGCTACCTAAACACACACTTGCAGATGCTTTACCGCAATGGAAAAACACAAAATTAAGTACACTGGGGACTAACAAAGAAAACAAAGAAAACTAGCCATGTAATCTCTTCCCACACTTCTCACCCAAATCTCCTTTGGCAAGTGGCATGGGAGAGCCTATAATGCTGAGCTCTCCTGCTTTGTACTGTTCTCTGGTGCCTCATGCAATTTCAACTGGGTGTACAGTGAAATACAAAAAAGCTATTCCTCACAAATGGGTAAGCAGATGGAGCAATATTTGCTACCATAAGTGCTTTTATTACCAAATGTAAAAAAGAAAAAAAAAACCCAACCAAAACCAAACAAACCAATAGTTCCACTGGCACAAAATGCACCATTGATCTGAAAGGACAGACCAGATGGAAAAAAAAAAGTTCTACAGTCTCCTAGATTAAACAGAAATTACTATGTATAAAAAGGAACTAAACTACAGAAACATTGTCCCTGTTGCTCAAAACAGGGCATTTTTCTCTCTCAAAAGTGAAAACTCATCTGGTTCACTAATACGTGAAAGAACTGTATCCCTGAAAACTGCAGGGGACTCTGCTGCAATTCTGCACTCTCTGGAACACAGCTACAAGGATTTTCTAAACCCACTGGTTGTACTCGGAATACAGCCTCTGCTGAAAATACAGGAAAAAGTAAATGTGTGTCCACAAGCTGGCACGGAAAATATGCCTCATATTCTTATGAGTTAGATTAACTCACAAGAACACGTCTTTGAGAAAAATTATGTTTACATACTGCTGGTACCTGAATGTTGCACTTTAGTGATAAGGACATTGTTTGTAAAATATTTAAATTTTTTTCCTAACATAAATCTTGTAAAACAATTATTTTTTGTGTCTTAGACAAAAGATGAGCCTGCTGTTCATGACCTTATCAGTGTGGGTCTTCACATGAGTATTTCACAGACACTGCAACTTTTCTCATTTCAAAAGCAGAATTACGCCTCTAGGAAGGGAACTGCAACAAAAGGTACTTGGATAATAAATACGGCTGCAGGTCTGGAAAGCTTTCGAGAATTCAAAGAACATTTGTGTACATAAACTGATGATTTATTGCTTGTGAAGGAAAATAATGTGCAGTGTCAATGACTCTGTTTATCCTTAATAAAAATTAGAACTAAAAATAACTTTGAAATTGTGACTCAAATATCCCCACATGTAAAAGCATTTGTAACATAAAGGTCTTTCTGCTTCACTTCAACAATTTTTCCCAGTATACTGATACACTATTATACTCAATATTCTAAAGAAAAAAATCCTTCTGTAAGCTGGTTTGCATATCCCTTCTATCAATTCATTTTGAAGTTCAGAAGTACTTATGGGGAACCCAGTGCTACAGGACTTTAAAAGCTATCCTGGGAAATCACCTAAGTCTGCATGTTTGACAGCAGTTTCATCACACCCCAGCCCATTTAGGCTCTCTAGTCCTCCATTAGCTGCAGATGATGGCGGTTACACATGCAGCAGCTTATTCAACTCCGGGAGCAACTAATCTACCCTTTGGTAGTTCAATTATCCGTGAGAACATTTAATCCAGATATTAAGGTTCAATGTGCTCTTCTACATCCACTTAGTAAAGTTTGTCCTATAAATACTGTGAAGTTTCCTTGTTTGATATTATTGGTTTTCCTTAGAAAGACGACTTTTCCTTTGCACCAGCAAGCCATTTGGAATAATGAAACTTATTCTCAAATTTCCCATTGAAATGCGAGAGAGCTCAGACCAGTCAGGTTCCTGGGTGTTGCCGTCTTTTCTAAGCCTCCTTACAGATCACTCGACGCTTACACTATTGATTTTTATCCATTTCTTTCCATTTCACTCCACGCTGCCCTATAAGACTAACCACAACAGTTTGAGCTACTGTTCTGTAACTGAAGACAGAGAAACAGATCAAACTCTGGGAAGGTGAGATAATAGATGGCAGAAATGAAAGCGGTAAATCTCTAACGTTAAAATCTCCAGCCAATTAATCCCAGGGCATGTACTTGTTTTGGGAAAGTGAATCAACTGTTGAATGATGACCTCCAGAGGTTTTAAAAGCCAATTCTGGGAAGAAGAGGGGGGGGAAAAAAAAAAAAAAAAAGATTGCCACACAGTGTCTAGGCTGACATCTAAGACTTAACTCTAGGCTAGCCATTACGTTGTCCCCGTTTTCATCTACCAGCAAAAAGACCTTGCACTTTCCAGAGTTTTGCTTCTGAAGA